>OZ023312.1:26877658-27277658 GCA_964007375.1 Ophion obscuratus
TATAAGCATGTGTGGCTCTCAGATCAACACTTGAATTGTTATTCGTTTTTAAAGGCAGGCCAATCAGGTGCGCCCGATGAGCCGACGTACATCGCTCACCGTCGTACGCTGGCTCATCGGGCGCACCTGATTGGCCCGCCTTCAAAAACGAATAACAATTCAAGGGTTGATCTGAGAGTCACACATGCTTATATCAATCGACTCAGATTTTCACCCCCAACCCCCCATTTCAGAGAATACATTCGATTGTGGGACACCCTGTAGATAGGTTTCGTAAGCCGGCAAACTTTAAATGCACTTTTCTCATAATTTTTCAACATAACTTTTTCAAAACTTGGTGACCACGAACCTTTCTACACAACAGCACCGATCAACTTCAAAATTTGCCAGCCTCTTTTACATATCTTGTGTTTTTCGATGCATAGTTTTTTTTTTTAATTATCGAAAATAGAGCGTTTTTTTTCGCCAAAAATCGATACTTTCACTTTAGACTGCGACCGTTTGATCGAAAATAAACATTTTATTAAATCCATCCATTTATTTATCGTCCAAGTACTAGATAAGTTTATGCAGAAACTAGATGCGTTTAATATTTTTATTTTTCATCATTTGTTTCCCAGCAGGAGTGGTCACCGCGAAGAACGTTTTTCAAACAGCGGGCTACACATTCTCATTTAACCTGCCACATTTGTAAGTATTTTTCCAATACAAAAATTGTAAAACATACTTCAATTCATACTTTTTTATGTAAAACAAAAATGCGAAAACATGCACACGTTTTTCCAGAAAAATTCACACAAATTCCTTTTTCTTCTGGCCGCGAGCTAAGTGTAAACCGTTAACGGCGGGGTAAAGTTAATTCGGCGAAAAAAGGCATGTTTTTAAGTTTTTTTTTTTGGCGTAACGAATAGTGTTCGTTTATTGAAAAATGTACATATAATAAAGTAACATTTGAACAATATTCTCCTAAATTTGCATTGCAAAATATTCAAAATTGAGCGAGTGAAAATTAAACCCCGGAGGCGCCTCGAAAAAAAGTTGGTTTGCGGGGTGCACCATAACTCGCAACAGAATCATTTGGAACAAAAAAATCAAAATGCATTTGTTAAAGGAGATTTTTCTCGAGGTAATGACGGGAGGATTTTTTTTTTCAATTTTTCAATTTTTCGTAGCACTTGGGAGCCAAAAACCCGATTTTCGCTAAAAAAAATCGGCTAATTTGTTGTTGAAAAATTAGTAATTATTAAAAAAAAACAAAAAAGCTCTCGACAATACGTGGTGAATTATGTGAAGAAGTACTGTGCAAAATTTCAAAGCGATTGGTCCAGTAGATTTTGAGTTATCGTGCACACGGACTTCAAATATGACAAGTCTCAGAAAAACGGTTTGAAAAACGCAGAAGAGAAGAAAACGGCATGGAGCAATAGACGCTCAAATACTCATAACTTCGTCAATTTTACTCCAATCGACTTGAAATTTTAACACAATATTCTTGATATATTATGCATTCATTTAAAAAATGAAAAAAAAATGAAAATTTTTTTTTAAATATTTTACCCCGCCCTTAACATATTGTGCCCTATAGGCAAGGTATATGGATGAGAATAACGGAATCCAATGGAATGTGCTTTAATTTGATGTAATATGTCGTAACAGGAAAAAATACTAGATTTAAGTATTAGTATTAGGGATAGATGTGTAAAAAGCGGTAACGCTGTACGATGGAATGAATAAATAAATTAAGAAATAAATAAATATAATATGCCTCATAGTGCACTATGAATCAGTAAAAGGAGGAAAACGAGAAAGAGATATAGATTCAGGCTCGAGCCGAGCAAATGCAAAAAAAAATGTTCGTTCGCAATTTGTTTTATTACTGAGGTGTTAGAATTTGTTTGAGACGAAAATGTGCCGCATAAACTCTTCACCATAATTTTAAAAGCAAAGAGACCATTTACCATTTAAAAAACAAGACAATCACGTAATCTTGACATTTTTATATCACAGATGACTTTCAATTAATTCCCAATCATTTCGAAGACGTATTTTCGAATAATGAATTTGAAAAGTTGTAGATTTCGAATAACGGGCTTGACTCGAGTGCCTCGTAGTAGATAATTATCTTTCATCGTTAGACACGTTGTCCTCGAGTTTACCAAGTTTCTTACCGGTATGGCGGGCTCTGAACGACCGAATCGCAGCCGCAGGGATGGCGATCGTTGAGATTTTCGGGTCATGAGATGCGAGTAGACCCGACTCGGCCATTCTCCTATCACCGCAGCATTGCGTCTCAACAGCTCTCTGTAAAACTCTCGTTGACTTTCCAAATTCTTATCGGCAGTCCCATCTGTCCGATTGCAAAAGGAGGCAATTTTCAGTTATAAGGCGAGTAACATATTGCACTCGACCAAAGTCTCCAATATGAGGAAATCGTTTTTTGAATGATGCTGGCTTCCTCGTAAATCAGACTTTGTGAGCGAAATCAAATTATGAGGAAACAATACAAGGATGTGTAATTTGCACGTTTTTTTTAGTTTGTCATCATTTGGGAAAGGTGCAGCTGTCACTAATGCGTGTAAAAATTTAAAAAACGTTTCATATCCGAAAACTTTTACCAATTGTTGGCAAATTTGATATCAACCGATGTCGTTAATGATTTCTTATTTGGGGGAAGAAGTTTATTTTTATATTCTCAAATTTGAGGACGTTGAAGCGTGTACTGAATATTTTTAAATGCCCAACAGTCAATATTTCTCGTGGTTTCAGAAAACTCAATCTTTCTTTTGCAGTCGGGAACTTCGAAGCTTCTCTTGATTTCGCCAAATTCGCCATGTATTTTAAATTCGGCAAATTCGCCATTTTTAATTCGATAAACACACCTCTTTCATATCAAATCAACGAATTGAAATTGTCTTTTGAGGCAAATGAAAATTATCTTTGAAATTCAGCATAACACTTTTTTTTTAATTGGCCCATCCGAATTACCTCTTGACTTTGGCAAAATCGAATTATGTCTTGAATTTATTCAACTCAAAATATCCATCTCATTCCGGGAATTTCAACTCTCATTCGAATACGGAAAATTCACTATTTCTTTTGAATACAGATACTACAACATTCATTTTCAATACGGCGGATCAAAGCTTCTTATCCGTTCACTAAATTCAAAGTTTCTTATCAATTCGGTAAATGCAAAAAATGTTCAGGGTTCGGTCATTTCAAAATTCTGTTCGAATTCGGTTATTTCTAAATTCTTTTCGAATTCGGTAGATTCGAAATTCTTTCTAAATTCGGTAAATACCAAATTCTTTCTGATTTCGGCCAATTCAAATTTCTACCTGAATTCGGTAAATAAAAAATTCCTTTTCAATTAGGTGTATTCAAAATTTTTCTTGAATTCGATAAATTTATCGAATCCGGTAAATTCAAAGTTCTTTTTGAATTCGGTGAATTCAAAAACTTCTTGAATTCGGTAAATTTAAAATTCTTTTCGAATTCGGGGAATACAAAATTCTTTTTAAATTCGGTAAATACCAAATTCCTTCTGAATTCGGCAAATTGAAAATTCGTTTTGAATTTGGTGAATTCATAATTCGTTTTGAATTCGGCGAATTCACAATTCGTTTTGAATTCGGTGAATTTAAATTCTTTCTTGAAATGGATAAATTAATTTTTTTGTCTTGAATACGGTAAGTTTAAAATTCTTTTTGAATTTGATAAATTCACAATTCTTTTCGAATTCAGTAAATTTAACATTCTTTTTGAATTCGGTAAATTCAAAATTCTTTTCGAATTTGGTAAATTTAACATTCTTTTTGAATTCGGTAAATTCAAAATTCGTTTCGAATTCGGAAAAAAAAAACTAAATGCTTGAAATTCGAAATTGCCGGAGGTATTTTCATTGACATTGCGACAGCCAAAACATTCCGTACAAAACGAAGCTTCGAAAAAGACATAAGGAATCAAAAACGAAGCATGCGTGACAAAAATAGTAAAATATTCGTTGGATATCACAAATACTGAGTGATAAAATAAAACAATAATGCGACACCACGTATTAATGAAGAAGTGATGTCGCATATTAAGTGGCCGATTCTAATCACGCGATCATCGTATCTAATCTCAACGACCCGCACCGTCCGATCTGGCGTTTCGAAAAAATACAACCAATTCAGCGTACAGCGATCCTTTCAAGCGATTTGATTAGATTCGCGATAGAAAATCATATCGTAATATCAGATTCATTTTCACATGATTATTGAAACGAAACTTTCGGATAGACCGAAATAAATTGCTGTTTAACATTTATATCAATGTGTCCTGGAATTTGTAAATAAACTACGTTAGATTAAAAAGAAAAAAAAAATGAGCCGCCCTCACATCTTTCATATCGGCGAATCGATGCTCGTTACAAACTTTTACATGAATTTAATCTTCGTATTCGCGGTGATTGATCTTTCGGGCAGGGTGTATGAAAGGTTACCTATTTATGCCCGTTTTTAACCGCGAGCCTTATCGCATAGGCCGCAAAGCTGAAACTTTATGAGCTCGATGAGAGGCAAAAGCATATAAAAAATATAGCTTTTCAAGTTGGCGGAGTGTACGTTGATAAATAACTCATACTTTATTTACGATAAGTAGAGCCACGAAGGAACTCTCTCACGCAACACGAACATTCAGCGTTTATGGGAACCGTGCCGTAACGAGTGTGTCCCCAAGTAGCACGCATCCCATACCTTTTTTATTTATTTTTTCATACATATATCGTATAAATATTTATCATCTAAATATTTGGGTTAACGGGCTCGTTCATCCAAGGACTCGGACATCGTTTTTATTCGTATAAAAGCTTCAAGGCCTTATATAAGCGAAAAATTTCGGAATATTTCATTTTTTTTCTAAATTTGATTCCATTAGCCTGAACGGTTAGGAATATTTTAAGCTTTACAGGATTGAAAAATTCCAAAGATATTAACTTTTTTGAACCTTGTGAAAGTTCTAACTCTTGAACAAACGTTCAGATCGCTTTGAAATGTTCACAACATATTCTTAGTATCACCTATCGTGTGATCTACAGAAACAAAAATTTCAATGAGAAAAAAATATAAAAAATAAAATACCGACAGAAAATTGAATAAAAAAATTTTAAGTTTCGAATTTTTATTATAATAATTTTTTTTAAATAATATTGTTGGTTCACACTGAAGATACATTCATTATGCAATTATAAATATGTTCATTTTTTTTCAGTCACCCACATCGATGTCGAGAACTTTCACCATCAACGCGCGCGCAAAAAAATCCTTTGCTTTATTATGTTATATCTCCGCCATTTATTAATATTACTGATTTTTTTTTACATACCGTTAATCATGTGCATAAATGATCTGTAAAAAAAATGTTGTCACTATACACGTCATTTTTTTTAAACCGCGTCTAGAAAAGTACCTTCGAAAATCGGCGAAATCGCGTATATAAGGCCTTAACGTACGAATATCGTGAATCGAAAATGTTTTCAATTGCAATCACTTGCTCTTGATAATAAAATGTTTGCGGTCAGGTAACGGAAAACTTTGCGACGACAAAATTTCGCCTCAAATATTACGATACCTACTAAAAACAAAATTTGCCGATTTTGAGGGTAAAAAAGAAATTGTGAAAGCGTCAACGCATTTCCGATCAAACATGGCGTCTCATTTTCCGAAGCAAATTGAATTTCGGACGAGGCCATAAAAACCGACGAAAAAAAGAGTCCAGACTTCTATTTTGGCGCCCACATCTATCCAGTGAGCGACGGATAAAACAAAGAGAAAAAAAATTACTTTACAAGCTCGACTTGTTGTGCGAGGAACACAATGATTCGCGTGTAAAGGCTTTTGCAGTAGTTGTAGAGCGTTCTAAGCATTTTCCAACCCGCATAGCCAACCCACATTGATTCTCATCGCTGTCGTTATCGTTTTGCAATTCTGCGATGAAAATGACAGCGCGCAGTTATGAGGGAAAACGAGGGAAAGACCAACGAGGCAGGTAGAGATGTAGGTGAATGGAAAAAAAATGAAAATTACCTCCGTAGTCGAGATAGTTCTCCGCAGCAACAGCGACGCCAATCACGACGAGGAGCATCAAAAGACTCGAGTAGCTTCTGTTCATCATCATTGCCAAAATTTCCGTCTGAAATTACAAAACACATACATACACGGATTAAAAAAAAAATAACGAAGACTGTCAGGGCGGAATGCCATAGGCCGAGCCAATTCGAGTGCCATTTTTGCCATTTTTACTGCACATATTTTTTTGCACATTTTCTTGCTTATTTTCGTACAGAATGCAACAGTTCGCATGTCAAAATGCGTATTTCTACCATGGCTAACAAGGAACATCCCTCAGGTGACAGCCTTCGATTTTGTTGAAATTTGGATATGTTATAAAGCACCGAAAAGTAAGCGATACGTATTTTTTTTTATCGGCGAAAAAACGGTTTTGAGGGATGATACGAACCCTCGAACATAGGGGTGTTTTTCGTTTTTCGTCGATAACGTTATCGTTCTCATCTCCAATGAGACTCCATAGTGAACAAAAAAATAAACATTGTTGCAATTTGAATTTTTTTAATATCTCGCACCGTCAAAACGTTGTCGACGAAAAACGAAAAACATCCCCATCTTTGAGGGTGCGTTTCAGCCTTTAAAACCGTATTTGCGACGATCAAAAACAATATGTATCGCTTACTTCTCGGTGCTTCATAACATACCCAATTTTCAACAAAATCGAAGGGTGTCACCTGAGGGATGTTCCTTGTAAGTCGGGCATCTCTTGGATTTGCGATTAGCTCAACCGGAAGATAATTTCCAACCGTTTTTCGATTGCAGTCGCTCATGGGAAATAGATAGGTTATTTCTTGTACGAAAAGTTGACTATCCGAGGGATACCGATCAGAAATCAGACGTCGACTGTGGAAATTTCAAGTTTTTCGATTCAGCTGAGTAAGCTAAAAATTCTGCAAATTGTTCATAGTACACTTCAACAGCGAAATCGTGTCTCATTTCGCCTTACAAAAATATTAAAGAGCATAAATGAAGACTTGAAAAAATTTAATGTAAAAGAATAAATAAAATATAAAAGGATAATATAAAAGGATAATATGACTAGTAGGTAGTATAAATGTAATTGTAATTCATTGGTCATTCTAAATCTAAGTTCAAGAATGGTGTAAGCGCAGCAAGGTGGGCCGGAACGGAAAATTTAAAAGCCCTGAAGGGTATACAAGTGGAAATAAAAGTACTGTTATTACTAAAAGGATAAATAAATACAAAAGAACAAATAAAAATTAAAAAGGGTCTAAAAGACGAATAAATGAATCGGAAAAAATGCTTTTCACGAATACGCGGAAATAAAGAGATTAGCAATTGCAGAAAAATTGTAAAGATTTTTATCATAGTTACATGTATCACAATCCTTAAGATGTAAATAATGATTTATATATGAATTATTTATCAAGTTACATATTAATGCATATATTAAATATCATTATTTACATATCAATTAAGATGTAAATAATGATTGACATATTAATTATTTCATCATAGTTACATGTACTACAATCCTTAAGATGTGAATAATTATTTTCAGGATAGATGATAGAATGCAGCGCGTGTTGTGATAAATCGGCGTTATGGTTGCCACCGCGATCTTCCGTACCAGCAGCGTACTGAGTTTGAGGGGTTACACCCAGTTGGAATTTTTGAAAAAAATCGATTTTTCGTTTTCGACGGATTTTTATAAAATAACTTTAAAAAAATATTCTCTGAAAATTTCAAGTCGGTCCGTTGAAAATTGGGAGAGTTATGAGCGTTTACAGGTAGGTGCACTTACCGCTTTACCGTTACAGGTAAAAACTTTAAACGCGTTTTTCTCGGAATGACTTTTTCAAAATCGGGGACCAAAATATCTCAAAAACAAATGAACCGATCTGCTTCAAATTTCACAAACAGTTTTTGGTAGTTTATCAAAAGGCAGTCCTTACTCGAAGGATTTTTTTTCAATGCATACTTTTTTTTATATCAACGATAAAGTGTTTTTTTTCACTGAAATTTCGACGATCACTTTCGATCGATGACCATTTTTTCAAAAATCATTATTTTATTGAATCCTTCGATTAAAGGCTGAATAACACGGTAGAAAAACTAAATTCATTTGGTTTTTGGATTTCAGATGATTTGTTTCCGAGCAGGAGTGGTTACAGCGAAGGACCTTTTTTGCACAGCGGTCTGTGCAAATTGTCAAAGATATTTGAAATGATACCCTTTACTATGAAAAAAAGTCAAAAACCTGCACCCATTTACCAAAAAAAATTCACGAGAACACCTCTTTTTTCCGGCCGCGAAGTAGGTGTTACGCGTTAAGGGGAAGGTAGGGGTTTGTACTTGGGAAAAATCGATTTTTTTGTCTTTTCTTATAGTTAAACATTTCAAGAATATAATCCCCGAATGCCAAGTCAATCAGAGCAAAACTCTCGAAGTTATTGACTATTTAGTCCCGCTCCTCTAACACTGTAGCTTCAACAGCTAAAACTTCAAACGCCTTTTTCTCAAAACCACTTTTCCAAAGTCCGTGTTCACTGCCATTTGAAAACTACATGACCAATTTATTTCAAACTTGGTACGCACTTTCCACATATAAAATACCTCCCCCCAACGGTTAGTTTGAGATCTTTTTACATTGAGGTCGTTTTCCACCCCCAAAATGGCGGAATTATTCGTAAAAAAATAGCACTTTTCACTTTGCATGACCACCAAAAATTTAGAAATGAAAAAAAAATATATCAAAGATCGTTGGGGGAGGATTTGATGATACTTTGACTAAATTTTTTACGGTACTTGATTTCAGATAATTTTTAGCTGAGATGCAGTGAACACCGCGAATCGTGTTTTCCAAAGGCGTTCTTGGAAAAGCTTTGTCACCGGCTTGTTTGTGGATATTTTCGCCTAAAAATTTTACGGAATGTTCTTGAAATGATACTCAACAATGTACAAAAGGTTTCAATAAATTGACTCTATCCATATAGATGAAAAAAATTCGCAAATAAGTTTTTTTTCACGCTGAAACCCCTACCCTCCCCTTAACACCTTCACCAATTGATGAACCAATCGTAGCGAAGCGCTTTTTATATGTAGTATTCGAGCCACTACATCCGATCAATCAAACTTTGGCAATTGACGTAAGGACGTTAAATCGAAACTTGACGACGTGTTTTAACAGCTGTAGATCTAATGTAAGCAACATATCCTCTCAGTTGCTAAGGGAAATATTCCAGTGTATACTGTAACATTTTCCCCTTCCTGTAAAGCCATATTCCTTCTTCTTCACAAATGCGCACGTTATACGAGCCAAATAGTATAAAATCAAATAGCTTATCATCCACGTTTACGACAATACGCACGATTTGTGCACGGCAGATAGAAAATAAGTGGAACATCACAAACTGTAGAAGTTGACAGCAAAAGCTGAAGGACAAAATCGCCAACTTTCCGCCTAATTACCATTTAGATAGGGCTTGTTGCGTGCAGAGGAGATAAACTTAGAGAGTGTACGAGGGAGCGAGAGAATTCCAGAAAGATATATCATGTAGGTAAAAACTGTGCTGCACACTGAATAATTCATCGTTGAATGATAACGTAATTCACGACCTGCCTGCGTAATACAAGGCGATTCGGCCCGCATAACAATCGATGTATGCACCCCAAGAAAAGGTCCTATATAACAATAGAGATTGCATCGTTTCGCGACAATCGACAAATGTCCTTCCGACATCGTTTGAGAGGAAATAGTCCGGACCAACTCGTCATTCGGCATAGCCTGTGCCAACTATAGCTAATGAGAATCGTTATGGATGAGCTACCACGACGATCAGCTGCTCAGCCACGTACAACGAACATCCCCTTCGATTTTGTTGAAATTTGGATATGTTATAAAGCACCGAAAAGTAAGCGATACGTATTTTTTTTATCGGCGAAAAAACGGTTTTAAGGGGTGAAACCACCCCTTAATATAGGGGTGGTTCACCACTTAATTTTTTTGCAATGTCACTATAGTGGATTTTTCATTGCTTCGGATTAGAAGAATTTTTGTTTTTGTTTCATTAAAATCGGTGGACTCCTTGTGTGTGAAACTGCTATATTGCCCCTAGAGATGCTTTTTTTCGAGGGGTGGTTTCACCCCTTAAAACCGTTTTTCCGCCGATAAAGAAAGTACGTATCGCTTACTTTTCAGTGTTTTATAACATATCCAAATTTCAACAAAATCGAAGGGTGTCACCTGAGGGATGTTCCTTGTTAGTTATTGAACGACTGTATGCGCCAGCAGCAGCGCAGAAATAACGCTGTTGGTTCTAAACCCCAGGAATCGTTGCTTCCAGGCATTCTTCGTGATTCGCCGATTGACTTTTTACCGGACATGAATATCGGAACAGGAAATTCACGGTAAGTATGTCAAAAGTTAAACCGCAAGGATTCCCAAACCCTGACAACGAAGTAGCAAATCTCGAGCCCGTTGGCTTCAGATAAAAGTCCCCATAGTACGCTGCAGTGCGGGCTGTAGGGTCAAAGTGGGAACAGTGGCAACAGTGGGTACAGTGGGCAACAGTGGGCAACAGTGGGTACTTTCCTGTTTCTCAGAAGTGGATATTTATATATGTGCATCTTTTTCACATTAGAACCACCCTCGGATGCCAATAGGTTTGAACTTGTTTGTGAGTAGCTCCTGCGCTGTTCGGTTGTGAGAGGTGATTTTATATTATTTTTGGTGTCAAAAGTTGATAAACCAGCCGAGTTCGTATGTTTTTTGCTTCTTTATCTATTCAGTTATGTTCGAAGTCATTGTTCTCCCGCAATATACAGCTATATTGCGGTATTTGAGCATTGTGTTTGTTAGTCTAACAAAAATAGAAACTTGTCAATACCCAGGTAGGAAATCAAAAGGCTGACGATGGAAACAAGCTTATGCGAGCCTTGTTTCACCGAGCCTGAGTGAGACAGACCTGGGCCTGGTTTCATTGCATCGTTTGGAGCAGCCTGGAACCAAGCCTGGCTGCTTAGCCTAAACTCAGGGTTATTTCAAGCTTTATTCAGCCGGTGGATTTTAAGGCTAAAAAATCAACGCTGGATGCAGGCTTGTTTCAGGTTGTGATAAAATAAAATAAGTTTAATATAATATTTTTTCTGTACTTCTATGAAAAAAAAATTGAGCAAAAAATTTGTCGACTGCAAAGACACGAAAAACGAAAGCGAAGGAGGCAGCTCGGAACATTTGAACATATGCTCTTATCGATATTTATGAGGTACACAAAAAAGTTTTTTCTCGTCACGCACAGATTTCGTATATACTCACTCTCTGGAGTTTGCGTACACTCTGTGTATTACGTGTCCCGTAAACAGCAAATAAAATAAAGAATTGTTTTTTTTTTATTTATATATATTTTTTAACCAATAATATAATGAATAATAAATATATATAATAAATCAAATGAATTCTTTAGAAATTTATTAAATTTGCCCCAATGTAGAATATAGAAAACTAAAAACAGGCCTCATATAGCCTCGAGAAGAGTTTGGGATAAGCCTGGTCATAAAAATGCTCGTGAAGGCTTCATTAAGGCTCTTTTTGAGCCTTGTTGTTTCGTCGTTTCAGGCTTTTCTACCAGCCTTTGGTCAAGCCTGTGTGCAAGAGCCTGAAACCGCGTTATCATTCAGAAGTTCAGCTAGGCCTGAAATCAGGCTGGTGCTCAGCCTGAATTAAAAAATGTGAGCCTTGTTTCAGAGCTTGGCGAGCCCTTTTTTCATCGTCAATTCCTACCTGGGTACCCGCTTTAGAAAAAAAGAGAGGGTCGGTACACAGTGGCTCAACTTTTCGAGGTACACAGAGGTAAGTCATAATATGAATATTTTCGCGTTGTGATTTAGATAGGTACTGGTACTACCTCATTAGGTAGGTACTCATTAATATTCAATAAATGATTGTGATTGATCTCATAATATGCTGTTTTTTTAAATTAATTTTTCAATAGTTTACTGCTCAATACTCGCCATTGTACAGAGAAAAGCACTCTAGTACCTACAAGTGTATAGTGGATCAGGGTAATTTTCTTCAAATTTTGTTTGATTTTGAAATTTCGTTTGACTGTGAAATTAGGCATGTTGTACTGTGTACACCCCCAAGTACACAGTGGATCAAATCCCATTTTTAAAAATTGTTATTATCTCAATATCTATTGGGTTAGGCCGTTCAGTGTCTCTTTGACAAAATGAAGCCATTGAACACACCTCATGTTTAGTCAAGGTTCCATTGAGATTGTGTGAACGGTTAGGCAGCTATAGTATCCTGAAAAAAAAATGAGCAACTGATCCCACTCTGACCCTACAATAAAATGACACAAGCTTCATCCGCTTTGATCATGGTATTTCTGGACGCACAATGCGTGTGCACTGGTTTTAATTGAACAGAAAGAAGAGATAACGATAACGCGATACGGGCTCGTATTCGCGCGCTGCGTAATGACACAAACTTTTGATAACATCTGTCGCACTTCGTTGCACTGCGGACGCTTGTGATAATAATAATGAGCGAATTTCCGATCGATCTCACGCGAGGAATATGAGTCGGCAAATGGAAAATCTGATCAAACTTTTCAAATTATCTCGCGACGCAGCTCCGACAATAAATTATGCTTGGTTACTCTTGATCACTGCGGGCAGCCCCTAATAGCTGTCTCTCCGAGGTTCATTAGTGATTTGTTTTCTGTGCCGGAAGCACGGGTCTTCTTGACATTCGGTTGATCATTGAAAGACCCTGCGCAGATATAAAGTGACAGAAGATCGAATTGAACCAAAAACTCTAGAGTTATAGTAGTCGAACAGCTGATGCCACAAATCTCGTGATGTTTCTGTAACTGGTTAGCAGACCTGCACCGGATAAAACGTCGCACCAATAATAACGATTGGCGTCGGCTAAGGCTGACATTTGGACAGGTGGATGCCTAATGCAGGGTCAAAGTGAAAAAATGGGATCGTAAAAACTCAGCGGGGCATACGAAGAATCATTGAAAATAATTCCAATATGGATGTTATTGATCTGGAAACAAAAATTACCCGGGCAGAAATTGTCGTAGGGATCGAATTGGATTCCCATACTTGTTCCCACTTCCTGATGGGGATCCAATGAGTCATCGCTTTGAATCCCTATTCTAAAACGTCCCGCTCGTACATTGGGTCCTAATCAGGATTCCTCATTGGAATCCAATGTACGAATCCAATCTGAATCCCAAAGGATTCCGACATTATCGAACAGAATCCGATACGATTATTGATCGAGCCCATCGCATTTGTTACGTTGAATTTTCTAAACAAAATATATAGATATACAAAATGAGTGGATCTTGAAAATATATAAATGTTGTCTTCAAAAGTATAAATCGCTTAGAAAGTATATCGTAAAAATCGATTTGAATCACATAACTGAAAATTTACTGCAATGGGCGTTTGTTATTTATTTTGCTGCACCTTGCTATCATATGACCACTAGGGTGGCACAAATTTGGGCTCCATTTTTTTCCTTTTTCGCACCGTCCAATTATTTTGTTTAAAGAAAAAAAAATTGTGGCTAAAGCTGTGAGCGATCAAAAAATATTTAGAGCCTCCTGAAAATTCAAACTTTCATTAAAAAATCGTTTTTTGTTTTTTCGTCCACTTCTCGCTCATAAATTTTAGGCTTTATAATTTTTTATTAACCTCGCGAATGCTCTCGTCGGCCAATTAATATTTCGTGGTCGCTCCAGGGCTTCGAAATATCCAGTTTTCGCCAATTTTTTTACTCTTCTCACTCATAAATTTAACACTTTGTAAAACTTTCAAAACAATTAATCCTTTTTTCTTTAGAAGCAGATTTTTTAAACTTACCTCACACTTCTAACCCAAGAACTGTAATCTTTGTTCTCATCAAATAATTTTTTAAATCTCTTGTCCGTAAGCAAAATTATATGTCGTTTTATTCGTAAAACTGAAATGGCAACTGTTTTCCGCGCATCGTAATGCGTCCCACAGTTGGTCTCGTTAGTCAAACTGCGGACCAACCGTAGCTGTACTCTGTGGCGAGCGACGCCATAATACAATAATATATGATGACACATATCGTCTAATTGGTGTTTGTTACAAATTATTATAATCAATTATTCAGAAAAAGTAGTATTTCGCTGTTTATTTTGTGTTAATGCTACAAGGAATTATAGTGCATACGAGATTTATTTTTTGGCGGAAATTGTAGATTTCGAAAACCCTGAGCAACCACTAAATATTCATTGGACGGCTAGACCTTTCTTAATGAAAGCATAACATTCATATGTGAGAAGTGACCGAAAAAATCGACTTTTCGATGACCATTTGAATTTTTGTGAAGCTTGAGCGATCTTTAAATATTGTTTTCTCGCTCGCAGCTTCGGCGACAATTTTTTTATTCTTTAAAAGAAACAATTGGATGGTAAGAAAAAGGGGAAAAAAGATCAAATTTGTGCCACTTTAATGATCACACACGTACATGCTCACGAAGTGTGCTGGTAACTCGTGACTTTTCGCATATTTTCGATTCGAACTTAGTAAGAATTCTCAAACGGCGCTTATAAGGGAACAGTGCAGAATCCAATTGATTTCCAATGAGGACCCCCTATCGGTGGTGTCACTAGCAAGTCCTTATAGAGATGTGGGTGCATCTTGGGACTCCCCGTCCGGGTTGAGAATTAAAAAAAAAAGCTCCGATGACGTCGACCGGGAAATAGCACAGAATCCACTTAGATTCCAATGCGGACTCCGTGCGTGCGGTGTCCCTATCATGCCCCTATAGGGATGTGGTACACTGAGAAAAAAAAAAGATTGATCCAATATCATTGGTGTTATTGAATGAAATTTCGTTGATTCGATTGTAAAATTGTTTGTGTAAATAATCGGATTTATTGGTCCAAACAAAACGCTATTGACTTTAATAACATGATAAAATCCAAAGTTTTGTTTCATTCAAAAGATACATTGCTAGCCGAGAACAATATGTTATTGAATCTAACTAAAACATTATCGTGAACGAATTATACAGTTTTGAATGCATTTTCTGCAACGAACAAAAAAGCGTTTCAATTCGTAACGTAAATATTGTTGATTCGAGTACACAAGAAAAATTGAATTTTTCTGGTTTGATTCAGATAAAATTTCTATTGAGTAAATATATTGTTTTATTCTCTTCACCATATCCGATATTGATTTCCAAGTACATTATTCGTTAAAATATTAGTATTTCATTTTGATTCGAAAATATTTATCGAATGTCTGAATTGGTTAAAAAATTATGCGAAAATTAATTTTGATTCTTCGGCATAAACGAAGCAATTAAATCGTAGTCATACAATATGTACTTGTTTTGATTGAATATTTGACTAAAATACATCTATGTTCATTTAAATCATATATTTGATTTAAAAGAATACGCTATTAATATGACACGTGTATAATTGAACTGAATACATGACGGTAATAGATTCAATACTTTCTTATTTGGTTGAAAAAATTCTACCAAATCATATACATAGGTGCGAGGAAACCCGTAGTTCTCGGAGTAACCGCTAGAAGCCGCACACGCGATCGTTTCTCGTAAGCGTAGCACGAACCGAAAATCTACTACTATAGGATCTAGGGACTCTCAGCATATTTCTGTACGGGTATGACTGTCGAATTTTGCTCAGAAGTAATTGTGCGCAATGACCAGACCACTGACCTGCTCGTTTGGTCAAGCTTTCCCAATAGAAGAACCTGTCTTCATACCCTGGATGGGCAATTTTCTCGCTTTGCATGATGCCTCTAATAGCGTCGAGAACTACGTGACAAAACATTTTTTTCTTCTTCGATTTCTCCATCAGCCGCACCTGAGTCCTCTTTTGGCTTTACAAATTGATTTCGCGAAAAATCTAATCATTGATGGTCCACGACACGGAGAAGAGATTCTCGAGGGGTCTGTTGACATGATCGATGGCTATTCGGATACAGCCCACTAGACTTTGGCGAACGCAAAGCTGCCTGCGATTTGGCCACCTTGTCATGCGCCTCGTGTCGTCGGGTGGGACTTCGGAGCTTCTATTTCTCCGATATGCACATAAATGACGTTTCGGAAATCCTATGACGACGAATATAATATGGGTGCTGTGTGTACACGTATAGCGAATGTCCCACGTACAATCTGAACTAGAGGGGAGCGGAAGCAGATGCGACGACCCTTCCAAAGCCCAGGGAAGCAGCAGTCTTGCCCGTACAAACAAATTGGAAATAAGGTTTTGTTCTGCCAATTAAGGTTGACGTTTTTATGCCCCAGGGTATAAGCAAAAAATCGTTTTAATTGCGTGGGAAATTCCGGTCAAACAAGGTCTTGTGCTGTAATTCGAAGAAATATAAACATCTTTTTCCTCCAACGATCCAATGACGCAACGCGACGTCTGAGACTACAGTGAGCATTGTTGTGTTGTAGGTTGCTCGAGCTTGCACGTTTCAAATTATATGCCCGAATATAACCGAGATGTTTCGTAATCTTTGTAATCAGCTACATCTGTATCGATCCTGTCCCTTATTATTCGCTCGTTGCACTTAGATGTCTGTTCAATTGACGAAGTACATCTACCTGTTGTGTTTCTTTTTGATCCATTTGGATTGGCATGTTGAAGGCTACACTGAGAAAACTTAAGGGGTAGACAGCTAAACGATTTCGATAAATATATGTGTAATTAGTGGAATTCGTCAATTGCTGATGAAAACATATTACGTGGCTGAACAGAAAAATTGTTGGAAATTAAGTCCCACTTCAGTTAGTCAGTTTAGCACAAAATGTATTGCGATGATATATCGTTGAATGAGTTTATTGATCGGTGAGTTATTTGATAACGAATGCAATTCATACATGATATATTTTAGTGCATAAAATAATGGCATGAACGCGGTGCTTCGTGAATTTTCCGTGCAACGCACGCATGCAGAAATTTCGTCATTCCCACCACAAAGTAATTGTTCGGAAAACGCTTCAAACGAGAGTACGAAATTGACAATCGAATTCCTGTCGAATTACCGAGGCAGTCGTCCAACCGTTGATTGTTTCGTGGCTATTATAAAAAGTGTGGTAAAAACTGTTATATAATATGATAATCAATATTATCATAAAAATGATTATCCTAAAAATTATCATAAAAATGATTATCCAAATTATTATGCAAATTATTATGGAAGTTGTTATAAAAATTAATATAAAATATGTCACTAAAATTATTATAAACATTAATATAAAAAGTACCATAAAAATTATTATGAAAATGATTATTAAAATTATCAAAATTATCATAAAAAATATTATACAAATTATTGTAAAAATGATGTTAAAAATTACTATAAAAATTATTATGAAAATTATTACAATATTATCATAAGAATCATTACAAAAATATAGCTTTCGGCGCGACCGTAAAGATCAAGGAAGAGCATCGATTGAAATCAGTAGAAAATGTGAAGACATTTCGACCGATGCTATTTCAACGAACCGAAACAGACGTACAAACACGCGAACCTGTAATTTGCGTAGTGAATCGTGAGGAAGTTGAACCCAGATACAAAGATCCCCACATACAAGTGGTCGAGAATAAGTTAACCGGCCGAAGGGTAGATTTTTTCTCACAGAGTCGCGCACTCGATTCGTCGTTCTTTTTTTTCTCGCCTCTCACATACTCAAACACGAATCCGAAACGAGTTACATGCAACACCGCGCGGCTTTACCTTCCCAAAAATAACTCTCTTGACGAGAGAGGAAAAACCTCCCCAATAATTTGCCGCAATCTTCTATCCCTCCGAGCTTTTTTCACGCCTCGGAACTTTTGACTATCCGACGCGGACCCGATCGATCCGTGGCTCACATGAAAAGACTGACGGATTTTTTTTACTCTCTGTTGAATTTTTTTTACCACGATGTACGTCGAAAAGGCCCGCGCGTGAGCGCGGAATTCCCTTGTGATGAATACGGAATATTAATATTTTGATCGATCTCCTTCATCTTCATCGCCTTCTGTAATTTTATTTGAATTTTTTTTTTTTTCAACTACAACAATATACGCGACGAATTCCGTCGCAGAGGGAGCGGGTCTCTACGAGCTATAGCGTATCGGATCGTTCACTCCGTGAAGAGCCCATCAAATAAAACGTACATGAACCCTCCTCGAGTCATCACCTTGAATTGATCGCAGTGCAAGAGAATAAGATTTTATTTTCGTTTTGTGACGGGAAATGTCGCGGGAACGTATACAGGGTGTCGCAGAACTAAATGCGTTTCCTGAAATGTGGGGTTGGGGGTGAAATTCTGAGTCGATTGATATAAGCATGTGTGGGTCTCAGATCAACCCCTGAATTATTATTGATTATTAAAGGCGGGCCAATCAGGTGCGCTCGATGAGCCAGCGTATGTCGGTGAGCGATACGCGCGTGCAGTGGTGCCTGGTGGGAGCACCGCACCTACGTCGGGCGCACCTGATTGGCTCGCCTCTAAAAATTAATAATAATTAAAGGGTTGATCTGAGACCCACACATGCTTATATCAATCGACTCGAAATTTTACCCCCAACCCTTCCATTTCAGGGAACGCATTCAGTTCTGGGACACCCTGTATAGTAGTAGAAGCATCACGCAACTCAATTTCAATATAAATCACATATGAACAATACTCGTACGCGCGGCTGTTTAAATTGACACGATGGGGTAGTTTTACCCTCGCAGGGCTGCGATTTGAAGATATATGGAAATCGTACAGAAATGCTACTATGGTGATAAACATTGGTTGGTTTATTACCTCGTTTGTTTTTAAGCTTACGTGCAAAACTTGAGATCGATCCACTGACGCGTTGAAGAATTATAACAATTTTAATCACAAATCATGCACAATTGAAAGTCATTGTGCATGCCCTCTTACGGGACGTTGTTTTGCTATTTGATGAGAAAAAGCATAATGAAAATATGGTACAAAATATTTGGGATTTTTGGTGTGGGTGAATCATTTGTTAAAGAAGCTTTTTGGAAAATTGCACAATCATTGGGTACAGAATTATATTGCACGGCTTTGAGGGAGGCTACCAGTTTAGAGACCGGAACAAGATTAATTTCGACATTTTTTTATGCATACACACCTGATAAAATGAAAATTCCGTTGAGTCGCATTTATTCCACACATCGTCAAATAGCTTTCCAAAAATGTTCATAACATTTTGTAACAAATTGGCGGTCCTGATTTCACCAATTAACTCGATTTTTTTCGAAATCTCATAACGACATTTTACATCGACTTACGTAGGAGATTTTCAATATGTTCAAAACTTTTCCGACAAAGATTCTTTCCTGCGATTTTTTCTTGCCGCAAACATTTTTTTTTAAATATCATTTTATGGACAATCCATATTTTTCCATTTCCTTACCTACTTCGAAGGCAAATTTCATTTAGAACTGAAATTATTTTGAATTTTTGTTCCAGGTAAAACAATTGGGGGAAAACTTTTACCGGCCGCAGACACTATTGAACAAAGGTGACTCGCTTCATTCGGCTCCAGCACAATGACTTGGTTACGAAATGTTGCGAAAAAAATTGTAGAGGTACTTGAAGAAATGTTGAATAAAGGCAACTAAACGGAATTTTTCTTATATCAATTGGGTATCCACTAAAAATTATAAAAATTCACCTTTTATCGAGCACAAATAAGTTGATCGACTGGAAAATTATAGCCGTCACGAGGAGAGGCATATTCACCCGCGACAGTTTTGCCCCAATCTTAATTAGTTAATTAATCACCTTAGTAATTATTAACGATGACAAGTGGAAGAATTATTTAAAAAAACACTCTCAATTGGAAATTTGATACTTGATCTACATATTCTGCCACTTCCAACTGATTTTACTTTACATCTAAGATATATTCGGAAATTTCAATTTTTCGCTGCTTTTGCTTGGAAATGCATCTCTCGCGCATCCGCAAACCCTCCCTCGAAATTATAAATGCGACAACTTCGGCTCGAATACTTTCGCAATGTCGCTACGAGCCACGAAGCCTTGCATTTTGTATGGTAGTTTTACATGAAAAATACTGTTTTGCAATCGTTTTTCACGATACTCATTTGTGCTTTCATTATACCTGAAACTTATTATTTTTATATTCGCTGAGAAGCAAAGCGGCTAGGTTCGTATCGAAAAATATCGAAACCTAAAATGTCCAATCCTCTGGGATTATTCAACAAAGTACAGTATTTGTTAACCGGCCGGTTCGATCAATTAATTTCAATTGCCGCAGATGTGTAGGATTGTGAAAATAATTGTATTTGCACTTCCTATACGCAGCCACCGGAAGTCATACAGAAGCTGTCAAACCATACAGAAAGAGAAAAATGTCACGAAAAAAATTATTCATTACTAATAAAAACCCGTTACAAAACAAATGAACAACGCTTGAAAAAAAAACATATGTTTGGAACTTCTCAAAATGTTTCCGGTCTGATATTTATTGCTAATCGTTCAAATAATTTTTTTTGACAAAAGAGACGAAATTTTGTAATTGAGTAACAGTACAATAAAATGGAATTCGGAAACGAATTGCCAATGATTTGTTCATAATGATTTTCAGCCTTCGATGTGTCCGTACAAATTAATGACGTCGAAGTTTGCATCGTTAGAATGCAACGACTTAATTTTTCCATTTTTATATTCCGTAATTTTTTTCATTATCGTAAGGCTTTATTTTGCAAATTACGGTCGTAGATTTCTGATAAGAATACGTAAAAACGTTTGGTGATTTTCGTACTCCAAATCGGCTGAGAAAACTAAAAAGTTGCACCCCAACTATGGAAACTTGAACGTTGTACAAATTAAGGCCGGAGCCTGAATTAGAAGTTCCGAAAAATCGTTTTTTTTATTGCTTAAATCGACAGACAAAGTATCCAAGAATATATTTACAAAGTTACAGAGGCCAAATGTAAATATTTTCGAAGATACAAGGCCGAAAGCAGAAAAGCGATTGATATTTAATATTAATAAAGACCATCGCCGGGTAAGTCGGGAAAAATTGCCCCGCCATTTTCTCCAGCGAAATTAGGAGTATATTCTGAGGTATATAAAAAAAACAAATTTTCTGAAAATTTCATCCCCGTCAACGCAATGGTTTTGGAAACATGAATTTTTTTTAAATAAAAAATAAATCAAAACTTCGGAAACGCTTCAGTGGATCGATTAGATTTTTTTTGGTACTTGTTACGATCAAACGTGTTACGAAATAAAATTATAGAACATCTTGCGAAAGATTAAGGTTTAAAAAAAATGATGTTCCTTGTTTTATTTTTTTTTACTACAATCCACTTGGGGTACAATAACGAATTTTTTTCATATAATCTTTGGGCACCTTATTAGATTATATAATTTTTTCAAAATGATCGGTTTGGTACGCCACAGAGAAAAAAAAGAAATAGACTTTATTGATATACTTTAGATATATATCTATATAACTAAAATATATCAATAAAGTGTGTTTCTTTTTTTTCACTGTGGCGTACCAAGCCGATCATTTAGTCACATATCAGATTTTATTGATATATTTTAGTTATATATCTATATAACTAAAATATACCAATAAAGTGTGTTTCTTTTTTTTCACGGTGGCGTACCAAACCGATCATTTTGAAAAAATTATATAATCTAATAAGGTGCCCAAAGATTATACGAAAAATATTTCGCTATTGTACCCCAAGTGGATTATAGTAAAAAATAATAAAACAAGGAATATTATTTTTTTTTCAAACCTTAATCTTTCGCAAGATGTTCTATAATTTTATTTCGCAATACGTTTGATCGGAACAAGTACCAAAAAAAAATCATATCGATCCACTGTACCGTTTCCGGATTTTTTTTTGATATTTAAAAAAAATTCATTTTTCAGAAAATTTGTTTTTTTTTATACCTCAGAATATACTCCAAATTTCGCTGGAAAAAATGCGGGGGCAATTTTTCCCTACTTACCCGGCTATGGCCTTTGAGGCGCTTTTTCGCCAGTTTTCATTTTCACGTTCTTTTCCAAATTGGCGGGCGTAATAGCAAAAAACTAAACGAGATATTGAATCAAGCCAAAGTTTATTTTTGTTCAGTATAAAACTCTCTTCTAAGTGAATTTAAAAAGTCGTTGAAAAAGTATTCTTAAATAATTTTTATAGCACGTTAAAGTGTTTTTTTTTACCACATTTTTTTTTTTCAAACCCGAGAAAAATTTTAATTTCATGATTTTTTCAGCTTTTTCTCAATTCACTCAGAGGAAAAGTATATGACAATTGAAAATTTTATTGATTTTTTGTTTCAGTAAAGAATTCAAGCTGCATCTTTCCCGCCGATTGGGGACTGCAGTAGCAAAACGCACATGTAATTAGGCTGATAAATCTGCAGTCATTTATTGTTCCATGCTGAATTTTCTTTTTATACATTTCCAATATACAATAAAAGATACCTCAATGTTTACTGGGCTCACTTATTGGTTTCCCTTCTAAAAAAATCCCAAAAAAACGCTTTTTTGGACCTTCTAATTCAGGCTCCCGCCTTGCCCGTAACACAAAAAGTGACAAGTTCAAAAGACTCTTAGTAGACAATTAGAGAATAATCAATCGACCGATATACCAAAAACGACTCAAACAATGTCAAACGAGAATATACCGAGCAAAAAAATTATTTTCACCCATGATAAAAACGATTCGTTGAAGCACATTCCTAAAATACGGCCAACCTATTATTCTCATCCAAAGAAAACAGTATAAAAATGCCAATATATGGAAACGTACGTACAGCCACATGTGTACACAGCAAAAGAACACAAATAAGTATTCCCTCTTCTCTCTTTCTAGCACAGATGAGTGATCCTTACTCCCCAATAAAAGCCCATCAATACACCTTAAAGAAGGTCTATTCTCGAGTTCACTTGTTCATAACTCTTCAAAGAAAAAGTCCCACTTTTCGTTACATTCGATAATTCATTTCAAATACGAATCGAATGCTGATACACATAATACAAGATGCAAATCCCCAGAAATTGCATTAACGGCGGGGTAAAGTTAATTCGGCGAAAAAAGGCATGTTTTTAAGATTTTTTTTTGGCGTAACGAATAGTGTTCGTTTATTGAAAAATTTACATATAATAAAGTAACATTTGAACAACATTCTCCTAAATTTGCATTGCAAAATATTCAAAATTGAGCGAGTGAAAATTAAACCCCGGAGGCGCCTCGAAAAAAAGTTGGTTTGCGGTGTGCACCATAACTCGCAACAGAATCATTTGAAACAAAATCAAAATGCATTTGTTAAAGGAGATGTTTCTCGAGGTAATGACGGGAGGATTTTTTTTTCGACTTTTCGATTTTTCGTAGCACTTGGGACCCAAAAACCCGATTTTCGCTAAAAAAAATCGGCTAATTTGTTCTTGAAAAATTAGTAATTATTTTAAAAAAAAACAAAAAAGCTCTCGACAATACCTGGTGAATTATGTGAAGAAGTACTGTGCAAAATTTCAAAGCGATTGGTCCAGTAGATTTTGAGTTATCGTGCTTCAAATATGACAAGTCTCAGAAAAACCGTTTGAAAAACGCAGAAGAGAAGAGAACGGCATGGAGCAATAGACGCTCAAATACTCATAACTTCGTCAATTTTACTCCGATCGACTTGAAATTTTAACACAATATTCTTGATATATTATGCATTCATTTAAAAAATGAAATTCTTGAGAGATGAGATTATGCATTCATTTAAAAAATGAAAGAAAAATGAAAAAAAAATTTAATACTTTACCCCGCCCTTAACAAAAGTCTGTTTTGCGAAAATATTTGTTATTTTCTGCACATGCAGAATACGAAGATGGAAGAAGCAGAAGGAACTTACGCAGGGTAGGCGAAAACTGGAGACGTTGATGTCACGACAGGTATCGTGGTGTATGAAGTGATTTGTTGTTAATGTTCGAGACAACGCGTTCGCACGTGATAGAGAAAGCCGGGTTGCGCTTAGGATCGTATAAGGCTGCCAAGTGTCACAGGAATGCTCGCGTACCTTTATATATATGGGGAGGGAGCGCGAGCGCGCGCGATGAAACGTGCGCAAGAGTTCTCGAGGACGGAGCTCACAGGTGGATGAGCGTGGATGTATAGCACGTGGACATATACATTCAAGTGTCAACGGGGCGCAAGCGCCCCCTCAAGTACCCCCTGTTAGAACAACCGGATGTTATGTGTCGGTAATTTTCCATATTACCACGATATTTTGCCCATTTTTCTACCCCTCACATCTCTCTCTCTCTCTCTCTCTCTCTCTCTCTCTCTCTCTCTCTCTCTCTCTCTCTCTCTCTCTCTCTCTCTCTCTCCTGCCTGATGTGCTTCGCGTGTTTTTCCCGAGCAACTCATCCGGGGGTGATCGGGACAAGCGGGACGTAACATATAGCTCGGTCAAGACGAGGTGAGGTACATTTTCATTAGGACACATTTCGCAAAATAACTCGTGGCAGACTGCCCTGTGTGTTGAGGAGTAGCCCAGAAGAGAGATGTCTTCATCTTAACGAGACGGATCAGCGCCTCATCGTCCGGCAACAAAATGCCTGGGCCAATAATGCTTTCAATGCTCTCCAATCTTAACGAATTCAAAGCTCCTCCGTACCATGACCCATCTCGTTTCGGACTTTTACGAACGTTATTACCCGGCTTTTCTTTTCGAGCCAACGTATTTCTCGTAACGAAGGCATGATGGCCAGGAGTTTTCATCAGGGCTCGAGATTTTTGTATATAGAGGAGTGCAGTGATGTTTCTTCTCTTTTCTTGAGGTATCGCGATGAGGAGTCGAGCCAATTGCGTGCTGATTTTTCGTACTCGTTTCGTGGATTTAGCGGGATACGGTTGCCATCGTAATGAGAGGCTGATTGATTGGGTTAATGGTAGGGTGTATGATGGTAGTATTAGGAGAAAGGGGCTGGTCGCTTGCTCGCGAGTCATTGTCATATTCAATTAAAGCGCTATTACTGCCGAAAGGTTCACCGATGAAATCTTTTGTTTTCCGAAACAACGGTATTTTAGATATACTGAGGATTATCGATCGACGTAGAGTGTTTTTTGAATAGCGAGGAAAATATGACGAGTTGGTCGAATTGAGGCGTTACGTTTGAGTAGAACAATAGGGTTGGTCGTTTTTTTTTGCATTGTCTTAAATGATGTATACACAGCACAAAAATGATATATAGAAGGAATTTTACGTGACATTTTTTTGATCTTTTGAGAGTTCTTTTTCTCAAGCGCGTCCGAGAGCTTCGAAACGCACGAAACAGCCTAGACGGTGAAATTAGCAATTTGGAGTTGTTTAGCCCAGTCGTTGAACGAAAAATACACAACGATCTAACAGCTGGAGGCCTGCCGTCAAAATGTCTCGGTGGGTGCACGCAGAATTTGAATGAGAGCTTCTATTCCGTCGTGTGGACGGTAACTTCTAAACCAGTTTTTTAATTTCAAACGCGTTTTTCTTGAAACCACGTTTTTTATGTCGGGAGGACGCACAATTCGGACAGTTTTCATTCGATTGACTTGGAATTCTAATTGTATAGCTTCTTACAAGGAACATCACTTAAGTGTCCGCCGTCGATTCGGTTGAAAATCACATATGTGATGAAGCATTTAAAACTATTAGACACGTATTTTTGTTATCTGCGGAAAAACGGTTTTAAGGGGGGAAACCACCCCTCAAAAAAAGGCGTGTAGGGGGTGGTTTTGCAGTTTTACCCACAAGCAGTTGACCAATCTGAATGAAACAAAACCAAAACTCTTTTAATGTCGAACGATGAAAAATCCACTGTAGAATAACCGAGGAAAAATTAACTTAAGGGGTAACACGCCTTTTGTTGAGGAGTCGTCCCCACCTTAAAAACGTGGTTCCGCAGATAAAAAATACGCGTCTGATAGTTTTCAATGCATTATCAGATTTAAGAGTTTAAACAAAATCGAAGATGGACACTTAAGGTGGGAGCCTGAATTAGAAGGTCCAAAAAAGCGTTTTTTCGGGAATTTTTTGAGAAGAGAAAAATACAAGTGAGCCCAGTGAAACAAGTGAGGTATCTTTTCATGTATATTTGAAATGTATAGAAAAAAAATGTTCAACATGAAACAATAAATGACGGCAGATTTATCAGCCTATTTCATGTGTGTTTTGCCATTGTAGTCCCCAATCGGCGGGAAAGATGCAGCTCGAAATGCTTGACTGAACTAAATAAACCAATGAAAATTTCAATTGTCATATATTTTTCTTCTGGACGAAATAAAAAAAAGCTGAAAAATCGTGAAACTATAACTTTTCTCGGGTTTGAAAAAAAAAGTGTTAAAAAAACACTTTAACGTGCTATAAAAACTATTTGGAAAGACTTTTTCAACGACTTTTTTAAGGCGTTACCCCCACTTGTAGCGCAAAAAAGGCCTTTTTCGTGAATTTTTTTAAAGAAAACTACAAAACTTTTTTAATCGATCAATATACCGTCTTAAAGAATACATCTTGAAGAACTTTTAGTAATTTTTTTATTGAAAAATATTACATTGTTTAGTGGCAAATGGCCGTCAATGAAATAATGTTTTTATATACACGGTTTGGGGTGACCAACATTGCGGCGGAGTGGATCATCTAAAAAAAAATGCGGATGGATTTAGTCAAATATAAGTATAAACTAGTCTTTAATCGAAGGATTTTAAAAAATATTCATTTTTCACAGAATGGCGGACAGTCAAAGTTAATGGTTCGATTTTAACGCAAAAAAACGGCCGTTTTTTGATCATAAAACGGCCATTTTTTTCGAAAAAAAAATCGAACGACTAAAGACTACATTTTTATGTATTAAATAAGCCTGCAAAATTTCAAGAAGATCGGTTCATTAGTGTTCGAGTAATCTTGGTCACCGACTTTAGAAATGCCATTTTGAGAAAAACGCGTTTAAAGTTTCAATTTCCGGTCGTTTACACAACGGATTCTTCTCTTTCAACGCTCATATCTCAGTCAATTTTGTTCGGATCGACTTGAAATTTTCAGGACATATTCTCAGATACTTATACTTCAAAAAAATGCAATAAAAAAAATCGATTTTTTCAAAATCGCAAGTGGGGGTAACCCCTTAATTCACTCGGAAGAGATTTTCATAATGAAGAAAATAAACTTTGGTTTGATTCAATGGGTCGTTTAGTTTGCTTTTTCGCGTTTGCTATTCCGCCCGCCAATTTGGAAAAATCGTGAAAATGAAAATTGGAGAAAATGCGCTTCGTATGTTTCAATGAGAGGGAATATCAAACGTTTCTCTGCTTTTGGCCCTGTATCTTTGAAAATATTTACAATTGGCGTCTGTAACTTTGTAAGTATATTCTCGGATAGTTTATCTTTCGATTTGAGCAATAAAAAAAACCATTTTTCGAACCTTCTGATTCAGGCTTCCGCCTTAAGTGATGTTCCTTGTTAGGTCAATTATCTAAAGAAGTACACACACGATTTTTTTACGATTCATCAACAACTCTCGTTTTTATAAACAAATTGAGGCCGATTTTTTAGTACAAGAAAGAAAAATTCAGTGACAAAGATGCCATTTCACGAAAGAAACAATATTTTTGAATAATCCTGTGTGCTTTCCTAGCAAAACGTTAATGACGCAAATGTTAATGATAACAAAACATTTTCTTCCAAGTGCCAATCCATAAAAGTTCTGCGCCCTCCCGCAGAGCGCCTCCAAAAACGCTCTTATTGTAGCTACAACTGAGCCTCCTTTTTGTATCTTTGTGCATAATTTTTTTTTTCATTTTGTATATGTCAACATATGTAGAATAAACCCCCAAACCTCATTTAGATTGATTTTTTAGTATTGTCAAAAAAAAGTTCAACAAGTCTTATTTTTCCATGAGCCACGTAGATCTAACGCTTTAAAAAGCGTTTCGCTCATATCTTTTTCCGAAACGACTATTTGCACAGCAATAGCAATCTTTTTCATCACGCACGCGGCCGAATGCTATAATGATGAATTACTTCGGATTTTCGAACTGAAGGTTTGCAAGATTAAGGGGGAGGTGAGGACACTCTGTTTCGACAGGCGATTTTTAATAGTTATCGCACCTAAAAAAACATGAGTGTGGCAGCTTGGAGGATAAATTAATAAGACTTTATATAACTTCACGAAAATTTATATTTATTCAGTTTTCTGTGACAAATATTCTATCATAATCACCTGATAATGACGGGCTGGTTTGCTCCAGAGAAACATATTCTATCAACATATCATTCGTGATATGAAGAGCTCCATGATAGCATGTCTGTGACAGATGCTGCGATGAACAGCTACGACGAAAAACCAATTGTGGCCACAACGTTATATGAAAATAATACTTAACGCACACTCTCAGTTAACATGATGAGCTTTGTTCATCATAAGACACGAGTATGAATTGTTCGTCGGACAAATGAAACGAAAATACACCACCTGAATGAACGTAATGGCCAGTCCTTTGCAGCGATCCACCATCACTCACATGTTTCGCGCTAGTGTGGCCAAAATAATAATGTACCTGGGAAAATTTAGGACTGTGACTTTTTGTACGTTTATATAACCCGTACAGTTATTTTTTTTTTAATGTTTCTATGAACATTGTTATTTTCAATCACGAAACAAATCCTTAGGTGTACCGTTGGACATACTTGAACGAGAGTTTAAGAAAACGGACAATACGAGTTGAGCATCGGCTAATAACTGCATATAATGAGGACGTGTGAAATTTGAAAAGAGCAATGAGGTAATATAGGCCGCCGATAATAGTGGCTCTTAAGGCGGAATATACATTTACAACCATCAAAAAATCGATTTCTTTTTTTTTCTTCTTTAAACGATAGAACTATATATGTAGAATATTTTACCAAAGTTTCAAAGCGAAATTCGAAAAACTTCAAATGTTACAGCCCGTCAACGCTGTGCCTCGCCGCTCGGATTCGGAGCGGGTGTGAACTGCAAACATGTTTTCCTTAAAATTGCATTATCGAAATTGGCGTGCAGGATTACTCAAAAACTATTAAGCCGATTGAGTTGAAACTTGGTAGAAATATTGATAATATTGGTACCTTCTACTTGACAAGAATTGCTTTTTAAGAATTGGAAAAAAAAACTACTTTTTCAATCCACATTTTACAGAAATGTTGATTTTTTTCTGTAAATGCGTGCCATTTTCTTATATTTGCATTTTCTTCATTTTAATTACCGTCACATAGAAACTATACATGTTCTGATTGAAAAAATGTTTGAACTTTTTTGCAAATCAAAGTCTACGGGAAGTTAGACTGCATGCCGATTCGGAACTCCCGCGGCGACCTTGCTGTAACACTCTGCCACAGGTCCGTCATTTTGATGATGAATTGATTTGAAAAAATTGTTTTGTATACTTAAATATAGTATTAAAGTATAGCTACAGTTTCATAATTGTAGAATAATTATTTCTTAGTTTAAAAAATTCCTCTATACTGTTTTATTTTTTCCTGTTTAAATGTATATCCCGCCTTAAAAGACTGCACGAGCTTCAAATTTCGAAAAGACAATTTTTGCATACTTTTATACTCTAGGGGCTTAATAGTAATTTGCAAAAAAAGATTTTGTAAAAATTCCAAAGTGACCGAGTTACGACGATTTTTGAGGAGGCTCGGTCGTCCACTGTGCTGCGGCAAACCGCTCCGCTGCGATGTACCCGTTTTCTTGCGTTTTTCTTGAATGTATGCTTTATGAAACGATGTAAGTAAGTGGTATCTCGAAACCTATTCGTCCGTTTCACTTCAAATTCGGTCGGAGCATAATTTATAACATTTCCTATCGTATGACCCGATTATTTTTTTATATGTTTATCCATTCGTTATTAACAAACGATTAAAGTTGGTTTTTCAATCAAAAATCGACCTTTTTCACAATTTTCAAAATTTCAAAAAAGTATCCGGTCATAGAGAAGTTTTATCATTAAACTAAAAGTTTATTATGTAAAAGTAAATTTTTTTTTAAATTTTTCATGTCAGAACGCCCAAGTTGGAAGAACCATCTACACCGACCGGCCATGCAACGCTATTGGCAATGGCGGCACTTTCTTCAAATAATAATAACTTCATTGCTTATCAATATATTCCAGTAAAAAAAGACTCAAGCTTAGCCTAACCATGTATTGATTTGTATGTAAAATCCCCATCTCGTCATCAAAATACTTTTATCGGGAAAAAAAAATTGAAAATGGACCTGTTTTTTTAAGCCCCAAGCTTATGAAATAATTTTCACAAGCTTCCAAAATTTCGTGATTATTATTATTAGTATGACAAAGATATTTTTTTATATTTTTCACGTCAGACCACCCTAAGTTGGCAAAAGCAGCTTTACCGATTTTCCATGCAGCAACAGCGGCACTTTGTTTAAATAATAATAACTTCATTGTTTATCAAGAGATTTCAGTAAAAAAAAGACTCAAGCTTGGCCTAACCATGTATCAATTGTGTGTAAAATCCCGACCTCGTCATCCCAAAACTCTCATTGGAAATAAAAAATTTGAAAATCGTCCTGTTTTCTTGGATCCAAAGTTTATGGAATAATTTCCATAAGCTTTCCAAATAATCCACTCAATGGATAATTTGCAAACGTAGTGTGGCCGGAAAAAAAATCAATGGGTTTCATTTCGTGATAGGGGTCATTCACATGGTCCTGTGTCCGCTAATTAACAAACTCAACTGCATAATAAATCGTGTGCGGCGTGTCTATGAGTACACACCGCGGTGCAGGCCGCGTATAACGACCCGTGGAGACGTCTATGTTTCGAGCTTCGCACCGAGTTCCTTGTAATTTTCACGAGGCGAGAGTCGCCCATGAATCTTCAATGGTTCAATTTCATCGCGTGCTTGATCATATTATGTACGTCGTGCGGCGTTCGTCGCACATGGTACACCTCGCGACACTCAAAATACTCGAGTTATTTGACCCTAGGTTATCATAACCTCTCGTACAAATTTTCTTACGCACCTCGCCAGGCCTTCATCGCGTGTGTCTGCCTCGATTCGGGCATTAAGGTTTCATATATCATTTGTCGAGGAGCGCGACAATGCGCGAAAGTTGAAAGTGACGTTAAAGGGCTTGCATTAAACGTGGAACGAATGCCGGCGGAATCCCTAGATTCTACCCGATCTAGGGATTCCACTGTTTCATACACTACCGCTCAAAAGTTTGGATACACCAGTCGATATTTCTTGCCGCACTAAAAGTTAGATAGTTCCATCAAAAAAAAAAAAACATAACCCAATTTAACGAACGGCGTTTTAACGGAAACCAATTCAGCTTTGTTTTGCTTTTTTGAAATATTTTTTATGATTTTTTTTCAACCCGGTACGCACTTTTGAACGTGTCTGTTTTTCGGCTTTTTTTAAACATCGAGAATTGGGCGCAAAACTTATGGTCATTTTTTTTGTCATTTTTATCCATGATAAACTTAAAAGGGGCAGCAGAAGGTCCATTTTCGAACCGGTGCGATGGTCTAGTGGTTAGCGTGCTCGCCACTAAACCTGCGGACCGGGAGGTCCCGAGTTCGAAACCCAGCCGCGTACATTTCGTCGTGAAATGTTTTTCTTCGGCATTTCACGGCGAAATAAGACTAGTTCCACGACTGGGGAGCGAACTTGATGACCGGCTGTATTTGTGGTATAGGTGTTCCGCAGTTTCCCTATGCCCATGACAGATATGTCATGGTGAATACGATACAGAGGGGGAAGTCGGCTGCGGCCGCAGGTGGGGGGTGGGGGTGTGGAGTTGGCGGTAGAGGCGGATTGGGGGCTCGTTAAAAGGGAAGGACCCTGTACGACTGGAACAAACCCAATAAAAAAAAGGTCCATTTTCGTTTTTTTTTAAGTTTCGTACGATTTTTTGTCGGAAAGTTATTTCATTTTTTGTTGCAAAAGACGAATTTTGGAAAATGCAATGTAACTCAAGAACTATAGGGTTTAAGAGAAAATGTCATGGATGTAAAAAGTTGCGTAAGTTTATACGGGATCGCTTAGAATTTTCCAAGAATTTTCCTGTGAGATTTTTGTTTGCACTATTTTCGCTCGAAACTCTGATAAGTAGGATGGCTTGAGTCGAAAAGTATGGCGTTTAGAACAAAATATCAGGAAGAGAAACTCTTTCAATTTTCGATTTTATATTTTCTTGCATTTTTTCAGAATTTTTTTCGAAATTTTTTTGCCCAAAACTCGTAGAATCGTCCAAAAAATGGAACGGCGCATCTTGAAAATTATTGAGTTAGAGACAAAATATCAAGAGGGAAAAATGTTGCAGAGTTTCATTTTAAATACGTTGTATTTTTTTTTAGATTTGATTCAAATTTTTTTTACAATGTTTTAAAAGCACCTAAACCTGAAAAAAACCATTGTAAATATGTTTTGAAAAAAATCTGAAAAAATGTCAATTCATTGGAAACACTGCAACATTTTTCCTTCTTGATATTTTGTTTCTAACTCAATACTTTTCAAGATACACCAATTAATTCTGTGGACGATTCTCCGAGGTTCGACCAAAAGATGGCGAAAAATATTTCAAGAAAAAATTCTAAAAAATTAAAGGAAATTTACAATCGATAATTAAAAAAGTTTTTCCTCCAGATATTTCGTCCCAAACGCCATACTTTTCGAGTTAAAACATCCTACTCATCAGAATTTCGAACAGAAATAGTAAAAAGAAAGTTTCGGAGGAAAATTCTGAAAATATTCCAGGCGATCCAGTATACACTTACGCTACTTTTTATATCTTTGACATTTCCTCTTAAGGCGGGATATACATTTAAAACGATCGAAAACTCATTTTTTTCTCTTTAAGGTAGTACTAGCGCGCAATCTTGTTTTCTATAGATTTTGTTTTAATTTTAACCAGACATCGTTCATATCATTATGCATATTTGAGTGAAATTTCAGAACAGCCGACTATTTAGATTAGGAGAGAATGGGTTTTAAAATTGCAACTTTTAACACTGCAGGGTCTGCATTGAAATTTAGACAGAATAATTTTCCGTAAAAAATATTTGTCCCCTATAATAAGAAGACATACCAACACCGCATCGTTCCACGTATCCAATGACGTGAGTTTGCGCGGCATATTTAAAATAATACTGCAACACAAATTTTTATTTGGAAGTAATTTTTAATCGAACAAAGTTTTTAATTAGTTATGAATGAACCAACAATTTTATTTGTAAATGAAGATAACATAAACAATATATAATATTAATATTTATAATGCAAACATTTTTTTATGACAACATTTTTAACTTTAGGAACACGATAATTATTTTTTTTTCTCGAAATATTGAACAATACTGTTCTGTGCTGTTGGCACATGTCTTCTTATTATAGGGAACAAACATTTTTTTACGGAAAATTATTCTGTCTAAATTTCAATGCAGACCCTGCAGTGTTAAATTTGCAATTTTAAAACCCATTATCTCCCAATCTAAATAGTAGACTGTTCTGAAATTTCACTCAAACATGCATAATGATATGAACAATGTCTGGTTAAAATTTGAACAAAATCTATAGAAAACAAGATTTCGCGCTCGTACTACATTAAACGAAAGAACTATATATGTAGAATATTTTCCAAAAGTTTCAAAGCGAAATTCGAAAAACTTCAAACGTTACAGCCTGTCAACGCTGTGCCACACCGCTCGGACTCGGAGCGGGCGTAAACTTGAAACACGTTTTTTCTCAGAACTGCATTATCGAAATTGGCGTGCAGGATTACTCAAGAACTATTAAGCCGATTAAGTTGAAACTTGGTAAAAATATTGATAATATTAGTACCTTCTACTTGACGAGACTTATTTTTGAAAAATTGTAAAAAAACTACTTTTTTAATCCACATTTTACAGAAATGTTGCGTAAAATGTTGATATTTTTTTGGAATTGCGTGCCATTTTCTTAAATGTGCATTTTCTTCATTTTAATTACCGTCACATAGAAACTATACATGTTCTAACTGAAAAAATGTTTGAATTTTTTTGCAAATCACAGTCTACGGGAAGCTAGACTTCACGCCGATTCGCAACTCCCGCGGCGACCTTGCTGTAAAACTCTGCCACAGCTCCGCCATTTTGATGATTAATGAATTTTTTCAAAATTGTTCGGTATGCTTAAATATACTGTTAAAGTATACCTACAGTTTGATAAATGGGGAATAATTATCTGTTAGTTTAAAAAATCCCTCAAAATGGCTTAATTTTTCCCCTTCTAAATATATATCTCGCCTTAAGGCGCTAGAATGGTACGAAATATTAATATGTCTATTATACGAAGGACATGTACGACCTGTAATAATTAAAAATAAAATTAACTCAAAAATAAAAAAAAAATCTATCGCAGTATTATCATCGAGCGGATGAAAATTTAATTTCAAATACCCGAACCGTGGCTTAAATTATCAATTAGTTAAGTATGATTACTTAACAGAGTCACAGAACGTATGACGATCATTTGATCATCCCCACACACACACACACACGCACCCCCCCCCCCTCTCCCCACACCCACACACATAAGGATATTGCGTTACGCGAGCAGATTGCCACCCTACTAGTGATCTTTATTTACCATCCAAATACGTAGATATATCTATATATATCTCACTCGACAATCATTGAGATATCAACGCCAACGCTAATGTCAAGATAAACATATCAGCATGAGTGGTCCCAGCACATTAATTTTCCTCGAGTGATAATAGCTAACTTGACAGCTCGCCATTATCGATGTAATGTCTTTTACAGGCGGGAACACACAAGGAAAGAACATCTCACAAGTAACGATACTTTCACCTATCCTCGTCAATCGTTTCCTCAGACTCCCGGATTCCGATTTTCAATTTCGACCTTTTTGCACGGGAGGTAGATGGGGCGAGTCACCCTTGTCTGATAATGTCCTGCGGCCGGCAACATTGCAATGCCAATTCTTCACGGAGTGATTTGACATTTATTTTCGAATCTTTTAACGACATTTTACATCGAAGCGCGTAGGGAAGTGATCGATGCGTCAAAAAATTTTGCCGAAAAAATCATTCTCGGCGATTTTTTTACCGAAAATAATTTTTTTTTCCAACATGCATCAAATTAACGAAAATCAATATTTTGAGATTTTTTTGCATACGTCGAAGGTAAATCTTATTGAGAATTAAAATGATTTCGACTTTTCGTTGAAGGTTAAGGCCTTATGTACACTTGGGATGATCGGAAAAATGGAAATATTTTTGATTACATATTCTTCAAGGTAGTACGAGCGCGCAATTTTATTTTTCTATAGATTATGTTCAAATTTTAACCAGACATTGTTCATATAATTATGCATGTTTGAGTGAAATTTCAGAACAGTCTACTATTTAGATTGGGAGATAATGGGTTTTAAAATTGCAAATTTAACACTGCAGTGTCTGCATTGAAATTTAGACAGAATAATTTTCCGTAAAAAAATGTTTGTCCCCTATAATAAGAAGACATATGCCAACACCACAGAACAGTATTGTTCAATATTTCGAGAAAAAAAAATTTATCGTGTTCCCAAAGTTTAAAAATGTTGTCATAAAAAAATATTTGCATCATAAATATTGATATTATATATTGTTTATGTTATCTTCATTTACAAATAAAATTGTTGGTTCATTCATAACTAATTAAAAACTTTGTTCGATTAAAAATTACTTCCAAATAAAAATTTGTGTTGCAGTATTATTTTAATTGTGCCGCGCAAACTCACGTAATTGGATACGTGGAACGATGCGGTGTTGGCATGTCTTCTTATTATAGGGGACAAATATTTTTTATGGAAAATTATTCTGTCTAAATTTCAATGCAGACCCTGCAGTGTTAAAAGTTGCAATTTTAAAACCCATTATCTCCCAATCTAAATAGTCGACTGTTCTGAAATTTCACTCAAATATGCATAATGATATGAACAATGTCTAGTTAAAATTTGAACAAAATCAAATTGAAACAAATTTTTTTTTATTTCAATAATTTTTAAGAATACTGTTATGTTTATTGATATAAAACGTGTTAGGCTTAACAAAAACATTCATAATTACAACAAAAAAATTCTATTTATTTTAACCACTATTTCATTGTGAAAATGCCAGATAAACTGAAGTCCTTAAAAAGTAGGTAGTGTGCGCTGTTGAAAAAATCTGAACAACGGCCCATTTGAAACAAAACAATTGAATGGTTTTAGGTTTAGTGCAACAGTGGCTATATCCAGTGCCTCTAATATTAATTTATATGCAAAAATAACAAAATAGCGGACAAACAAATTAAAAAACGTGTTTTAAAAAATGTTTTTTGCCAACAAAATAGTAAAAATTGAAATTTTGCAATAATTCTACGACAAGTGTACAGAATATGTGGTTAAATTTCATAAGGATCAGTTCAGTAGTTTCTGAGATTTTTTCAACAAGCGGTCCGAGAACGTTGTTTCGAGAAAAACGCGTTTATAGTTTTAATTTATAAAACGTCGTAAAAAAAATCTGACTTACACTTAATCAGCAATGCCTGGACCATACATAATTCCTTCTGCCTCTTCCTGTAACTCGATTTCTTGCGATTTAGCGTTTTTGACAGTTTTAAAGTAGACAGGGGCCTTAAACGCGATTATCTCAGACCCGTCATTTTTTAGAAACACCTTTACGGTGGTCACGATTACTGAAAAACTATCAATCCGATCCATACCAAATTTATCCCACTTATTTATTATGATTATAGCTAGAGCCTGGGCGAAGGATTTTGAATTTTGTTGAAAAAAAAATTCGTAACAAAAAACCGAAAATTTAGCAGTTCAAAAAATGAACTTTTTGTTCAAATGATCGCCATTGTTTGAAAATCAAAATTTTTACAAATCCTTCGTCCAGGCCCAAGCCAATGCAGGATACCAATGAAATATTTTTTAAATTCTAATTTCAGATGAACCGTTCTCGAGTTATGTCCACCGCAACTGATGCTCAAAAGAAGGCGCTCCTGGAAGACAGCTGAAGATTCGTGGTGTTAAAATATTTTTGAATACAAAAAATTGTCCAAGTACATGAAAATATGTACTAATCGATGTTGGTCACAGTTTTTCAATAAGCATTTATTGTTCCGTCGAAAAAAAAAATCAAGAAAATCACGTTCCTTCGCCTGATACAAGTGTGTATAAAGTCTCAAAAATTGAAGAACTCTTGTCGGCCGTAGACTATCAGACAAAGTTGACTCGCTTCATCCAGCTTTAGCGCCGAAATTTTCATACAAAATGTCGTGCAAACATTTGTAAAGATACTCGAAGATATGGAGAATGAAGGCCACTGAACGAAATTTTCATTGTATCAACCGAGTATCCATAGAAAATTGTCGATATTCATCTCTTTTCTGGCCTCCAGACTGGTAGTCTCTTTCAATGCTGGAAATTGAGAAAAAAAATGAATTTAAAATGCACCACACACTTTTTAATGCTCGTGAAGTCCACTCCGTTATACGTAGTCGTATAATATAATAAACAGGAAGAGCATTGGCGTATCTAGTAGGGGGCAGGGAGGGCATAATGCCACCCCCCCCCCCCCCCCCAGGAAAAAATCGATCCAAAATAATTCAATTTAAACAATCGATTGATTTCATTTGTTTCACCCAAGCAAGCATAAAGAGATCATCTAATACAACTTGAGCTATTTCCTTCGTCGTTATTTCGTAACTCGTATAAAAAGTAGCTTTTTCATTACGGGGATTAAATGGATATTCAAATTTCACAATTAATTTAACCGTGGGCAAAAGTAATACAATAGACTTGCCGGCTAATACACAACCAGACGAGTACTGGAGGTCAACATTTAGTACCAAGTAATAAATAATACCATTGTAAATCTAAAACGCCGATTTCAGCATCTACCGTCAGCTCATGCAGTTGACGTATCGTTGAAATTGAATATAAAGAATGGAGAGGATTTCATCAATAATTATTTTTTAATACTTAATAATTGATACGTCAGCCTTAGAAGCCGAGCGATGGTCACAAAGGCATAGTAAAAAGGAGTAGGGTCAACGTGGGAACAGTGGCAACAGTGAGCCTTGTGTTTGTTAACCTCACAAAAATAGAAACTTGTCAGCACCCGCTTTAGAAAAAAAGGAGAGGGTCGGCACACAGTGGCTCAATTTTTCGAGGTACACAGAGGTAAGTCATAATATGAATATTTTCGCGTTGTAATTTAAATAGGTACTGGTACTACCTCATTAGGTAGGTGCTCATTGTTGATTAATATTCAATAAATGATTGTGATTAATCTCATAATATGCTGTCTTTTTTTAAATTAATTTTTCAATAGCTTACTGTACAATACTCCTCATTGTATAGAGAAAGGCACTCCATTACCTACAAGTGTACAGTGGATCAGGGTAATATTCTTCAAATTTTGCTTAACTTTGAAATTTTGTTTGACTGTGAAATTAGGCATGTTTCACTGTGTACACCCCCAAGTACACAGTGGATCGAATCCCATTAAAAAAAAATGGTTATTATCTCAATATCCATTGGGTTAGGCCGTTCAGTGCCTTTTAACAAAATGAAGCAATTGAACATACCTCACGCTTAGTCAAGGTTTCATTGAGATGGTGTGAGCGGTTAGGCAGCTATAGACCTCTGAAAAAAATGAGCCACCGATCCCACTCTGACTCCACTGTTCTAACTGATATAAACTTTTCGACGCAGCATAGTACTCCCAGTCCACTCCGCTGGCTGTGCGAGGAGTTTCCGGCAATGAGGCGGATGAAAACGTGCTCTCATATATCACTGCTGAACATAGAGAATGACATTGTTGGGAAACAAAATCAAACAAAAAAGCGCTGGGCTGATTGGCAGAAAAAATAGAAACCTAAGAATTATTAAATTGAGTACCTAATGAAAGTAAAATTTAAAGATTGGTAGCTGAATTAAAGAAAGATGAAAAATGATTTGATTATTTTTTAAGGTATTGCAAGAGTTTTATATCAATGTTAACACGAACGTGCGACTAAAGCTCTATATTTAATGTGTGGTACGTGATTATCGACCGTAATGTAAATTTTATTTAAAAAAAAGATAATTGTGATCAAATCCACTTATTTGTCCAGCCAGTCGCCCCTGGCACCACCAGAAAAAGAAGCTGGCTACGCCAATGAGGCGGGGCCTACCTATACGAAGCCCTGAATTAAATTGACACGTGTGATTTCCATCCGACATTATATAGAATCGAATGGCTTTGTTGAATCGATATATTGGAATGTCGAATGCGCGAATTGCGCACGTGATGTAACTAGCTCGGGATCGAAAACCTTTCCGGCCAAAATTGCATATTCATGTAAATTTATTATTCATAAAGCGATACATCGAATATCCGACAACAGTTAAGATCAAAATCAAAATTCGATTGTTGTCTATGATTTTCACGCCTATATGTGGAACAAACAACTTTTTTCTACAACTTGACATTTTCGTAATATGTGAAATGCCAAAGAAGTACCGGGACATAAGAAAGTTCTATTATTATACTAAAAGTACTTCTTCATTTTTATTTCAAATCACCGTAGTCGCCAGAACCACGTATACTCATTGGCCATGCAGTAGCGGCGACTTTTTGTTCCAATAACAATAACTTTATTATTCATTGATATTTTTCAATATTAAAAACTCAACCTTAGCAAGGTATTAAGGGGCCAGTCCACTTTGAAAATTTCGAAACATCGAAACCAAGCAAGACTTGAAGAAATCGACGATGATGAACAATCAGAAGGGATTTTGTACGGTGCAGGAATTGCCGATTGAGTTTAGGTAAGAGTTTTTCATAGTATAAAATTCAAACGCGTTTTGCTCGAAACGTTTTCAAAATCTAGCTCCATCGTATCTCTAAAACTAATAAACCGATTCTCTTGAAATTTGAACCACATGTTGTGAACATTTTTCGCAACGAGATGACCCTCGATGGTTTTAAAATTTTGATTTTTACTTTTTTGTTTGTTAAAAACTGGGAAAAGAAACGCGATTTTTTTTCTACTTTTTCCGATTTTCATCTGCCATTTTTTCATTTTTTGATAAAACTTATATTCGAGGGTCATTTTGTAGCTGGTGTCATACTGAATCTAATGGACTTTGATTGTTTTGTTTCAGACAAGCCGTTGCCCAGTTGTGATGGAGCTACCTAGCCCACCTATTTTTGTACTTAAAAATGAATAAAAATTTCAATACTTAATTTATCAAGCCCAACAACTTTTACATTCATATCTTTTATAAAATCCTTTTAAAAAATCGCGAAAATAGCCTTTTTCATGGCTCCAAAGTGGACTGGCCCCTTAATTGTGTGTAAAAGCTCAACATCATCATCCCAATACTCTTATCGGAAAAAATATGGAAAATCGACGTTTTTTGGACTCCAAACTTATGCAGACCTGTCAACGTATTACACCTACCTCGTGACTGGAAAAATGAGGAACTATCGTGATTTTTTTTCTCAGAAAACGTGTCCAGACATTCAAATTCTTTTCACACTGAAGAGTATGGTTATAAGGTAAATGTCCCAATTATTGAACAGTTAAGGATCTGGGGGATTGAATTCGGTGAGAAAAAAAATATAAAATCAAGAAAAAACCATCGCTTTCATGTTCAAATGATACTTTGATATTTTTACTTTCGAAAAATCACCCTTTCAATTATTTTTAAAAGATTTCAAATGAAAAAAAAGAATAACAACGTGAAGCATGCAAATGTCCCAATTATTGAACACTGGAAGTGCCTAAGTCCCTAATATTGAACAGGCATGTCCCAGTTATTGAACACTCTCGAGAATTCTTTTTCCGTTCTGAAAATATTATTTTGGGTACAATATTAAGAAATAAAAGCAAAATCAAACACTTAAAGAATCTTTTATTAATCATGTAAAAATACAAAAATATATATTTAGTCTCTTTTGACAGGTTTTTGGTTAATTCGCATTTGATTTATTTTTGCTTTTCAACTCGAACTTTATTTTATATTGCTTTTCATCATCCTCGTTTTTATGTTCTGTTTTTGTTTGATTTTGTCGCAGTTTGGCTCCCTCAAATATCGGAGAGCAAAAAATATCGATCATTACATTCGTATTTTTAGGTTACACTTAGGTTATATTTTCTTTTTTTAAATGTTTATTGCACGAAAATACAAATAAAAAATATATATGACGATCTTAAAGTTATTATTATAAGAATAAAGGTAAGTTTATTCAGGAACTTACAGTTTTTGTTTGAATAAATCCGATTCACACGATCTGTCACACGTTAACTGTCTCGATGTTTTGATGGGTTTAATGACGCCATCTTGGAGAATTTGAGTGTTCAATAATTGGGACACACTGCATTTTCTATGTCCCCATGATCGAACACCCTATTTTTTAACAAATAATTAATTTAAAAAAATTTAATTGTTAATTGTAAGAAATTTTCTGAGAAACCTGAAACGCCTTTATTTTTTGAGATGCGACAGTTTTTGAATTTTTTATGCCCTCACGCATGAAGCGGCGCGTCTTAGCAAAAACGATAAGCAGTTACCACGAGACGTCAAATCGGGTCACCGTTGGTGATTAAATAATTTTTCTCTCTATTAATTAAAGCTTTTTTTGCACAAGTAAGGTAACATTTCGATAGCTAAAAGTTCCATAGATGTAATGAAATTTATATAAACAAGTAAATGCATGCAGGTGAATGAGAAATAATAAAAATACAAGATAGCGTTCAACAATTGGGACCTGTTCAATAATTGGGACATTTACCTTATGTATCTTCTAAAATGTTTGTATTGACAAATATATATAAATGTGGTAGATACAATGGTTTGTGCAGACCGCTATTTCAAAAAACCCCTTCCCGATGGACACTGCTGCTCGGGAACAAATCATCCGGAATGAAAAAATCAAACACATTTAGTTTTTGCATGGAATTATCTAGTGCTTGGACGAAGGATTTAATGAAATATTGATTTTTGAATTTAAAAAAATGATTGCAGTCCAAAGTGAAAGTACCGATTTTCGGTACAACAGACACTCTTTCGTCGTTGATGAAAAAAAAACTTTTCATCGAAAAGAAATGCCCCTGTACAAGCAATGCTTTTTGATGTGTAAAAGAAAATCGTCGTATGTGTTTGTTTTTCGTGCGGCTTCCCTTAATGCCGTCGGTAATTCAGCTACCTTTCCACAAATTAAGGCCATATACACTTGTAGCGGGTGAAGGAACGTGATTTTTTTGATTTTTTTTTTTCGACGGGACAATAAATGTTTATTGAAAAACTGCGAACAACATCGATGAGTACATATTTTCATGTACTTGTACAATTTTTTTTTATTCCAAAATATGACTTAACTCCAGATGACTTCCAGGAGCGCCTTCTTTTGAGCATCAGTTGCGGTGGACGTAACTCGAGAACGGTTCATCTGAAATCAGAATTTGAAAAAAATTTCACTAGTATATTGCATTGGGCCTGAACGAAGGATTTGTAAAAGTTTTGATTTAAAAAAATGATTATAATTTTAACAAAAAATTCATTTTTCGAAGTGCTAAATTTTCGGTTTTTTTGTTACAACATTTTTTCAACGAAATGCAAAATCCTTCGTCCAGGCCCTAGCTATGATCATAATAAGTAAGTGGTATAAATTTGGTATGGATCGGATTATTAGTTTTTTTAGTAATCGTGTCCACCGCAAAGGTGTTTTTCAAAAAAGACGATTCTGAGATAATCGCGTTTAAGATTAAAGGTCGTCGCTCACTTATCAACCCAGCACCCGACCAGCACCGCCTCGCCTCGAGCGGTTGTCAATTCTTATATGGTCTTTCCATACAAATGCACTCACTTTTGTCAACTCCGGATCACCGGATGGCATCACCGGATCGACTCGCTCGCAAGAGTTGACAAGTGAGCGCATATGTATGGAAAGCCCATCTAAGAAATGACAACCGCTCGAGGCGAGGCGGTGCTGATCGGGTGCCGGGTTGATAAGTGAGCGACGACCTTAAAGTATGTTTCTTTTACATTTAAAGTTAATTTATTCATACTAACATGGAGTCATCGATTCCAGGGCCATACAGTAATCCTTCCGCATCCTCTGCAGCCTCTAAAACATTGATTTTATACTGCCTACGAGCCATTCTTCCTTCTCTTATGGCTGCTTGTGCTTGCTGATCGGCAAGCGTAACCCGCGACACGTTGTGCGGTTGAAATACCTTTAACTGCGAATCTAATGTTCCGATCTTTATGAAATTTCGTGAGAATATTCTTGAGATATTGTACTTAAAGAATATGCGATCAAAATTTTTTCCATTTTTCCGACCATCACAAGTGTATATAACGCCTCAACTCATACTGCGTATAACCTGTTGCCGTGTAAGGGGTCGTGTTATGCGTCAAAAACATACACATACAACCATTATGTCTCAGACCTGCGAGAACGACTCCGAGCCACATGGCAAGTAGCGAGAGAAAAACTCACACAAGGAAACATCAAGATAAAGGACATTTCGCTGGTAAGGGAAGTTAACGGGCCGCGGATGAAGTCTTTTTGCTCCACTCCGCCGTCCGCCGAGGAAGATCGATGAAACTGAGCCCTAAATGGATCAGGCCTTTCACCGTCCGGAGCCGAGATTCCGAAGTAAGCTACTCTATCGTTCGTGAACGTATGGTGGCCCGGGTAAATGTAGACTGGATCAAACCCTACGTTACCCACTGACCCTAAAGTCGCGCGCAAGGGGGAAGGGGGTCACCCGTAAAAAAACGATACTAATAATGAGAATAATAATAATTTCAATAATGATCATTATAAAAGTAAATAAAATTCATGACGTAAAATATAATATTATTACACACACACACACACACACACACACACACACACACACACACACACACACACACACACACACACACACACACACACACACACACACACACACACACACACACACACACACACACACACACACACACACACACACACACACACACACACACACACACACACACACACACAAAGAAAAAATTAGTTATGGAATAAATTAAAAAACGAGAGAAAATGTAATTCAATAATAATAATTTTTTTAATAAAACGATATCACAGTTACCTGATTAAAAAAAAGTTTAGTAAATAAATAATAAGAGATTAAGATAAAAAGAGAGAAATAAATAAAATAGATAATAGAAGGAGGAAGCGGGAAGAGGAAAAGGCAAAACAAGCAAGACGAAAAATTTCAAAAAAGTCAGAATATATTGTTACATTGTTATTCTGAGAAGGTGTATATTGATCGATTTGGGTAATCACCCGAGGGTTGCCATGTAGAGGTCCCGGATCGGATCGCTGGTTACGGCTCCCACCCCAGCGGATCAAGACCGAAGAGAGCCCGCAGCGACAGAACATCCCCCGACAGAAGCACCCCGGGGGATGTTCTGTTGCTGCGGGCTCTCATTTGGTACACAATAGCGAAAGAGGGTCCTCGGCCCACAGTTTGAGGAGGGCTTCACGGTCGCTGCGGCGGCGGGCCCGCACCTCCTTCGCATGCGTCACGAAGCTACGGTACCAAAATCCCTTCTTGGGCGGCCGCCCGTGGATATCGCACCTCACAGTCTGAAATAAAATAAAAGAAATAAAGGATAAGTGAAAATAAGGAATACTTAATAGTACAATAAACGGATAAACAAAAGAAAGGGGGGGAGAAGAAAATTTATAGGACTCACCATGATGAAGTCGACGCCTTCTCCCTCAGAAATAACTTCGTCACGCCTTGTATAAACGGCCATGCTGGAAAAAAAAGAAACACATGCACAAAAATTAATAAAACAATTGAAACAAAAGAATATTTTATCACTTGAGGGTCAAGATGCAGTGAGAATTTTCAAAAAATCGATTTTTTAAAAACATTTTCTTTAAGTATGATGTTTCGAAAATATTCCCTGAAAATTTCAAGTCAATCCGACGAATAGTTTCCGGGATATCCCACAATTAGTGAAGGGGCGTCGGGTCCCCATGGCAGTTAGCGGACGGCAGCTGCAAGCAACCAGTTTCGCCCCCGAAGGCAAAATGCTTCGAAGACAACAACAAATTGATATTTTGGAAGCTTCCACATCGACCCTATTGTGTGGGCCAAGCCCTATTGTATGGGCCAGGAATTGATTATTTGATGTAAGTAATTTTTTAATTAGTATTTCTATACATAAATCAAGTGTAAGATTGTAAAACTCTTTCAGAAATTTTCACAAATTTATTACTCAAAACTATGAGCTTTAGCAGAATTTTATACGGAATACTTTCGTTTTAAAGTTGTACAAAATATTTTCAAAAAAATTATTTATCCCGAAAAACTTTAAATTTGTGAAAAATTGTTTTAACAATTGGCTATAAACGATTAAATGCTCGACTTTTCGGCAAAAAAATGTGATAATCGGATTCAGCGGATCAAAATACATTTAAAAAGTTTAGCTTCATCCATCGAGCTCAAAATTTTACGAACATATAATACCTTATCCACATCGAAAAACTTTAAATGCTTTTTTCTCGAAACTATGTTTTTGAAGTCGGTGACCACTATAATTAAACAACCACTCTTTGGATTTTGATGAAATTTGGTGTGCTTATTGATAGCATTAAAAACTAGTCCTTAGTCGAAGGATTTTTATTTTTGGTGAAAATTTATATTTTTTTTAACAATAAACGTGCGATTTTCTGGTCGCAAATCGAAAGTTATCTGTCAGAAGCCGCCTTTTTGTTAATTAAAAAAGCTTCGATTAAGCACTAGATTAATTATTAAACTAAGATTTTTTTGGTTTTTTTATTTCACATGATCCAGTGAAATGTTATGATGTTCACCGCAAAGCACTACATGCCGAAGGGATCCGACAAAGATGGCGATATTTTTATAAATAATCAATATTTTCTTTGAAAATTTGTACAAATCAAGTTGAAATATAACATAAAAAGTCTGTGTAACGACTTTTGTAAAATAACTTAATTACTATAGAAAAACAATTATTGCAAATGCTCGCTTTTTCACGCCTCTGTCTGCATCTGGACCCGCAAATATTTTTTCGTACTTGACTCAGTGAAATCTGGACCGTTAATGGTGCTTCGCTGGAACGGTGGAGCTTCAGAGACGAAGCACAATCCCCACTTCACCCTAATTTCTCACGAAAATTAATTGCGAAGCGGACGGTCCTTTAAGGGAAGCCGGGGTGCTAACACACCGTCCGATCGAACACACTCAAACCCTACGTTACCCACTGACCCTAAAGTCGCGCGGGAGGGGGGAGGGGGTCACCCGTAAAAAAACGGTACTAATAATGAGAATAATAATAATTTAAAAAATGATAATTATAAAAGTAAATAAAATTCATGACGCAAAATATAATATTATTTTACGTCATGAAAATTTTACGTCATATGTGCGCGTGCGTGCGTGCGTGCGCGCACACACACACACACACACACACACACACAATAAGGAAAAAATTAGTTATAGAATAAATTTAAAAACGAGAGAAAATGTAATTCAATAATAATAATTTTTTTAATAAAACGATATCACAGTTAACTAATTAAAAAAAAAGTTTAGTAAATAAATATTAAGAGATTAAGAAAAAAGAGAGAAATAAATAAAATAGATAATCAAAGGAGGAAACGGAAAGAGGAAAATGCAAAAGAAGCAAGACGAAAAATTTCAAAAAAGTCAGAATATATTGTTACATTATTATTCTGAGAGGGTGTATATTGATCGATTTGGGTAATCACCCGAGAGTTGCCACGGAGGGGTCCCGGATCGGATCGCTGGTTACGCCCCCCCCCCCCCCAGCGGATCAAGGCCGAAGAGAGCCCGCAGCGATAGAACATCGCCCGGGGTCCTCTCGGGGCCCCCTTTGGCGCACAATTGCGAAAGAGGGTCCTCTGCCCACAGTTTGAGGAGGGCTTCACGGTCGTGGCGGCGGCGGGCCCGCACCTCCTTCGCATGCGTCACGAAGCTGCGGCTCCAAAGTTCCTTCTTGGGCGACCGCCCGTGGGTCTCGCACCTCACGTTCTGAAATAAAATAGAAGAAATAAAGGATAAGTGAAAATAAGGAATATTTAAGAGTAAAATAAACGGATAAACAAAAGAAAGGGAGGGAGAAGAAAATTTATAGGACTCACCATGATGAAGTCGACGACTTCTCCCTCAAAAATAACTTCGAGACGCCTTGTATAAAAGGCCATGCTGGAAAAAAAAGAAACACATGCACAAAAATTAATAAAACAATTGAAACAAAAAAATATTTTATCACTTGAGGGGTAAGATGCAGTCAGAATTTTCAAAAAATCGATTTTTTAAAAACATTCTCTTGAAGTATGATGTTTCGAAAATATTCCCTGAAAATTTCAAGCCAATCCGATGAATAGTTTCCGGGATATCCCACAATTAGTGAAGGGGCGTCCGTCCCCATGGCGGGTAGCGGACGGCAGCTGCAAGCAACCGGTTTCGACCCCCGAAAACACAATGCTTCGAAGACAACAACAAATTGATATTTTGGAAGCTTCCACATCGGCAGAAGCCCTATTGTATGGGCCAGGAATTGATGATTCGATGTAAGTAATTTTTTAATTAGTATTTTTATGCATAAATCAAGTGTAAAATTGGAAAACTTTCAGAAATTTTCAAAAATGTATTACTCAAAAACTATGAGCTTTAGCAGAATTTTATACAGAATACTTTCGTTTTAAAATTCTACAAAATATTTTCAAAAAAATTATTTATCCCGAAAAACTTTAATTTTGTGAAAAATTGTTTTAACAATTGGCTATAAACGATTAAAATGCTTGACTTTTCGGCAAAAAAATGTGATATTCGGATTCAGCGGGTCAAAATACATTTAAAAAGTTTAGCTTCATCCATCGAGCTCAAAATTTTACGAACATATAATACCGTATCCACATCGAAAAACTTTAAACGCGTTTTTCTCGAAACTATGTTTTTCAAGTCGGTGACCACTATAATTAAAAAACCACTTTTTGGATTTTGATGAAATTTGGTGTGCTTATTGATAGCATTAAAAACTAGTCCTTAATTGAAGGATTTTTATTTTTGTTGAAAATTTATATTTTTTTTTCACAATAAACGAGCGATTTTCTGGTCGAAAATCGAAAGTTATCTGTCGGAAGCCGCGATTTTGTTAATTAAAAAAAGCTTCGATTAAGGACTAGATTAATTATTAAACTAAGATTTTTTTGGTTTTTTTAATTCACATGATCCAGTAAAATGTTATGATGGTCACCGCAAAGCACTACATGCCGAAGGGGGTCCGACAAAGATGGCGATATTTTTATAAATAATCAATATTTTTCTTTGAAAATTTGTACAAGTCAAGTTGAAATATAACATAAAAAGTCTGTGTAACCACTTTTGTAAAATAACTTAATTACTACAGAAAAACAATTATTGAAAATGCTCGCTTTTTCACGCCTCTGACTGCGTCTGGACCCACAAATATTTTTCTCGTACTTGACTCAGTGAAATCTGGACCGTTAATGGTGCTTCGCTGGAACGGTGGAGCCTCAGAGACGAAGCACAATCCCCACTTCACCCTAATTTCTCACGAAAATTAATTGCGAAACGGACGGGCCTTTAAGAGTAGCCGGGGTGCTAACACACCGTCCGATCAAACAAACGTTTGCTAAAAAAAAATGCCGTCTCGACCGTGGAAACGCGAAGTAGGTATTCCACGTGTATAAAAAATATAATAATTTTTTTTTAACAGTGTCAATATTATTCATGTGCATACAAAAAAAGAAGGGATAAATCCGTAATTCTCTTTGCAGGTTCCTAATAGCCCTTCTTAAGGCTACGCAAGGGAACAACTCCGAAAAGGAAAATAAAAATGTTCACCTGGAAGAATGTTCAACGTCACCTGGAATTTATCACGAGGAAATTGGAACGTTATCCGTCACCAAAGGAGCATGGAAATTGGCCATACGTAAGGAACTCCAACCTATTATGGATAGAGATCAAGAGATAAAGCTAGTGCTCAAAACTTTGCTGGACATCTGTCACCGGACAACCGAATACGACTCATGCACAATATACAGACTCACAATATTAGCAGACTCCCTCGAAAATGTGGAAAAGAAAGTAGAAAGCGAAGTGGAATCAATCTACGATATTATGGGGACAGAAAGACGAATTATCAAGAGAGGATTGATCAACGGATTAGAATCAATAAAAAAATCAATAACGGGAAATTTAGATGCAGATGAAGCGCAAAAAATAAATAAACAAATTATCGCTATAACTGAAAAACAAAGAACCACCGAAGATCTATTCAAAGGAAATTACAAATTACAAATTCAGAAGACCCGCGAATCGTCTCACGGCTAACGAGAATTCCCTAAAACGCATAGTACAAGAATTACAAAACGGTCTAACTAATCTGATAAAGTATATATTGACAAGACAGAAATTTGACGGAAAACGAACTGCAATTAGCGTAATCGTAGGATAATTATTAAGCCATATATACGTCAACTAGCGATTTTTCTGGCAGGACTACTAAACGGAATAGTTAAGGCGGAATATACCTTTACGACGATCAAAACATCGATTCCTTTTTTTTCTTCTGTAACGATAGAACTATATGTGTAGAATATTTTCCCAAAGTTTCAAAGTGAAATTCGAAAAACTTCAAACGTTGCAGCCCGTCAACGCTGTGTCTCACCGTTCGGATTCGGAGCGGGCGTGAACTTCAAACGCGTTTTTCTCAAAACTGCATTATCGAAATTGGCGTGCAGGATTACTCAAAAACTATTAAGCCGATTGAGTTGAAACTTGGTAGAAATATTGATAATATTTGTACCTTCTACTTGTGGAGAATTATTTTTGAAAAATTGAAAAAAAAACTACGTTTTTAATCCACATTTTACAAAAATGTTGCGAGAAATGTTGATTTTTTTTGCAAATGTGTGCCATTTTCTTAAATTTGCATTTTCTTCATTTCAATTACCGTCACGTAGAAACTATACATGTTCTAACTGAAAAAATGTTTGAATTTTTTTCCAAATCAAAGTCTACGGGGAAGTAGACTGCACGCCAATTTGCAACTCCCGCGGCGACCTTGTTGTTGTACCACTCTGCCACGGCAACGACATTTTTATGATGAATTAATTTTTTCAAATTGTTTTGTGTACGTAAATATACTATTAAAATAATCCTAAAGTTTGATAATTGTAGAATAATTATTTCTTAGTTTAAAAAATCCCTCAATATTTCTAATTTCTTCCTGTCTAAATGTATATCCGGCCTTAATCCGAGCATATTGTCACCTACGCAATTGGGAGCATATCTGAAGGGAGCATTACCGCATTTTCCGAAAGGATTCAATTTTCCGACGCCAGATGAACGGCGAGAAAATAAGCGATTTATCAAAGGTCACGGAAAGAGTTGCTAATATTGTAGCAAAAGTACACTAATTCTAGTTATGAGAACACCATTCATTGAAAATATCGAATTTACCGTCAACAAAGTCCGTCCGAGTAGAACAAACAAATTTTCAATTCACAGTAACCCCTACGAAATTTGTAATAATAAATCAAGAACGGCGAGATTATTTATCGATAACCGAAAGCGAATTAGCAGCTTGCAAAAGAAAGAATACCCAATATTACTGTCATCCGGAACACGCGAGACCAGTAATACGATCTGACGCACCGGACGAAATAACCACGTTCATAGGGAACAAAAAAAAACTAGGCATTTCAAATTGTAAACGTCTCCTGGCGGGAATAAAAAACTCAATGGTAATCGTTTTAGAGAAAGAGGAACGTTAGTTGTACGTAGCGCTCGAAACCAAAGCGCTTAGGATAAATTGTAAACAATCCGCAATAGAACATATGCGGTTTGTTAAAAAAATATGGTGACTTTTTATTTTTCTCGAAAAATATTTATTTATTCATTTATTTTGTCCCCTTCGAAGTAATCCTTCTCAGATATAATACACTTGTGCCAGCGCTTTTTCCAATCCTCGAAGCACTTCTGATATGCGCTTTTTGGTATGACCTTGAGCTCTACCAGAGATACGGTCTTTATCGCCTCAATCGTGGCCTCCGTCCTTTCATTGGTCTTTTCAGTTTTGGGAACAGAAAAAAGTCGCAGGGGGCCAAGTCCGGTGAATACGGTGGCTGAGGCATGATTACGGTGTTGTTATTGGCCAAAAAATCACGAATAAGCAACGATGTGTGAGCAGGTGCATTATCGTGATGCAAAAGCCATGGATCGCCAAGCACACCAAAACACGTCTAACCTTCAATCTGTGAAAAACAAACTAAATATGCAAAATGGCTGATAATGTCAACATACGTTGGGGGCATGTGTACCAACGTGAAAAAAGAATCAAAAATCGAATGTCCGTAGTCCGCGAAATTTGAAGTCACTTAATTTTTTTAACAAACCTCGCACAACAATAACTGGTACTGGTATGTTGGCTTTGAACGGGAAATCGCCAAAAACCGAGTTGACCACTAAATCAATGGAAAGACAAACGTCCGTCTTCGGGTGGCAACCGAAGAGATCAGTCTCACGGCAATTAAACATTATTGTAAATCAAATGTTGCATAGTCATAGTAAAGTTAAATTCTCGATAGTTAAGTTCATAATTCCCGAGTTGGAGATTTACTCGTCATTGAAAAGATCTCTGCACCCGAAGATCCCGGCGACCAACCTCTTCGAGGGCGCAACTCCCAGAGCACAATCCCGTTGGCGAAATGTCGCGCCACATCACTATGATATTTCAATTTAAACTATTATTTTTTACATCTAGTATACGTGACGTACATACAAAATGTATACAAAATAGAGATGTATATCGTTCGAAGATCCAGTGACTATGAATGATAATAATTTATTTACATTCCATACAGATTGCGTATCCACATATTGTAATTGGGATGTACAACAATGGGCGGGTGTTTCACAAGGTGATCAACATTTGACAGGTGGATCGCCCACTTTCCCTTGAACACAACAATCAGCTCAGGTTATGTTTGCACGTACATTCAGACCCAGGTTAGCTCCGAAACAAGCACAACGTCGATCATGCAACAAAATGGCTGGAGGGCGAATAAATGTCACGAAAACAAAATTCTCATTCGGTGGTCTAACTGTAGGCTCCTACGAGACGTCCTCCTCGAATTGTAAGCCACATTGAGCATCGTACACTGCTGTGAATAAGATAAAGCATGTGTATCGAAGCAGAAGGAGTTTAGAATATGAATGAGCCTCGCTTGGTCAATGAAACAGCGCACGTAAGCGAAACAATGCGATCTGTTCTGACCTTCGCCAGGAGTTGGACGAGTGTATTTTCAAATCGCACAAAAGGTATCAGCGTTAGCATTGTTCACGAGTTTGAGAAACGCGCGTGGAGGGTGGTTTAAATTTGATCGACTCGTAGCACTGTTCGAGAATCTATCTTGTTCGATCGCGAAATCGGCACCGAGCATACGTGCAACGGTGCCCCTTTTCTCGATCAATGGCGGGAAAGCGTTGTCCCTGTAGAGGTGCAGAGACGATTGAAGAGTAACCCTTATCGGCATTGAAATGTAGTGAGACTAGAAAAGTACCGTTTCATTTGTAGCTGGACGACAGCGATGGTCTCCTATAGGTTCAAACTCTGTGACCAGATGACGTTGACGATATTTCATTGTATTTTCCTTTGCTGCTGCGGGATTCGATCCAACGGAGAGCAGAGCAACTGCGTTGAAAAACCGACAAACAAAGACGCTTGAACTGCCAATGTGACAGGGGAGCAAAGCAGCGAGTGTCGCGAAAAGAAACATATCGGTGGTTCGAAGTATCGAAGTTTTTTGGGGGTTACACCTAGCTGGTAACCGGAAGAAAAGAGAAATTTTGAGGATTTTATTTCTGGAAAAACGTGTGCAGGGTTTCAAATTATTATTGTCTTAAGGGGCTATACCAGTGTGAACGCTCAAAATTTGAGTGGTTTTCGGGAATTTTTTGGAAGAAAAGTGCTCAATTAAATGTTTCGGAAAATTAAAAATACATTTGGCTATATTTTACCTATATCATATAATTTTTTTCATAGAAAAATATTGAGATCCAAGCTACTTATGCGCTGCCTTCGGAGGCGCAAAAAAAAGTTCGTCCACTGCTGACATGATTCCGGCCGATTGAGTAGCTGAAACCGAAAGAGGAAAAAATGTCGTTAAACTGGAAGGTATTGACTGTACAATGACGTAGGATTTTTCGAAAATATCGAAATGTAACAAAATAGCGTAGTTATGAAAAAAGTCTGTTTTCTTGCCTATAAAATGGTCGTTTTTTTTCAATACCAAATCGTCAATTTTCATCCAATCAAGAATATTCTACGTCATTGTAGAGTAAATATATTCAAAAGTGCTCAGGTCAAATTTCAATCGGATAATTGCTCTTTGAGTTACAATGTCAGCAAATTTGAAAGATCTCATTTCGAGAAAAATGCGTTTAAAGATTTAACTATCGATGTTTACAAGATAAAATGATATGTACCATAAAAACTGCTAATCAGCTATACCTGGCCCATACAAGACTCTCTTCTTCCTCGAATACTGCCTGCTGAGAGGCTCAAGCTTTTCACACTGGTATAGCCCCTTAAAGAGTTTGGTTTTAAGTATCTTTAACAATTTTTGTATTGAAAAATATTTATAAATGCGATAGACACAATGGTTTGTGCAGATGTTGAAAAACGTCTTTCGCGGGGGACACACATAAAAAAAAATCAAACGCATTTTGCATAAAGTTATCTAGTGCTTGGACGAGGGATTCAATAATATATTTATTTTTGAAAGAATAACCGCAATCCCAAGTGAAAGTATTGATTTTCGGCGAAGAAACGTTCTATTTTCATTAACGGGAGATATACACCTAGGTGGTCGACGCCGAGGATTTAGAAGCTATAAACATTCCATCGACCATAGAAGACCTACACTATGAGCCTCGTATCGATGATTCCATGTAAGTTGACAAAATTAATTATTTACTCATTCCCAAATTTTCAAACGCGTTTATCTCAAAACCACGTTTTTCAAATCGGTACCCAAAATTTCTCGAAAACCAATGAACCGATTGCCTTGAGGTTTTTTGTGGTTATTCTATACACCATCATCTAGTACTTGTCATAGGATTTTTTTCCGTTACTTAGTTTTGGTTTTATAGGCAAAATAAGAACTAATTTTTGGCCCAAAAATCACTATTTATGTTCAATCGTCCGCCATTTTGTCATAAATTGATATTTTCAAAATCGGCTATGGCAAGTACTAGATTATAGTATCTAATTTAATCATCTTTTTGGTTTTTTTTTTCAGATGGTTTTTGAAGAAACGCCAGTGGGTACCGTATACGCAGATTTTTTTTACGACGCTCCAAGGATCATACAATATCCTTGTATATTTTTGATATTTTTAAATAAAGAAAATTAAACATATTTTTGAATGTATATACTTTTAGATAATTAAAACCCCAATCCAAAATTTCAAACAGTTTTCCTTGAAAAAATTCACAAAAATGACTTTTTTCCGGCTCCCAGGTGTATATCTCCCCTTAATAAAAGAAAACCATGCATCGAAAAAAAATTCCTCCGTTCGAACACTCCTTTTTTATATGTAAGCTTGTAAAATTTGAAGTTGATCGGGGTAATGATTTTTAAGATATCGCGATCGCCGATTTTGAAGAACTTCTTTTTAGAAAGCCGCATTCAAAGTTCGCCGGTTCGCGGAATCAACTCATAAACGCCCATAACTCGCTCAATTTTGAATGGATCGACTCAAAATGGTTATATCTTAAATGTTATATCTTAAGGGGGTTATTAATCGATATTCTTCGTTTTCCAAGTCTTTCGAAGAAAATCATTTTCTTAAATGTTATATCTTAAGGGTCTTATTAATCGTTATATTAAATGTTATATCCTAAGTGGGTATCCCTCTCTGGAAACTTCGAAAAATCGTTTTTTTTTCACATATTGTTATAGTGTGAACTTTCAAGAATATTTAAAGACCAACCGGACGCTGAAATTATAAAAATTGACGAAGTTACACCTATTTTAGTGGAACAGCGTGCGTCGGGTTTACCGCGATCCGTCGAGCTTGAACGCGATTATCTCGAAACTGCATATCCTGACACGGCGGGATTGATATCTTCAGTAACTTTCACACTATTGACTTGTATTTGCACAGTTGGCGTTTAAACAGTAGTCATTTGGGGTTCACGATTGCATTTTTCAATTGGATCAACCATTTGTTAATAACAATGACGTCAGCATACTGTTTGTCAAAAGAAAAAATAAGTTTTCTTTGGAGAAGCTGTAATTTTTCGTATTTTTCGAAATTTCGAAAAGTGGATTGTGAACCCTTAGCCAGTTGGATATATTTGAAGAAAACATTTTTTGTTTTCGCTTCAGATTACATTTGAGCCTGGTAGAGGTCCCGCCGTTTCGGGTCTCGCCGCTGGAGGACAGCAACGCCAACTGCAGCACCACAAACACTGAAAGATTTTCTTCCGAAAAAATTGCATTGTAACCACAAACATGTGTACAGCACAGTCCAGTAAAAACCCAGCAGTTGTTAGCGTAGAATATGAGTTTTTGACTGAACGTTGATGGTTGCATACTGACAAGGAGACGGCACGACCGTGGGGTCGGGGATTTGGCCGAATCTTTTTGTGGTGAAAGAGGACCCCTAGCACCTCACGTGGTTAAAGTAGCAGGACGCACTACTGAGAAAATTCCGAGAAAAATCGATTCAAAGTTTCTTAGGCGCCTTATGAGTTTAAAATGTCAGGCAATTGTCGAGCCGCCGTCAGTCTAGACGGTCAGGGCTCGGTCTCTTGCGCCGGAGGTCTCGAGTTCGATTCCTCCTTCCGATCTATTTTTTTTTTTTTTGTTATCCCAACAATTTTTCAAAACGCTTCTCATCCCTACATTATTTTTTTTAAATTTATCTACATTGATTTTTTAAATTATTTTAATTTTTTATAATTATTTTCTTTTTTTTCCAATAAAACAATTCATAACGGTGGGTTTTTTTATTTTTTATTGTAAAGTATATGAGGAGGAACCTTAGGTTTTTAATGAGAATAAAAAAGTCGATTAGGAAAAATTCAATTTTTATTCATATAATAATTATATACAAAAACCGCAGTGGTAATTCTCGTAGAAACAAACAAAGCAAAAATTTTTGTGACATCTTGCGCAATATATAAAAGCGGATTTTTTGCAATCGCAGGGAGGCGGCAGCTCGACAAGTGCCTGACATTTTAAAATCATAAGGCGCCTAAAAAACGTTGAATCGATTTTTCTCGGAATTTTTCGAGTAGTGCGTCCTACTACTGTAACTTTAAAAATTCGGCCAATCCCCGACCCGTCTCCTTCCCAATAAAATGATAATGATAATGATAAAATGTTGCCCCTCAACTCGCCCCAACCCTAAGAAATAGGGGTTGAAAACTTTAAAATCTCCGTATCTCGATAATTAGTAGCCCGATGAAAAAACGTTTCAAGCCAAAGTTGTTTGGAATAATAAAATACATATAAAGTTGTCTAACGTCCAAATCCCTATCTTTGAAAATAGCGGCACAAAAACACCAGATAAGAGCACCACTGACCCAGACAAGGACGCAGCGATATGTCTACTCCGCTCGCACACGCATCAACCCCGAGTTTTAGAATCGTTTTTGTGCCGCTATTTTCAAAGATAGGGGGTTAGACTCCAGATAACTTTGTACGAATTTTATTATCCCAAACAACTTTTGTTTGAAACCTTTTTTTATCGGGCTATTAATTATCAAGATACGGCGATTTTTGTTTTCAACCCCTATTTCTTAGGGTTGGGGCGAGTTGAGGGGCAACATTTTATTGGGGTTACTTTCAGTATGCATCCATCTACCTTCAGTCAAAAATTCATATTCTACGCTAATATGTGCTGGGTTTTCGTCTCTTTTACTGGACTAAACATGCTGGGAAAAAAAAAATTTATTCGAACCAATGTGTTACTAGAAAAAAAATCATCATTCTGACCCTTCAAATTGGTCCTCCAGACAGGGATACCCTGTTAACCCCTTCGTTGGCATTGACACAATAGTGCGTCAACCTTTATTTCCCTATTTAACTTGCTCTGATTTGAAATCGGATCCTCTCTCGGGGGTTTTCGGGTTCGCTGAATCAGAATTTGAAGTCAAAATTTGGGAATTCAAAATGGCGGCGCCACCATGGCGGACAAAAATCAAAAACTTTACTCGATTTAGATGAAAATTATTGCTCCGGGATTTTTGAGGTCGCTTATTACGAATTTGAACTTTAAATTTGAAAATTCAAAATGGCGGCGCTACAATGGCGGACCGAAATTGAAGATTTTACTCGATTTAGATAAAAATTGGTACTCTGGGACTTTCGAGGTCGCTTATTACGAATCTGAACACAAAATTCAAAACATTTTAGTGGCGGATCTAACATGGCGGACGACAGTGCGAAAAACAGCTCGATTTGGATAAATCTTGGTACTTGGGCGTTTTCGGAGACGCTGAGTCTAATACTGAACTCAAAATGCAGGAATTTTTCATGTCGAATTCAATAACATGGAGCATAATACAATAAATAGGTGGAAATATATAAAGCTTGGTACTCAATGTTGTTTAAATGCCCAGACAACAGAACTCCACTTTCGGTCACATCTTTGTGCATTTATTGACAAAATATGCACCATTAAACAAAAGTCGACTGGGAAATCGCCATATTTGTTCGTCATTGTGAATTCCTGCATTTTGAGTTCAGATTCGTAATCAGCACCCTCAAAAACCACATAGTACAAGTTTTCAGGATAAAAAAAATGTCCTGCCATGTTGGGCACTTTTTGTCGAATTCTCTCTGCCAACAAAGATGGGGGGGGGGGGGAATCTCTAGAAAAATCAAAATTTCCAAAAACCTCAACTAGGTGTAAGCCCTCAAAGTTGCAAACAAGTATCTGTTGTAAGTGTTCATACTCTTCGTACCACTGATACGTACGACGTTGCTGAATGAAGTGAAGATCTTCATAAAAATGAGTTCGAGTGTTTAAAAATATGATTTTTGAGTATTTTCAGGCCAGGTTTAATTTTACCGTGCTGCTATCGTTGCCCTTTTGCACGTGTGGAAAATCGCTCTGGTAAATTTGCATCATGGTGATCATTTTGCAGCTGCAGCGTAGTGCAAATGAACAGCCACCTGGACGAAGACAAGCACGGAGGCGCAACTGCTTCCATCTTCGTCTGCAACGCTCATCACGCTATTAGCGACCATAGACCGGCTCTTGGTATCTTCCTTCCTCTCCAAAAAACTCACCTCTTACCTGATACCATCAAACCATTCGTATCTTTCTTTGCCTCCAGCAACTCGCCAAGTTTTTCCGGCGCGAACTCGTCGGCAGGATCGAATGAGGGTTGATTGGAGAAGAATACAGTATGAGGAGGCTACCAAATGTCTTCAAAATCCTGAGCGCTGTTCGGCACAAGACGAGGGGAGGCGTACACGACCCTTATGCAGTTTGTAAAGCCACTTCCGCAACGCCATCCGCTCACTATGACCACGGGCTCGCCAGTTTCGACGTAGCCATTTCTACGAAGGTATTTCATGCCGCTCTGAACTCTCTCGTCCATGTCCTTGCGCCAGTCCTCTCTCGGACACGCTGCACCCACGCAGGAGTGACGTTACCGAGTGGCAAAGAGCAGCAGCATGTCAAAAATGTATGAGCCATTGATCGTATTCCCGTGCAGAAATTGGTTGGGCAGTCCCCAGATTCTACCACATCCCTATAGGGATTTGAAAGGGACCTCGCACTTAGGGAATCCGCATTGGAATCTAATTGGAACCCACGCTATTACTCAATTAACGGCGTTTGGGAATTTATGTTGTTGAAGTTTGCATCGTTGGAATACAACGAAAATTCTTTTTCATTTTCTTTTTTCTCCCTATTTATTATCCTTCAAAATTATTCTCGATAGATTTAGGTTATATGTTTCTAATGAGGGTCTTAAGGGGTCTTCTCACTTTAGAGACTTAAAAAAGGCTATTTTCATGAACTTTTTTGATAGGTTTATATTATAGATATTGATATAAAAGTTGTTGCACTTAATAAATACACTTTCGAAATACATTTTTTTTAAAAATGGTTTGTATTTATGTAACCCAAACAAACATTAAGGGGCTATACCAGTGTGAACGCTGACAATTTGAGTGATTTTCGGGAATTTTTTGGAAGAAAAGTACTCAATTAAATGTATCGACAAATTAAGAATACATTTGGCTATATTTGACCTATATTACATAATTTTTTCATAGAAGAATATCGAAATCCAGGCGACTTATGCGCTGCCTTCGGAGGCACAAAAAAAATAGTTCCTCCACTGCTGACATGATTCCGGCTGATTGAGTAGCTGAAACCGAAAAAGGAAAAAATGTCGTTAAACTGGAAGGTATTTCCTGTACAATGAGGTAGGATTTTCTAAAAATATCAAAATCTAACAAAATGGCGTAGTTATGAAAAAAGTCTGTTTTCTTGCCTATAAAATGGTCGTTTTTTTCAATGCCAAATCGTCAATTTTCATCCAATCAAAAATATCCAACGTCATTGTAGAGCAAATATATTCAAGAGTGCTCAGGTCAAATTTCGAGTCAACCGGATAACTGCTCTTTGAATTACAATGTCAGCAAATTTGGAAAATCTCATTTCGAAAAAACGCGTTTAAAGATTTAACCATCCTTTTTTGCAAGATAAAATGATATTGATATAAATTATATAAATGATAATGATATTCTTGAAAGTATAAACTGGCGAAAAAGGCACAATAAAATCGATTTTTTGAGTGTCACACTGGTATAGCCCCTTAAACGCGTTTTTCTCGAAACAACGTTTTTCGACGGCTTATTGATAAAATCTTCGACACTATAGCTATAGCGCATATCAAGGATTTTTGGAAATTTTGATTTTTACTATTTTTTGCCAAAAACGGTGAAAAATACACGTTTTTTATGTTTGTTTTTTTTCGAAAAATGTCCGCCATTTTGTTTGGGTTGTTATTTTCGCATATATAAAAAATCGTATGATATGTGCTATAGCCATTAACATACTGAATCTAAAACCGTTTGATTTTTTGTTTCGGATGATCCATCTACGAGATTTCATCAACAGAGCAGACCTACAATTTCTTAACTACCATTTTCGTCTATAAATAGTGACTTAAATAAATAAATGTTAATGTATTTCGAAAGTGTATTTATTAAGTGTAACAACTATTATATCAATATCTATAATATAAACCTATTAAAAGAAATTAATATAGCCTTTTTAGCGTCTAAAGTGAGAAGACCCCTTAAGAAAAGTTGGCCGTAGTTGTGAATTGCCAACAAAAATTGGCAATCAGAAGAAAAAAAACTATTTTTGTTGCGTTTCAACGAATGACATTTCCATATCATGGGAATTTTTATTTGAAATTCTCAGGGGAATTTTTTGGATCTCCCCAAAGAAATATCGTGATCTCGTGCCCAAATTTGTTGGGCAGTCACAAGATGTACCCACATCTCTATAGGGATTTGGCAGACACACCGCACATAGGGAGTCCTCATTGGGATCCAATTGGATTCTGAACTGCTCTCCGATGAACGCCGTTTGAAAAATTACACCACGTTCGAATCGAAAATACGTGAAAAGTCACGAGAAAAACTCGGCGCACTGAAACATAACCTGCACGCTTCGCGACCGTGTACGTGTATAGTGACATCATGTCAAGGTGTATTAAAATAAATAACAAACGATAATTACAGTGGATTTTCAATGATGTCATTCAAATCAATTTTTAAGATATACTTTTTATGTGATTTGTACTTTTTCGATATAAGATTTACACTTCTTTAAGATCCACTTATTTTGCATATCTATGTATTTTGTTCAGAACATTCAACGTGCAAAATGCGATGGGATCCATCAAGAATCGTATCGGATTCTTTTAGAGAACATGGGAAATATAAATAAATTCTTTAGGATTAAAATTTGATTCTTTCATTGGATTCCAGTGGGGAATTACAATTAGAATCTAATGTATGAGCGTGACGTTTTGGTTTATGGATCCAATGCGATGGCCCATTGGATCCCTATCAAGAGGTGGGGACGAGTATGGGAACCCAATTGAATCTCTACGACAATATCTGCACGGGTTGGGTCAGAATATCATATTGGATTGTAAAACTGATTGTAGTAGGCCCGGTCGCATGTAGAGATTTGAAAATTTCGGCTAACTTTCTACGGTCGAGAATCTTCATGAAAACGATTTTGGTAGTTTCCTCAGTGGTCGCATGGATCGAAACGCTCTTTCGTACCTCAACTGTGAAACACGAAAAAGGGTGTCTCCAACCAGCCTAACATCCTTTAAATTGAAATGACCTATTTTTTGTCATGATAAATGAAAAATTTTATTTAGCGTTTAATACGCGATGTAGAGGGTTGATTGAGACGGGGCTAACACGCATTTAATTCAATCGAAGTTAAATTTTGAAAAATACCTCGCGACAACTTGCATACATTTTTTTTTAGTTTTCCGTTACTTTGGCTACGGATTTATTTTTACTTTGTTTGCTTGCTTGCTCTACTCTTTACTCCCTGTTGTTTTTATAAATTATATTTAACTTGGAATTTTATTTAATGGAAAATCGATATTTCACCCACTTCCCGACTACTTAAAGATCTGAAATTTTGCAAACATGCATCTAAAAGGTGACAATATATGAAAAGTGCATGAAAACATATGAATTGGCTCTAAGTGTTGGCTAAAATTGGTTAAAAGGTGAGGGCCAATAGACGTAAGCCAACATCTATGATGGATGCCACCTATCACAGTTCTCCAGGATTTGTCCTGACAGCAATATTTTCTTTTATCTTTTTTTAGGCGCTCCGCGGCGCGGCATTTAGCATCCAAAATTTTTGGCCCAGAACAAAAAACAAAAATTCTCGTCAATCTACATTAGAATACCTGGAGAAGTACGTACGGAATTTAAAAAATATTGTTTCATTCAAAAGTTGTAGGTATTTGAACTTAAGAAATGAATTTTCAGTGAAAAATATCGTTATAACTGCTCATAAATTGCTCATAAAATGAAAATTTTTCGATTAATCAGAAATTCCGTACGTAGTTCTCTGCGAAATACAATTAGGAACACAACTTTTAAATTCGAAGTAAATCGAGTGAAAATTGTTGAAGTTATTTGTCACGCCAATTGGAAAAAGCTGTTTCGAGAAGTTTCGAGTAGTCGGCCATTTTTTACATCGAAAAAAAATATTTTTTTTTCTAACAGCTTGATATTCATACTAAATAGATGTGTAATTAATTTTATGAGTGAATTACTTTTTCGTACGAAATGGTTAAATTCGCACATGCTTTTATACCCGTTACTGTGGCCTAACGCCTTAAAGACTCAAAAGTAGAAAATAATTTATATGTACATTTTTAAAGCAGCTTTTATTTAATATAATAAAAAGTAGAAAATCATTATTTTTACCAAGTCACCTATATGTGACTATAAATAAAAGCTAGGAGCGCTCAAAATTTAGAGATATAATCTTTAATTTACATAAATCCGTTAACATATCAACTGTTTTTAATTTACTGTAAAACAACCTTAGGTTCCTTAAATAAAAATCCTGAAACTGACGTGTGATAATAATTTCTTTAATTTACTATTGTGCCAAATTAAATACAATTAATGAAACTTAATTGATGAAATTATTTTATAATTTATAATTTAATTTAATTTAATTAATATATAATAATTAATTATATTTTAAATAGTAGAAAAAATATTTTCTACTATTTAGTACATTAAATAAAAGCTTATTAAAAAAAAATGTTGACATGTCAATTTTATAAATTTGTTTTCGCACGAGTCTTGACAGTTGTCGTTCTAAAACTACCTGCAATTCGTGTAGCGATCCAAATGGTCTAAGCAGATACTACGGAAATCGTTTTCATTTGACGAACCACCCCAAAAATGAGCAACCCGTTCGAAAAGTCACACTTTTCTTGTAGGATTTTTCGTAGGAAGGTGCACTCGTCATTGACAAATAAACAATTCAATGTTACGAAAAGGGCCGTTCTATTGGAGAAGTAGAAATGTTATAAAATTATGAAAAGAGCTGTAAGGTGTCATATGCTCACTCGCGTACTGAAGTGGATGCACGGAAAAATATAATTGCAGCCAGCGAGCCACAATCCCGTAACGAGTTATCGCCACGATTGGACAACGAGGTCGATATATTGATAACATCATCGCGGTTCTACCTGTCGTCGTAATCACTATTATTCCAGATGCGTTACATTTCAGAGATAACTGAACGGCGGATATGGCTATCGAGTGACTCGGTTCAACAGGAATCAAAGCCTAAAGAAAACATCACACGTATATTGCTATGTTATACAAATTATTAGCTCCATTATTTTTAACGGATTTGCATAAGCTTGCAATTAAAATGATACGATTTTGATTGCATGGTTTTATGGCCTAGAGTCTTAGCTTTAATTTGCATCAACGATTTTGTTAAAATTCTAAAAATTCACCGAGTTATAACTTTTGTGAAAAGTCAGTAGTCTTTCTCGAAACGATGTTTTATGAAACGATGTCTCATGTCAAAATCTATTCGTCCGATTCGCTTTAATTTCGAACAGAGCATAGTTTATCTCTTTTTTTATCATACGGCCGAATGATTTTTTGATATGTTCATCCATTTGTTGATAATGGATGATTAAAGTTGTTATTTTTTGTCGAAAACCGAACTTTTTTTCTACAACTCGCTATTTTTGTTATTTTCAAAATTACGATGTTGAAGTTTGCATCGTTGGAATGCAACAAAAATCCTTTTTTATTTCTTCTTCTTCGTTTTTGTTATCCTCAAGAATTTTATCCTGCAAATGTGAGCAGCGGATTTCTGATAAGAATCCTAAAAAAACGATTGAGTGACTTTTGTAGCCCAAATTTGCCCAAAAAAAGTTTGGGCCACTAAACTTTCGTTGCGTTCCAACGATGCAAACTTCAATATCATTCAAAATTTCCAGAAAGTATCGAGTCATGCGAAAGCTTTATTATTACACTAAAAGTATATTTCTTTGTTTTAATTTTCGAATAATCCTAGCCAGAACCATCTGCACTAATCGGCCATGCAGCAACGACGTTGTTTAAGGGGTTAGGCTACTGCGAAAATTACGAACACTCGTCCATCGCTTGAGGCAACTCAAATTGAAGAGAAAGGCCCAACATATGGTACAGATCGCAGATTGAATGAAAACTTATGATTACGACGATAGAACTGCTAGTATCCCACGTGAAAATAAAATATATAAAAAATATATAAAACATGTATTAAATATAATTCGTTCCAAAAGTTGGATATGCCAATTATATTTTTGGATAAGAGTAAAACCTATGCGATATATAAATATAAATTCATTTAATATACATCTTAAATATGACAAACATACAAACTGAATGTGTTTTATATATTTTGAATATGGTTGGTTAAGCAACTTGAGTAACAGATGACGGTGCGAATGAAAAACATCTTCAAGTGCGATATCTCGCGATGACCTAGCCGCACTAGCCGGAATAAATGATCGGACAAAAAAATTGAAGTTTGTGTAATTCTAGGCGATTATCGCTCTTTATGCTAACGCAATTAAGTAATTGATCCGATAATGTTAGTTACTCTTGTTAACCAACACATTTCTCAATAAACTAACATTGTGTATCGTACGATATGCAGACGATACGAAAGTTCAACAATTTAACAAGTAGAACTAGCTCAGTGGACAACGTCCCAGCTCATCATTCAGAGGTCCCGGATTCGAAACCACCTTACGGCGTGTAAGCGAGTCTGATATAATTTAAATTTAAACCATTAATATGTTTGAAGCGCAAACACCATAATCGTAATTAATAACAACGAAAAATATCGTATAAGGGTGCAATGATGTAAATAACGTCATAACAATTTTTTTTAGAATAATTCAAGTATAGTGTAAATATATTTCAAGTATATCTTAAATACACGTTGAATATATTTCAATAATATTTGAAATGTAGTAAATAATATTTGAAATATGTTTCAAAAGAACATATTTCAAGTATATTTTGAACGGAGTATGAACATATATCGTGTATATTTTAGATGTAGCTTAAATACATTTAAAGTATATTTCAATTATAATTCCAATACATTTAAAATACATTTGTAGTATATTTTGAGGGTAATTTGAGGAAATTGTAAGTATATTTTCAATATAGTTTGAATATATGTAACCGCCTATCCAAAATATATTTTTTATATAAATTCTGAAGATCTATTTTGGCCCAAAAGTTTGATATCGCGCATATATTTTTAATGCATTTCCCGTATATATTGCATATATCTAATCTATATCTAAGATGGATAATATATCTGAAATATATTTTACATCCATTTGTAATATATCGAAAAATAATATTTTATTTCCGTGTGGGATTAGGACGTTGAATAAGGTCACGTTGTTTTCCGACAGATGGCGTTACCAGAACTGCGTGCATGTTATTTAAGGGGTCTTCTCACTTTAAACGCTAAAAGAAGGTTATTTTCATGATTTTTTTCGATAGGTTTATATTATTGATATTGATATAAAAGTTGTTACACTTAATAAATACCCTTTCGAAAAACATAACAAAAAGTTTTTTTTATTTATTCAAGTCACTATATATAGACGAAAATGGTGGTTAAAAAAATTCCTAAAAAAATGTAGGTCTGCACTGTTGATGAAATCTCGGAGGTGGATCATCCGAAACAAAAAAATCAAAGGGTTTTAGATTCAGTATTTTAATGGCCATAGCGCATATCATACGATTTTTTATATATGCAAAAACAACAAAATGGCGGATATTTTTCGAAAAAAAAAAACAAAGAAACGTGTTTTTTCATTGTTTTTGGCAAAAAAAAGTAGTAAATATCCAAATTAAAAAACATCCTTGATATGCACTATAGCTATAGTTGTAAAGAATATGTGGTTACAATTTCGTAAGGATCGGTTCAGTAGTTTCGGAGATTTTATCAACAAGCCGTCGAAAAACGTTGTTTCGAGAAAAATGCGCTTAAAGTTCGTTTGGGTTACACAAATACATTTAAAAAAATGTTTTTATGTATTTCGAAAGTATATTTATTAAATGTAACAAATTTTATATCAATGTCTATAATATAAACCTACCAAAAAAATGCATAAAAATAGCCTTCTTTTAGCGCCGAAAGTGAGAAGACCCCTTAAGATAGTAACGCATCTATAAAGAAGTACTATAAGCAAGCTTGAAATTCAGTGTATGTCATTTCGCAAAAGTGTAAACAACGTTTTTTTCATAGTATTAAAGATGTCAAATTTCGGGCCGAAAAAGACTATTTGCGGGAAATTTTACTGCACTACTTTATTTATGAAAGATCTGCAGCTGAAGCACCTAGAATTCTTGTTGAAACACACGGCGACCATGCTCTGTCGAAAACAAGATGCAGAGATTGGTTTAGACGCTTTAAAAATAATGATTTTGATGTGTTGAATTTGAGGCATTATTTCATGAAGACTCGTTTTAGATGCTAACTGAACTTGCAGAATCATTAGGAGTTGATCACACAACAGTTTCGAAACGTTTGAAAGCATTAGGAATGATTTTTAAAAATAAAGCATTGATTTTCACGCAAAAACAGCGATATCTTATTCAACTTCGCTATAAAACTTTTTACGCGTTTTTCTCGAAAGTAAGGTAAATATCCCACTTATTGAACAGCTAAGGATCTGGGGGATTGAATTCGGTGAGAAAAAAATATAAAATCAAGAAAAAATCATCGCTTTTATGTTCAAATGATACTTTGATATTTTTACTTTCGAAAAATGACCCTTTAAATTATTTTTAAATGATTTCAAATGAAAAAAAAAGAAGCAATGTGAAGCATGCAAATGTCCCAATGATTGAACACTGAAAGTGCCTGTGTCCCTAATATTGAACAGGCATGTCCCAGTTATTGAACTCTAGAGTATTCTTTTTCCGATCTGAAAATATTATTTTGGGTACAATATTAAGAAATAAAAGAAAAATCAAACACTTAAAGAATCTTTTATTAATCATGTAAAAATACAAAAATATATATTTAGTCGCTTTTGACAGGTTTTTGGTTCATTCGCATTTGGTTTATTTTTGCTTCTCGACTCGAACTTTATTTTATATTTCTTTTCAGCTTTCTCGTTTTTATGTTCTGTTTTTGTTTGATTTTGGCACAACTTGGCTCCCTGAAATATCGGAGAGCAAAAAATATTGATCATTACATTCGTATTTTTAGGTTACATTTAGGTTATATTCTCTTTTTTTTATGTTTATTGCACGAAAATACAAATAAAAATATATATGACGATCTTAGAGTTATTATTAAAAGAATAAAGGTAAGTTTATTCAGGAACTTACAGTTTTTGTTTAAATAAATCCGATTCACACGATCTGTCACACGTTAACTGTCTTGATGTTTTGATGGGTTTAATGACGCCATCTTGGAGAATTCGAGGGTTCAATAATTGGAACACACTGCATTTTCTATGTCCCAATGATCGAACACCGTATTTTTTTACAAATAATTAATTAAAAAAAAATTTAATTGTTATTTGTAAGAAATGTTCTGAGGAACCTGAAAAGCCTTTACTTTTTGAGATGCGTCAGTATTTGAATTTTTTATGCCCTTACGCATGAAGCGGCGCGTCTTAGCAAAAACGACAAGCAGTTACCACGAGACGTCAAATCGGGTCACCGTTGCTGATTAAATAATTTTTTTCTCTATTAATTAAAGCTTTCTTGCACAAGTAAGGTAACATTTCGATAGCTAAAAGTTCCATATATGTAATGAAATTTTTATAAATAAGTAAATGCCTGCAGGTGAATGAGAAATAATAAAAATACAAGATAGTGTTCAATAATTGGGACCTGTTCAATAATTGGGACATTTACCTTATATTCACCAAAACGGTGTACACGATTTCTCGATATCTAATGAACGAATTTACGTGAAATTTGGTAGACTTGTACAATGTAGGGTAGAGCCACCAAAGATTGCGTGCTACCAAAGAGTAGGCGGTGATTTTAATTGTTTTTTTTTTCTTGTGTTGGCAACACCACCTAACCTGTTACTGGCATATGTCGTGTCAAGGTGTTGGACAACAACTCGCTTTGTTAAGGGGTAAGGCCACTGTACATTTTTTGAAAAATCGATTTTTTTTTATTGGCTTAAAAAATAGTTTAAGTTTAAAATAAAAAATAGTTTAAGTTTCTCCGGAACTTCTTTTTTTAATTTTTTCCAATAAAAAACTATTCGCAAAACTTTAAACGCGTTTTTCTCGAAACATGGTTTTTCAAAATGGCACGCAGCATAACTCGAACAATTTTCATTTTTTTTACTTGAAATTTTAACCAGATGTGAACATTTACATTATCTTGAGAATGTCGATCGGAATTTTTAAGAACTTTATTTATTGATTTTTTATTAACAAAAAACTTGCCGTTTTTTTCGTCAAAAATCAATTTTTTTTTTCAAACGCACGCCAAATCCACAAAAATTGATACTTTTTAAAATCCGATCGACATTCTCTAGCTATAGCCCTCTAGATTAATGGTTTTTTTTTTGTTCTAGATTCAAAAGTGCACCAGTGGTGCTGCGTGCCGCGGAGCCCTGGAAGCAAAACATGTCCCGGGAAGATAGCTGTGAAACCGTCATTTTGTTTTTTTTTACTGTAAAAAAATTTTATAATAAAGTTTAATGTATGCCCGATAACACCATTAAAAGTTTTTTTTCAAATACCTTCAATTTCGGGAGCAAAAAATTAGTGAAAAAACCTTTTTTTTTGGGCCGTTACAGTGGCCTTACCCCTTAAGGTATTTATTTCCAATTTTACGACTAATAATAGATTTTCGATGTGTTTGATCTTATTTTTTAACAATTTTAAACATGTTTTGCAAGGTTTGTAATTAATTTCCACCCAACGAATGTTATTATACTTGAAATTTGTGATCCAAATTTTGTTCTCTTTGAGAGGTTATGTCGACGTTTTGCTTGCTTATGAAAATTATAGTGACCGTAGGCTAAAAATACGTATTTGGTAAGAGTATGCACTCAAAGAGTGCGCACGGGCCGAGTTCTAAGGTCAGCCTTTTTTTATATTGCTCGAGATTGTTACTCAACATTTTTATTTAACATAATGTTCCTAAATGACCAAAGCTTAATTGAAATAAGGAGTACGAAGTGTATTATCAAAATTGATTTCTCTAGAAATAAAAATCTATAAAGTGCGTACTTTTTGCTGGCTTTACCGTAATACTAGTTTGATCTTCACCGACGTTTCTCTTCTTAACATTTTTTTCATCAGTTATTAACGACAATGTCATTTTTCGTCGGAATAACGGAAGAAAAGTAATTTTTTTTTAAAGATTGTAACACGATGACAACAAAGCTCGGTCAAGTCTTAGGCAGTATTATCTTTTAAAAAAAAAAAATAATGAAAATGGAACGATTAAATCTGCCATATTATTGCCACCGTTCGCAAAATTTTAAATGTCAAGTATTTATAAATTAGCAGTGTTTCTGGAATATCCCTATTCTTGTCCCTTTCACGCTGCTTTCGTCCATCGATTTCCCCATAGAAAGTCCAGTCGGTTACGCCTGAACAATGTACCTTGTGCGAAAGTTCTTGGAAGATCTGTCTTTGCCAACGTGCGTTCTCAGCCTCGCGACAAACGAGATTGACGCGTTGTACAAGATTCACGGTTTCCTCGACGTTTAGAGAACCAGTGGCGAGAAGAATACCGTCGACACCTTCGAGCACGGCGTTCGCTACGAGGCTCAGGTCCAATTTCACCGCACCATCGTTCTCACAAGCAGCGACGTTGTACCCGACCACTACTGGTTTCCCAACCTTCGTGTTTTTTTTTTCGATTTTCATCGCGACACAAAAAAATATTGATTCGTTATTTACTTGGTAACTATTGAAATTTGTACAGGAGTATGTGAATGTTTAAGATTTTCCAAAATGGTATACAAAATAATTTAAAAATATAAAATAATAATTTCAAAGTGCAAAATAATAAAATTTCACAATATATACAAAAATAAATTAATAACCAGGTATTTATAAAAAAATAATTGAATAAAACAAAAGGTATCACCAGTCCAATGCTGTTGTAAATTATTCCTACGTCAGCTCTCGTAGTATAGCTTTCGTATGCTGATATATATGGGGTATTCCAGCTCAATTCCGACAACTATTTCTCTCACCATTTTTTATTATAGATATCCATAGTGGGTAACCGCACTCCTGGCGTCAAAAAAAAACACTTAATTTTTTTACACCTTTTTCCCCCGCCTCTTGCACTTTTTACGGCTGCATAATATCGAAAAGCGAATTCATCGCGTTTTTAAATGCCCAAAAAATTTAGATACGCTTCGGACCTCTTTTTTGCATTTTTTACTAAAGGCCAACTTGTGCTTCTTACATTTACTATTCCTTTTTGTGAAATTTTGATTTTGGGGATAATTGTTCGACAGTTTGGAAGTCAGAAAAGTACTTTTTCGGTCTACATATACATGCTAACCGAATTGAATTTCAGCTAAAACCACATGTTCGAAGTTATTTTTCACTTGTAGAACCGAAAAAGTACGCTTCTGACTTCCAAACTTCCGAATAATCATCCCCGGAAATCGAAATTTCACCAAAAAGATAGTAAATGTCGGAAACACGGGTTGAGCTTTGGTAAAAAATGCACAAAACAGGTCTGGAACGTATCTAATTTTTTTTAGAATATAAAAATCGCCCCGAGTGGACTTTTCGATTTTTTACAACCGCAGAAAGACAGAGGGTTAGAGAAAATTAGAAGAAAAAAATTACTACTTTTTTGTCACCAGGGTGAGGTTTTCCACCATGGATATTTATGAACAACGGTGGAGAGGGAAATAATTGTCTGACAAGGCACATCACTTAAGGGGTCTTTTCACTTTAGACGCTAAAAAGGCTATTATCATGCATTTTTTGATAGTTTTATATTATGGATATTGATATAAAAATAAAAGTTGTTACACTTAAAAAAGATACTTTCGAAAAACATTAAAAAAAAATTTTAATGTATTTATGTAACCCAAACACACTTTAAACGCGTTTTTCTCGAAACAACGTATTTCGGCGGCTTATTGATAAAGTCTTCGAAACTACTGTACCGATCCTTATGAAATTTTAAGCAAATATTCTTTACAACTGTAGCTATAAAGCATATCAAGGATTTTTTACAATGTTGATACTGACTTTTTTTGCCAAAAACGGTGAAAAAACACGTTGTTTTGTTTGTTCGAAAAATGTCCGCCATTTTGTTATTTTTGCATACATCAAAAATCGTACGATATGCGTTATAGCCATTAACATACTGAATCTAAAACCCTTTGGTTTTTTTGGTTCGGATTATCCATCTCCGAGATTTCATCAACATCGCAGACCTACAATTCTTTTAGGAAATTTTTTTAATTACCATTTTCGTCTATAAATACTGACTTAGATAAATAATTTTTTCTTATGTGTTTCGAAAGTGTCTTTATTAAGTGCATGAACTTTTACATCAATATCTATAATATAAACCTAACCAAAAATTTCATGAAAATGGCCTTTTTTAACGTCTAAAGTGAGAAAACCCCTTAACTCTCCGTCTTCGATTTTCTTGAAACTCATTCATGTGATAAAGCATTAAAAACGATTAGACACGTATTTTTCTAATCCGCGGAAAAACAGTTCCAAGGGGGCGAACCACCCCCTTGGGGGGAATTGCAATGTTGCAATTCCCCCCGAGCAATCCACCGATCTAAATGAGAAAATAAAACAAAATTCTTGCAATGTAAGGCGATGAAAAATCGATTTTAGAAGTTCTAAAAAAATGTACGGGTTTTCTTGAGGGGGGGGGGTGGTTTTCTCCCTTAAAACCGTTTTTCCGCCGATAAAAGAAAATACGTGTCTAATAGTTTACATTGCTTTACCACATATATGAGTGTCAACAAAATCGAAGGCGGACACTTGAGTGATGTCCCTTGTAAGTTGAGTCGGAATACCCCATATCCATATACGTAAATCTCCAGCAAATCGTGTAAAAATCAAATTTAAAATGAAAAATCTGTCGCGGCAGGTGTTGATAACAGGGCAAAAATTGTAAAAAAGTTTAATTAACTTTCACGGTTGAGAAAACGAGCTAATTGGATAAAAACTAACATCGCGCTGCAACACGATACAATTTACGTTCATTTGAAGCGTGTAAAATGAACAAATGAGACACGACCCCAAGCTCATTTAAAGTTCACACTACTTTTAGTTGATTACATAATTTCAAATTCGTGTCCTGCATCAATTAGGGGGTCTCCTCACTTTAGACGCTAAAAGAGGCTATTTTCGTGATTTTTCGATAAGTTTATATTATAGATATTGATATAAAAGTTGTTACACTCAATAAATACGCTTTAGAAATACATAACATTTTTTTTATTATCTATTTATGTAACCCAAACAAACTTTAAACGCGTTTTTCTGGAAACAACGTTTTTCGACGGTTTGTTGATAAAATCTTCAAAACTACTGAACCGATCCTTATGATATTTTGACCACATATTCTGTTACAACTATAGCTATAACGCGTATTAAAGATTTTTTTAAATTTTAATATTTACTATTTTTTGCAAAAACGGTGAAAAAGACACTTTTTTTGAAAAATGTCTGCCACTTTGTTATTTTTGCATACATCAAAAATCGTATGCTATGCGTTATAGCCATTAACATACTGCATCTAAAACCGTTTGATTTTTTTCGTTTCGGATGATCCATCTCCAAGTTTTCATCAGCAGCGCAGACCTACAATTTTTTTAGGACATTTTTCAAGTACCATTTTTGTTTATAAAAAGAGACATAAATAAATAAAATGTATGTATTTCGAAAGTGTATTTATTAAGTGTAACAACTTTTATATAAATATCTATAGTATAAACCTATTTTAAAAATGCATGAAAATAGCCTTTTTTAGCGTCTAAAGCGAGAAGACCCCTTAATGCGTGCTTTACGCAAGCGCAAGCGCCCCCATCGTACTCTCCAAGCTGTGTGCCACCCAACGGGGCGTTATTGCGTATTATTTGGTAAATGCCGTGAAGTTTGTCAATCTCAATAGGAACTGACCCTGTTGCATTTGGCCACGATGGACTTTTCAACGAGAAAAAGTTTTTCCGCGCCAACGCCGAGCTCTATGGAACGACGATCAATAATTATGCCGTCAGCTTGCCTCAGCACGTCATCGATGGCATCGAGGGCCTGCTTCGAGGATATCTTTCCGAGAATGCAAATCGGTCGAGTGCCTACATACATTAGCGAAGGTGAACAGATTGATAAATTCGAGCATCGAGCATTTGCGCGTCATGGATGTACAGGATAGTCCGAAAAGTGACGCCCAAAAGAAAAATCTAAATGCCTCGTATTTAAATTTCCTATCCGAAGCCAATCCGAATGACCCCTATGAATTTTCTAGGATCTTTTGAAGTTTTCGAAAAATAACACTCTTCGAATTTTCCTGGAGCGCAGGGTTTTATTCTTGTTCTTCTTTTTGTGTGTGTGTGTATGTGTGTGTGTGTGTGTGTGTGTGTGTGTGTGTGTGTGTGTGTGTGTGTGTGTGTGTGCGCGCGCGCGCGCGCGCGCGTGTGTGCGTGTGTGTGTGCGTGTGTGTGTGCGTGTGCGTGTGCGTGTGCGTGTGCGCGCGCGCGCGCGCGCGTGTGTGTGTGTGTGTGTGTGTGTGTGTGTGTGTGTGTGTGTGTGTGCATATATATATGTTTGTATGCCCTCGTGAGGAATCTTAACGTGCACATGCAGTCAATTTGACCACGTGCGGTTTTCGGCTTCAAACACCTCGAAAAATGTGCATACTTGGAAAAAAAATGTTGACCCGGTTTTTTTCTTATAGCGAAGTGATCAAAATTTGGAACCCCACAGTGATATTCGAAGAAATGTAATAATATATTGAAGAACGTGTTTAAACTCGAAGCCGCGCAAAGAAAATTCAAAACTGCGCTGAATAATGGGTCGGAATAATCCCGTGTGCCCTCGACGGATTAATTTATTGTCACGAGGAGCGAAGAGGAAAAGATGTTCTATATTTTTTAGCGTACGGTTAGGAAGATGCCTCTAATAAATTCACTACATTTCTTATAAATTTAGCGTACGGTTAGGAAGATGCCTCTAATAAATTCACTACAGTTCTTATAAATTTACTACACTAAGTAATTCACTACTCTACCAAGAAATTCACTACACATTTTCAGAACTAATAAGTTCACTATAAATTTCAGATGACGTTGAAGTTTACATCGTCGGAATGCAACAAAAATGATTTTTTTTGGTTTCACGAATTTCCTTCATCCAGATATAAGCTACAAAAATCACTAAAACTTTTTTAGGATTCTTATTTAGCGATACAACAAATAAGGAAACATTAATTTGGATAATAATGAAAATAAGAAATTAAAAAGAATTTTCGTTCCATGCCAACGATGCAAACTTCAACCCCATCATTTTAGTTCCAATAAATTCAGTACACATTTTATATATTTCGGTTTCAAGAAAATAGACCTTTCGATTGATCTATAATTATCGTAGTATTTTCCTTGTTATACGAATAGTCGATAAAAAAATGTCTCCCTATAGAAGAATATCTTTAATTATTTCCCAAACAATTATTAAAAATAATAAGCCCTGTTAGTAATAATCAATTACTTGTCATGTGTGGGTAAATAGCTAACCTGCCGATTTGACCCGCTCCTTAACTTTACAGATTGTCTGTCCACGTCGAACATGAGATACAATGATAAAATCGCATTCCAGTTTCACGCCAAGTTCGATATCGGACTCGTCCTGCTCCGAAATGTCCGGCAAATCGATAGCGGTGTCGATTGGTTCGAGACTCTTTTCGTTGCTCAGAGTTCCGCCCTTTGTTACCGTGCACTCGACGCACCGGTCACCTAAATTCGCGATATTGCTGATTGATTATGTCCGATCAAAATGAGTTACCGATCACGACATGGTGGAAAAGCGGAAAATTAGATATAAGTTAAAAAAATCGAGATAAGGTTCCGAATCCCCCCTCGGATCAATCGAAGATTTTGCACAAACCTTCCTTTTGAAATTTTGATTCAACTCCTAAAGGGATTTTTGGCGACTCGCAATCGTTTTCGAGATATTGAGTTTTAAAGTTTTTTTTTAACGCGCGTCGACTATATCTATATCTGCTACGTCTCGGTTCATACCTATATATGTTATCGCGCTCTCCATTTTGTCCAAACAAAATACCCAAACAAACCCAAAAACTATTGCGCGTCGCCAAAAATCCCTTCAGAGGTTGTCTTAATTTTTAAACGAAGGCTTGTGCAAAATTTCGTGGGTTCTAATTCTATTTCAATGGTCCGAAACGTCGAGTCTATACCTAAAAATAAATGGTTTTGAAGTTTGCATCCTTCGCAAGCAACGAACATTCTTCTTTATTTATTCATTTATTGCCATTGCTATCTCGACTCTTTTTTTGCAGGTTTACTTTATAGATTCCTAGCAAGGATCTTCAAAAAAATTCAGTGATTCTAGGAACCTACATCTGGCGAATAAAAATAGGATCTGCGGGAAAAAATATGTCTGTTGCATTTCAACGATGCAAACTTTAATACCGTAAAAATCATTGGTTAAAAAAATTCTTCCAAACCAATAATTAAAGTTGTTTCTTTTTTTTTTAATTGTTAATTTTAAAAATATATTTTATAATAATAAAATTGTTAATTTAAAGAATGATACGCGCAGTACCACTCGTCCTATCTGCAATTCCCAAGATTCTTGCGTTTCACCTATAGGCCTCCGAAGTAACTCTAGTGGCGCAGCCTTTGCGGCGAGTTTTGGCAAAACTTGTATTAGTTTTCGTCCGCTAATGCAGTATAGCGGTCGCCATTTAAATCGGTTGTTTGCTCGAATGAAAGTACCGCGTGTGATGTTTACGTTGTAAAAACAGCGTTTCACGTCATATTTGGGATTGTTGACGCATATTTGAGGAAGAACTTTTCCCATCACAGTCCTTTTATCACCAGCAACAATTTCGCGAACTTCCGATACATGATGACTATCGAAAGTTTTCTGCCTATATTACAACATCCTTTATATAAATTTCCGATGCAAACAATAATTTAAACAGAAATTTTGTTGTACGGCAGAAAAAAATTGTGTGCAGCCAATGTACGCAATTTCATTAACATTCTCTTCGTCATATACCTGTAGATATGCTTTTAGGGCGAAAGGAAGTCATGAGGATACATTGAAATCCGCAAGTAATCGTTATTAGTTCCATCACACTATTTTATTTTATTTACAAGCACATTCCATTCACAATGTGAGATCTACAATCGATGATGCTTGATCAAGCCTAGCTCTTTCGCGTTTGTGCCGGTTTGATTTAACCTCCATGCGCCACTCCAAGTTTTGCCACCGGCAGCCGTTGCGCGCCGCCACCACGAAAGTTGCTTCGGAGGCCTATATATTTCGAAGGATAATTTTTTGGGACGAAAGAATACGGAATGAAATGTCCACGAAACGTAGCAACTTCTGGAAATTTCGGCATTGAACTTGTATCGTTTTCGTAAACCCAAACAAGCACTAACCGACACGCGAAACTTGAAGTCGAACAGTGCCGCGGTCCACCGTTATTCTATCGCCTTTCTCGCAAATAGCCGGCAACCCAGGACAAGATATCCAGAAAGCGGTCGAATCGCCAGCCCGCTTTGACCTTTCGTCCGTTAAAAGTTTGACGACATCACCCTCCGTGAAAACGGCTCGACCCTGTTGTAAATATATACGGTATTCCTTTTCTTTATGATTTTTTTGTCTTGCTTCCCGTTTTAATTAACACTCTCGCATGCTCGCCCAACCGTGATGGGAATCAACGAAGCAAAAAGATTGAGAAAAAGTAGAATTACATAGCTAATTATATACTTCAACGATATAGATATTGTATTGGTTCTCCTGATGAACGATCGATCGGATATATGTATATCGGTATTTGTCGTAACCTTTTTTTCTGTATTGGGGCAAAGTATTGCGATTAAGGAGACGCACGTTGCGTCGGTGTCGCAGACTGACAATTACTGATAAATGTCTTATTAGCCAACATAGATCCAGGAATGTGGAGCTAAAATCGTGTAGGTGTACTCGTTACGGGGTTTTCTCGCTTCAGACGCTAAAATAGGCTATTTTCATGATTTTTTTATAAGTTTATATTATAGATATTGATATAAAAGTTGTTACATTTAATCAATACTCTTTCAAAATACATTTGAAAAAAAAAATTATTTATTCAAGTCACTATTTATAGACGAAAATGGTAGTTAAAATAATTTCCTAAAAAAATTGTAGGTCTGCGCTGTGGATGAAATCTCGGAGATGGATCATCCGAAACAAAAAAAATCGAACGGTTTTAGATTCAGTATGTTAATAGCTATAGCGCATATCATGTGATTTTTTATATATGCAAAAATAACTAAATGGCGGACATTTTTCAAAAAAACGCGTTTCTTTCACCGTTTTTGGCAAAAAAATAATAAATATTAAAAAAAATTAATCCTTGATATCTGCTATAACTATAGTGTAAAAAATATGTGATTAAAATTTCTAAAGAATCGGTTCAGTAGTTTCGAAGATCTTATGAACAACCCGTCGAAAAACGTTGTTTCGAGGAAACGCGTTTAAAATTTGTTTGGGTTACATAAATACATGAAATTAAAAAAAAAATGTATTTCGAAACTGTATCTATTAAGTGTAACAACTTTTATATCAATATCTAGAATATAAACCCCCGAAAAATTCATTAAAATAGCCTTTTTTAGCATCTAAAGTGAGAAAACCCCTTAAGAGCACCGTCCTATGTACAAGTGTCAAAAACTCCAGTGAAAGATGAGTCTCGAGATAAAAACGATTTCAATAGGTATTCCTTTAGCGGAGGGCCGTGTTTTGTGGGGGCATAAGGAGGATGAATCATTGGTAATTTACCCATGTAGGTTTCGCCAATCGAACCGTAACGGCCAATACTTGGACCAATGTTGGCGGGACGATGATCGATTAACCAATTGTACGCCAATACTCGGCTGAGTATTGACTAGCCAACATTGGTTTGCCGATACGCGGCCAATGTTCGGCCAAACGTAGACTCGCTAATCATTGGCTTGTCGATACAAGGCCGATGTTTGGCGAAGTATAGACTGGCCAATCATTGGTTTGCCAATACGAGGCCATTATTCGGCCAAGTATAGACTTGTTCATGATTGGTTTATCGATATGAGGCCGATGTTTGGCGAAGTATAGACTCGCTAATCATTGGTTTTCCGATACGAGGACAATGTTCGGCCAAATATAGGCTCTCTAATCATTGGCTTATCGATACGAGGTCGATGTTTGGCGAAGTATAGACTCGCCAATCATGTTTTTGCCGATACGAGGCCAATGTTCGGCCGAGTAACGCATGATCGAACCGCAATTCGTATATTGACGATTCATTGTTTCGCGTTGAAGTTATTGAGAGACGAGATAAATACTTTTTACGAGTCCATTGGACATTATTCTTAACAAATATACTACCAAATCAATGCACTCATTGTTGGCCGATTCTTGAACGAGCTCATACGCGATATTCTGCCGATTTTTATGAACCATCCTACACTGACAGAAAAATTCTATTAATATTAACTAACCGCGTCTATTTATTTATTTTTTATTTGAATTAACTAGATTTTTCGTGAAATCATTTTTTTCCTATTGCATTCCATTATTGGAATTATTCATTTTAAATATATTTATTTATTCAAATTAAACTTGAACTAATGAACTAATGGCCTATCTTTATTGCAACACACATATTAACGGGTTGTGGGGGTAGAGAAGATGGAGAGAGAGGAATTATATATATAGGTTAGGTTTGAAAATTCTATAACATGTCATTCGATAACACTCTCTAATTATCACAATGATATTAACTAATTGATATAGTTTATGTGATACAAATAATGATGAGAATCCATTTGGTATCTTATGCCATATCTGCGATTCAAATGTTACAAGCACTCAGTAGCATAGGGGCAGCGTGTTTGGCTATGAGTAGGGAAGTTCAAGGTTCGAGCCCCATATGGGTGAAATATTTTCTTCGAACTAATCATTTCGAAAGACCAGGTAATGACGAATTACAATACAAAAATAATTAATTTTTTTTTTGGCAGTGCAGGACCAATTTTGGTGATCTATATTGGGTCACAATTATCCGCCAAGACTCGGTCGATAATCGGGCCAAGCTCTAGTGCCAATGATGGCAATCTTGAGGGGGCTTATTATTGGCCGATTCTCGAATGAACTCCTACGCGATGCTCAGCCGGTTCTCATAAGCCATTCTAGGGCCAATATTGATTGCGAATATCGGGCCGCTCTTATCATCCAAGGCTCGGTCGATGATCGGGCCAAGCTCGAGTGCCAATGTTGGTAAGCTTGGCGTCGAGCATCGGCCAATCATTGGCCACTACCGATCACCCTACATGGGTAGTGGCGCTTAGTAAAAATAAGTCACAATCAATTATTATAGCCAACGATAAACTGGAATGAAAAAATTCGCGCAAATTTAGTAGATTTAGACATTTTTACATTTTCTCTGAAAAGTCGCGAATACGAAAATTCTTCTGCTAGTCACAGTTTTCGAAGTTTTATCTATATTTATAAAAGGCAAAGACCTGACTGACTGACTGATCATCGCCCAGCCTAAACCGCGAAACGTAGAACCGTGAAATTTGGAAGGGATGTTGACTTTATCATGTAGGCGCCATGTAAAAAGGGTTTTTTTTTCGAAATACAACCCTTAAGGGGAGAAAAGGGGTGGCAAAGTTTGTATAGGTATTTAAAAAAAATCTGGTCAGACTTACTTGAAATTTGATATTCCTGATTCTTGACAGAATTAATAAAACACGTGTTTCAGCGGTTTTATAAATTCAACCCCTGAGGGGAGAAAAGGGGAGGCAAAGTTTTTAGGGAAAATAAAAGTCTGGTCAGAAGATTGACTTGAAACTTAGTTTAATGCTCTTCAACGCGATTAATGGAACACACATTTTTAAGCGTTTTCCAAATTCAACCCCTGAACGAAAGGGGGTGGCAAAGTTTGTACGGGAAATAAAATAATCGGGTCAAATTTACTTGAAACAGTATAACTGCTCCTAGACACGATTAATGAAATTTGAGCGTTTTGGAAATCCAATAATGAAGAGGAAAAGGGGGTATCAGAGTTTGTTTGGTAAAAGAAATATCTGGTCAGATTTACTTGAAACTTATAGTATTAATGCTCTCCGAGACAATTCCACGTGTTCCTTAAGGGGCTATACCAGTGTGTCACTTTCAAAAAATCGATTTTTTTTGCCTTTTTCGACAGTTTATACTTTCAAGAATATCATTATCATTTATATAAATATCATTTCATCTAGCAAAAATCGATAGTTAAATCCTTAAACGCGTTTTTCTCGAAATTAGATTTTTCAAATTGGCTGACATTGTATCTCAAAGAGCAATTATCTGATTGACTTGAAATTTGAACTGAGGACTCTTGAATATATTTACTTGAAAATTGACGATTAGGCATTGAAAAAAAACGACTATTTAAAGGCAAGAAAACAGACTTTTTTCATAACTACGCCATTTCGTTAGATTTTGATATTTTTCGAAAATCCTACGTCATTGTACAGGAAATACCTTCCAGTTTAATGACATTTTTTCCTTTTTCGGTTTCAGCTACTTAATCGACCGGAATCATGTCAGCAGCGGAGGAACTTTTTTTTGACGCCTCCGAAGGTAGCGCATAAGTCGCTTGGATCTCAATATTTTTCTATGAAAAAATTATGGAATATAGGTCAAATAGAGCCAAATATATTCTCAATTTGCCGAAACATTTAATTGAGTACTTTTCTTCCAAAAAATCCCGAAAATCACCCACATTTTCAGCGTTCACACTGGTATAGCCCCTTAATATTTTCTTTAAGCGTTCGGTGACCCCTTGTTTTTATTTTTGTTACGGACTCTTTAGATTTTATTACCCGCGTGAGGAGTTTATGTCATCTAGTTGTGTATGAATCATTAAATATAAATGTGGCCAGCGTGTCATCTCCATAAAGCGCCGTATAAATGAGACAATTTTTAAAGTTGCAGTTTATCGTTGAAAGTTCGGTAACTCAGCTTGAAATTTCATCAGTATACTGGGATGTCTTTCGTACTTGATTATAGACGAAAATTAGTTCGTGGAAGGAGTACCTTACGTCTTTTGCGGCGGCAGACGAATTGAAAGTCAATTTAGAATAGGAACCACCAATGGTGCGTCAGAAATAAAATGCGTGACAGGGGCAATGAGTGAAGAGTAAAACAAACTGTGAGTGAAGACGATTCTATTGGGAAAGTGAGCAAAGACTAAAAAAAAGTTTGTGGCAGTCAAAATACCGTCTACACATCCATTTTTTCCATTGAGGGAGACTACCAGTCTGGAGCCAGGAAAAAGGTGAATTTCGACCATTTTTGTACGATACCCAGTTGATGGAATGAAAGTTTCGTTCAGTAACTGTTATGTCTTTCAGTATATTTACAAACGCTGACAGCTGAATGAAGCGAGTCACCTGTGTTTAATATTGTCCTGCGGCTGGCAACAATAAATGGCCAATTCTTTATCCATTGAATTAACTTTTTGGGAACCTTTTAAAAACATTTCACATCGAGGTACGTAGGAGCCTTTTGATATGTGGAAAACTTTTTCTGTAGTAACTTATTTTCGGTCTTTTTTTAAACCGAAAACGATGTTTTTTTCAAACATCCACGAGTTTATTAAAAACCGATATTTTTCGATTTCTGTACGTGCTTCGAAGGCAAGGCTTATCTGGAACTTAAGTTATTTTGAATTTTCGTTCCAGGTAAAAAATGAGAGAACCCTCGTCGCGCCGTCCGCAGGACACTATAAGACAAAGGCGTCTCTATTCAGCTGCAGTGCTGAATAGAGACCGCTTTGTTACAAAACCTTATGAAAAAGCTTGTAAAGATATTTGAAGATATGTAGAACAAACCCGACTGCACGGAATTTTTATTCTATCAACTGGGTATTCATAAAGCAAATTTCGATATTTGCCTTTTTCGGAGCTTAGACTGGTAGTCTCCCTTAACCAAAATTTCATCGAATTGTTGTTGGAATCCTCACTGAATCCTGCACATTTATTCACGACTTGTGAAATTAACAAGCATAGGTTGCGAGGTCGTTCTCTCGCATTTCAATGAAATTTGGCATGCTTGTAGAATGGATAAAAATAGGCAACACGTATTTTTTTATATCTGCGGAACCCGATTTTTAAGGGGTGAAACGCACATTCGAAAATAGGGGTGTCGTTCGTTTTTCGTCGATAGCGTTATCGTTCTCGTCTCCAATATATAGTACACGAAAAAATAAACATTCGTGCATTTTGAAATTTTTTTATAATTCGTACCGTTAAAACGTGATCTACGAAAAACGAAAAACACCCCAATTTTCGAGGGTGCGTTTCAACCCTTTAAAATTGGGTTCCGCAGATATAAAAAATACTAGTCGCCTATTTTTACCCATTCTATAGGGATGCCAAATTTAATCGAAATCGGAGAGATCGACCTCGCAACCTTTCCTTGTAAAAAAAAAAAGATTTCATGCAATTCGTCGTGCTTCAAAGTGAAGAAAAAACATAGCAAAAAAAATTATAGGATCATGAAAGGACTCTAGAGGGGTTGAAGACCAAACTTTTCTGTTTCACAATTGATCGCGATCTATGCGGTCATCGGAAAATTACCAAAATTGTTTTTAAGAACCTCGCAACCCACCATCGAAAAAGTACCGGACAGAGAAGAGTAATTATAAGCTTGGACGAATTTTGAAAAACACGTCAAGTGCCAATTTTCAATGGGGGTAAACCTAAAACACGTTTATTGTCAATAAGTCATGTAATTGAAAGCCTCTGGAATGTACCGGACTTTTCGAATCTCCATTGAAGACTCCGGTGCGTATTTCCGGGCCCCGGAGATCAAGCGCCACGGCGATGGGTAAATTGGTATTGCAAGGGACTTTGCCATTTTTCATCAGATCTTGCGCTTCTTTAATTGTTTCGATGGTTTTGCAGTGCCAATTTGTATCTCCGTGAGATTTATTGAGTCTGAGGATGTTGGCTCCAGCATCGATGACTTTTTTTATAGCAGTAGGATTTGAATTCTTGTTTCCTATAACGTCAAATAGATCTACGAATTCCGAACACGATAAATGGTGCTCTAAACTTTAAGGGGGGAGGTACCTTTTGGCGAGGAAAAAATGTACTGACTTTCATGATTTTTTTCAAAGCAAGATTTCTTTACCATTTTGTTAGACTTAGGGTATGTTTTATTACTACTTTTGGCTGTTATAAGGTATTTTTTATTGATCTCCAAAAATGGCGAAAGTATGGCACGATCTTCTAAACTGCATTTTTTTAACTGGCGTGACGTTTAGCTAAAAAACTAATCGACCGATTGTGATGAAATTTAGTATAAAACTTTGCAATCTTATTGGCTGAAATTTAGTATAAATCTTTGCATCTTATTGGCTGAAATATGTCCCTAAATGTATTTAAAAATAAAAATAAAAGTATTTTTTATCGTAAAAGATAGCTTATATTTTTCGGAAAATCCGATCTTTTTGTTTCTAAGCGTACCATTTCGTCGATTTTCAACATTTCTCGCTTTTTCTTGGTTCATATTCTGCGTGTGAGTGCTACTGAGAGAAAAATCTTCGGTGTTTTTTTTTTCAGATTAATCCCGCCTACGCTACGTGTCACGCCGCCTAACAATATCCGCCGCACCCCGTTCAGAAGACCGTGCGATACTTCCGCCATTTTTAAAAATGAATAAAAAAATACCATGTAACAACCAAAAATAGGACTAAAACTTATCCTAAGTCTGAAAAATGGTGAAGAAAACTTCCCTTTAAAGAAAACTATGAAAATCAGCAAATTTTTCCTCGCCTCAAGATATCTCCTCCTTAAGGGCTCAATTGAAAGAGCAGCTTTTATGAGTTAAATCAAGTGTTAGGAATTTATTTTAATGAACTCACGACAACAAAGGCCACTTTTTCTGCTAATTGCCAATTTTTATCTTGCTTCCTCAAATGGAAAACGACGAGAAATGGGATTTAAAAGAATATACACCTGCTGTATGTACGATTTTTTTCGTATATGCAGGTACTTAGTTTTTAAAATACTTGTGTCCATCCTTTGCAAATTTAACAAATAAATTTTGTGAAAAGATGTAAAACAATTTCGGTTTTGAGGCCGTTCCAGTTTTCGGAATCTCTTCATGAATCGTAACTTTCATAATTTTGGAGATATCCCGGCAATTTTTTGTGCAGGAATAGAGAATCGTAGAAGGTATATTTAGATCAAAATTTGCGACTATTGGTGAAAGGCATGAGTTGATTTGAATTTTTAAAAAGAGGTTGCACGATTTGTCACAAAATGTTACATATTCGTATAACTTTTGCACATAAATAAATTATTGTAATACAATTGGCGTGATTTAATTTCGGAAAAAACAGTGCAAGGGTTTATAAGCTTTGAATTTCCAATAAAACATTTTCTCGGCGTAACTTGCTAAACTTGTGATGCTTGAACGAATTTTCACAAACAGTTAGAATATTACAGGAAGAAGGTATCGATTCAATTTGGTCGGAACCAGAAAAGAGGTTTAGATTTTAAGTGTGGTTTTTTTACGGCGTTGAAGTTTACACCGTTGGCATGCAATGAAAATTCTTAATTTTTTCATTCTCTCCATTGTCCAAACTCCTATCCATCAAATTTGGGCTGTCGATTTCTGGTGAGCATCCTAAAAATGCGTTTGAATGATTTCCGTAGCCCAAATTTGTCTACAAAAAGTCCGATTTACTAAACTTTCATTGCATCCCAACGATGCAAACTCCATTTTTATATTATTTTAATAGTTTGAAATGAAAAAGGAATGAGAATGGTAAAATGATGTCGAGTAAAAAACATTGCTGAATTTAATTATACAAAATAAAACTGCGCAAGTTGTAATCCGGCCATTTGCCTTTTCCATTAATTTTTTTCGCTCCCGAACTAACCGTAGAAGCAAGTTGATTATTATTTTACCTAAAGATTCCGTCATGCGACATTAAAAATTGAAGAACAAACGTCTTCATGATTCTGACGTTTGAGTGATTAAGAGGCTCTATCAGTGTGACAATTTAAAAAAATCGTTTTTTTTTTGCTTTTTTCGACAGTTTATACCTTCAAGAATATCCTGCAATTAGCACTTTTTATGGTAAATAACATTTTAACGTGCAAAAATCTATAGTGAAATCTTTAAACGCGTTTTTCTCGAAATGAATTTTTTTCAATTTGCTGACATTGTAACTCAAAGAGCACTTATCCGATTCACTTGAAATTTAAACTGAGTACTCTTGAATATATTTACTCTACAGTGACGTAGGATATTTTTTATTGAATGAAAATTGACGATTTGGCATTGAAAAAAAAACGACCATTTTATAGGCAAGAAAACAGACTTTTTCATAAATACGCCATTTTGTTAGATTTTGATATTTTTCAAAAATCCTACGTCCATGTACAGGAAATACCTTCCAGTTTAACGACATTTTTTCCTTTTTCGGTTTCAGCTACTCAATCGGCCGGAATCCTGCCAACAGTGGAGAAACTTTTTTTTTGGCGCCTCCGTAGGCAACGCATACGTCTCTTTGATCTCAATATTTGTCTATGAAAAAATTATGTAATATAGGTCAAATATAGCCAAATATATTCTTAATTTTCCGAAACATTTAATTGAGTATTTTTCTTCCAAAAAATTCCCGAAAATCACCCAAATTTTCAGCATTCACACTGGTAAAGCCCCTTAAAGGTCATTCTCGGCAATTAGAGATGGCTCTGTGTAAGAAAAATCTTGCTCATTTAGCTTATCTTTGGAAGCGAAATAATTTAAGGGGTTAGGCTACTGTGAAAGTGACGAACGCCCGTTTATCCGTTGAGGCAACTCAAATTAAAGAGGAAGGTCCAACATATGGTGCAGCAATCGCAGATTAAAGGTAAAGTTATGATCACAACGATCGAACCGCTAGTAAAACTTTAAACGCGTTTTTCTCGAATCTGTGTGTTTTCAAATCGGTGTACACGATTTCTCGACATCTTATGATCGGATTGACTTGAAATTTGGTACACTTATTTAGTGTAGTAGTAGGTTAGTCTCAACCGACGTTTTCCTTCATAACATTTTTTTCATCCGTTATTAACAATAATGACGTCACTTTTCCTCGAAAATTCGAAAAAAAAACCATTTTTTGAAGATTGAATCACGATAATAAAAAAAATCTCAATGAAGTCTTAGCTACTATGATCTATTTTGAAAACAAAACTCATTTTGTTTGTTTCAGATTAACCGAGTGGCCAAAATCAAGTACACTGTTGACCCCTCACGTTCGAAGGTCCTTCACGAGAATGTTTATAACTTGTTTGATTCTATTAACTTCTTTGATGATTTCCTCAAATAACCCTGATTTTCGGGTCGTCACAGCGGCCTAACCTTTAAGGCTGCAAAACCCCTTAATACCCGAAAATTTTTAACATTTTTCGTTTTTTTTTTTCATTAGCCTGAACGGTTAGGAATATTTTAAGCTTTACAGAATTGAAAAATTCCAAAAATAAGGTCAGATTGCATTTTTTCTTGAAAGCCGTTTTTCCACGATTCACTTTTTTGAACCTTATGAGAGTTCTAACTCTTGAACGAAGGTTCAGATAGCTTTGAAATGTTTACAACATATTCTTACTACCACCTATCGTGTGATCCACAGAAACAAAAATTTCAATGACACAAAAAAATATAAAAAATAAAATACCGACAGAAAATTGAGTAAAAAAATTTTAGGTTTCGAATTTTCATTATAATCATTTTTTATAATATTGTTGGTTCACACTAAAGATACATGCTTTATGCAATTATAAATATGTTCATTTTTTCAGACACCCACATCGATGCTCAGAACTTTCACCACGAACGCGCGCGCAAAAAAAATACATTGCTTTATTATGTTATATCTCCGCCATTTGTTAATATTTCTCACTTTTTTTTACATATACTTAACCATGTGCATAAATGATCTGTAAAAAGGATGTTGTCAATATATGCGTCTTTTTTTTAACCTCGTCTAGAAAAGTACCTTCGAAAATCGGCAAAATCGCGTATATAAGGCCTTAATGAAGAAACAACGTGCAAGTTTTCTCATTGTAAAAATATTTCCCACTCATTTATCCCAACTCGCCTTTGGAAGTGGGTAGAAAGAAGTTTCAAAGGCTCTGAACCACTGGATTGAACTACTTTTATACCGCTGCAGCTACCTTATGAGTAACATAAAAGTGGCCATAAAGATGCTGAAGCACCTGATGCACCTTTCCTCGCTGCAACGAAAGTAGCGAGTATTTTTTTACTACCACTCACCCAGAGTTATTATTATTTTAGTGAGTCTCCAAGGTTTACTCGCCGATTCGACGTTTAATCGCATCATATGATCGATATTAGTGCTCTGATAAGCTGCATTTAATTGATTCGAGACCACAAATTCTTCTTCCAGCTTCATCATCTGTTCGAATAAAAAGAACGAATGAACCCTCGTCAAGTCCTGCCACAACGTTATCACCCTCGAAGTTGACCATTTTCATTCCAAATGGCACAATTATCGGCTATCATCGATCGACAACTTCGGCCGGTAAGAAAGAAGGCCAAGGATTTCCTGCTCACACCGGAAATCAGCTTACCCATGGCATGCCGGGACAACCTTCGAAGGACGAATTATTTGATTCGTTCCTGCACACCGACATCCTCACTCTTTTTTCTCACTTCCTACAATGGATTCGTTTTAAGTAGAAATCGATGCTTGTCAATTTAATCGTATTGATCAAATTTCGACGTTAATTTTTTTGCGATCTTTCGAAATGTAAACTTCCTTAAACCTGTAATTTGAGACTGACGTTTGGATCGATCTAAATCGATTAAGTCGTTGCCTTATCTTCGTTTGTTTCGATATTTATCTTCGGTCGATTTGCCTCCTTCCGCGGAGATATGTTCACGCAGCAATCGCCGATGTGCGCGTCGGTCAAGCAGGTATTTTCGTTGGCAACGTGCGATAACGAGTCGTATTGCTCTGAGTTTTCGACCATTCGCTGTTCGCGCGACGCAAGAACAACGTTTCTTATCATTCATATTTTTGCTCCTAATTCAGCCGATTTATTTTTTCGGTAAGGTAACGTACCAATGCTCGGACGATTAAGGGCGTCCCTAGATTATAGGATTTATCACTCAATTGAGGACCGTTTTTTTTTTTTAGAAAATGACGAACTGACGTCAATCTCGTAAGTTCTAGTTTTTAAAATACATGCATTAGCTGTTGGAAAGTTGAGTATGTTAATTTGTATGCATTTATATAAAATGAATAATATAAGTGGCGATTTTTGGACATACTACTGTGTCCAAGAAATAAGGTGACATTGTATTTATTTCGAAAATTCTTTATTTATTTTTCCAAATCAATTTCATCCCCTTCAAAGTAATCCCCTCCCGATGCAATGCACTTATGCCAACGGATTTTCCAATCTTCGAAACACTGATTGTAGTCACTTTCCGGGATGGCCTTCAGTTCCGTCTTCGCTGCGGCTTGAATCTCCTCTATCGTATCAAAACGGTGTCCCCGGAGCGATCTTTTGAGCTTGCTGAACAGCCAGAAGTCGCACGGCGCCAGATCAGGTGAATACGGTGGTTGCGGAACGATATGGGTTGAGTTTTTGGCGAAACGTATCCGCAGCAGAAAATTGATTCCGCAAACAAAATTTAATGCAAATTCTTTGCTCAACAAATTTCGACATCGCAAAAAACGAATAACTCACTTTTAGCAGCTCACAAAACGACGCGTATCTCAAACACTAATGAATATTTTGACATGTAAATTTGACATAGATGTCACTGACAGTACTACCAACCTAAGAAAAAAAAATAATCTCCAAATCCTTCGACGCGCGCAGTTTAAATTCAAATGTCACCTTATTTTTTGAACACAGTAGTATTCCACATCCACATAGCGTTCCACATCACCGTGTTCGAACACTATCATGTCCCAAATTTCAGACACGTTCCTATAACCGACCATTATGAGGTCCTAGTTTGCGGACATCCAGAAATTAGTTCTTATAGTTACATGGTTTAAATTGAACAGGTACGTAAGGCCTTAGGTCACACTAACGGGTATAAAATCATGTGCGAATTTAACAATTTTGTTCGTATGAAAAAGTGATTCACTTATAAAATTAATTACACATCTATTTAGTATGAATATCAAGCTGTTAGAATTTTTTTTCGATATACAAAATGGCCGACTACTCGAAACTTCTCCAAACAGCGTTTTTCCAATTGGCATGACAAATAACTGCAACAATTTTTACTCGATTTACTTCAAATTTAAATTTCAATTCAAATTTAAAAGTTATGTTCCTAATTGCATTTCGCAGAGAAGTACATACGGAATTTCTGATTAATCGAAGTTTTCATTTTATGAGCAGTTTATGAGCAGTTTTAACGAAATTTTCCACTGAAAATTCATCTCTTAAGTTCAAATACCTACAACTTTTGAATAAAACAATATTTTTAAAATTCCGAACGTACTTCTCTAGGTATTTCAATTTACATTGACCAGAATTTTTGTTTTTTTATCTAGGTAAAAAACTGTGGATGCTAAATGTCAGGCCGCGGAGCGCCTAAAAAAAAGATAAAAGAAAATATTAGTAGTCGGCATTTTGTACATCAAAAGAAAAAAATATATTTTCTAACAGCTTGATATTCATACTAAATGGAGGTGTAATCAATTTTGAGTGAATCACTTTGTCATACGAAAAAAAATTGTTAAATTCGCACATGATTTTATGCCAGTTACTGTGACCGAAGGCCTTAAGGTCTCTTTTATCAATCCGTATACGGACAATCGGTAATACGGAATATATTTGTGCAACAAAATAGAATTTGAATAAATATATGTGCGTAGACATTCAACATACAATTCGCTTCATCGATGCGACCTGAACCTTCCGAGGAGTTAAAAATACAGCAATATTTGCAGTAGTAAACTGGCCAACCAAAATATTAATCCAAGCATAAGAATATTTTATTATTTTTGTATTCTTTGAGTAATAGTTTTTGCAAAGTTTCATCATTTTATTTGTATCATTGCATCATTATTTTTTTGGTGACTCGACCTCGTTAAGCAATACATCGATATATTAGTCACGAAAGTAATCCTCCGGGCACATTTCGAATATGTAAATAAGAAAAAAAAGACGGCATCGATCCCGTATAACCTCGCGGGAAGCCGGCCGCATAACCTCAAACTTTGTTTGCATCACGACTATAATAGCAAAGAACAGATATTACATGGAACTCCACGGCCCGTGTTAATATTTGGCAGAAAAAATGTAGTTAGTATTTCCGCCGGTAGACAGCGCGGCGATGTATCGGTGTGCCACACACAATGATAGAGGTTCAGGGCACGCCTCTCGCGGTTGTCTCTCTCTCTCTCTCTCTCTCGCGTATGGCAAGCGTGTGGCAGTTCGGTAGGAGACAGCGCATCATTTAAAATCATGTTGGCATATTTCTGTCGCGGACGGCCGTATTTTGGAGGGGCACAAGGGGCACAATCAATTATTATACCCAACAATAAACTGGAATAAAAAATTTTGCGCAAATTTTGTAGTCAGACGTTTTTGCATCTTTCTTGAAAGGTTGTGGGTACGAAATTTTATCTTAAATATTTTCTTTAAGCATTCGGTCCCCCCCTTTTTTTATTGTCGTTACGGGATAAACTTACATTTAATATATAAAGACATCCCCTGAAGAGATTTTTGGCGCGTTCCAATAGAAATCGAGTTTTAAAGTTTATTTTTTAGCCCGCACGAGAATATCTATATCGCTCGCCACGGCCGATCGATACCCCACCCCTCCGATATAACCTCTATATAATCTATATCTATATAACCTAAACCAATTTAACCAAACCCAAACACACAAACCCAGCTGGTGGGACCTGGTGTCCGGAGACCCCTAAAAAAACGGTGGACACCATTTCTCAAAAACTATCGCATCGATCTTATTGAAATTTTGCACACTTTTTCAGAATAGCATTGACTAGTGATTGTATGAAGCATTTAAAAAAAATTGGATTTTCGGCAGAGTTTTATGCAAAATAGTTGAATTTTTGGTACAATTTACGCTACGCATACTCTTGTAAAATTAGTTGTAATCGAAAAAAAAACTTCGCTCTATCACTAGTCAATGCTATTTTGAAGAAGAGTGCAACATTTCGATAAGATTGGTGCATTAGTTTTCGAGAAATCGTGTCCACCGTTTTTCCGAGGGGTTACCGGAAACCAGGTCCCACCGGCTGAATATCCCAAATTTTTTAATGACATTTAAAAAAAATATTATTGTAATGTTACTCTTTTATGTGCTCATCCTTTGGAATAAAATCATTTATCAATTATATTTTCTTTAATAAAGAAAATATGCTTTTTGGCTTAAAATCTCACGTAACCCCTTAAAAATTATTTTCGTCTAAACATTTACGTGTCGTCGTTGTTAGGAAAACGATGGAAGCTCAGCTTGGGACTCGTCTTGGGAACATTTTTGCATCCATTATAGGCACATCTGCTACACGATGGCATCGTTAACAATGTTGCAACTCACAAACAATTTTAAACAGCCAATTTTCCGTTCGCAAAGAGTCTAACAGAAAAGCGTGAAATACACGAATACACGATTAATTAACTAGTTAGATTGATATTCAGTATTAATAATCACGAATACGTCCGAATCCTGTCAAATTTCTGATAGATATAAGCAAAGTAGCAACAGATTTTTGTACCGCGTAGCACGTTCCTTGGAAGAAATCGCTGAGGGCATGTTAAGGGCGGGGTAAAGTATTTAAATTTTTATTTTTTTCATTTTTGTCTAATTTTTTAAATGAATGCATAATATATCAAGAATATTGTGTTAAAATTTCAAGTCGATCGGAGTAAAATTGACGAAGTTATGAGTATTTGAGCGTCTATTGCTCCATGCCGTTCTCTTCTCTTCTGCGTTTTTCAAACCGTTTTTCTGAGATTTGTCATATTTGAAGTCCGTGTGCACGATAACTCAAAATCTACTGGACCAATCGCTTTGAAATTTTGCACAGTACTTCTTCACATAATTCACCAGGTATTGTCGAGAGCTTTTTTGTTTTTTTTAATAATTACTAATTTTTCAACAACAAATTAGCCGATTTTTTTAGCGAAAATCGAGTTTTTGGCTCCCAAGTGCTACGAAAAATCGAAAAATCGAAAAAAAAAAAATCCTCCCGTCATTACCTCGAGAAACATCTCCTTTAACAAATGCATTTTGATTTTTTTGTTTCAAATGATTCTGTTGCGAGTTATGGTGCACACCGCAAACCAACTTTTTTTCGAGGCGCCTCCGGGGTTTAATTTTCACTCGCTCAATTTTGAATATTTTGCAATGCAAATTTAGGAGAATGTTGTTCAAATGTTACTTTATTATATGTAAATTTTTCAATACACGAACACTATTCGTTACGCCAAAAAAAATCTTAAAAACATGCCGTTTTTTCGCCGAATTAACTTTACCCCGCCGTTAAAAAGAGATGGAACGGGTGAGATGGAAAGAAGCGAGAGAGTAGGAGCGAATACAGATCAATTTAAAGCCGGGGCTCCCCGGCAAAACGAGCACGTGCCTTAGACCACTCGACCGTTGCTGCTGTTGACATTGGAATCTGCAAGAGAGCGAGCGAGACGCGAAATCACCTCAACCGTAGTTGGCTCGAGCGTAGGAAGAGGTGGAGCTGAATGGAGCCAAGCGCGCCTGCGAACGTGTGCGTGCACATCGACACAGGCAGCGCTTTAGGTGGTTGGGGGAGTAACTACGAAACTCCCCCAAGAAATCTTGCCAAATCGTCCCATAAGCCGTGTTGTTCCATGTAATATCTGTTCTTTAATAATAGTTAAGTTATATTAAGGGCTTACACCTAGTTGGCAGCACCAAATGGAAATTTTGGAGACTGCTACCCCTGCAGAAGCTTTGCTGTATGGTCCACGCATCGATGATTCCATTTAGAGGTAATTTTATCCATTTTATCTACGTATATACCTGACGTAAAACTTTAAACGCGTTTTTCTAGGAATTATTTTTCCAGAATCGGTGACCCAAATATCGCAAAAACAACTAAACCAACCTGCTTCAAATTTCACAGCCATTTGTTGTATATCAAAAGGCAGCCCGTAATCGAAGGATTTTTTTTTTCAATGCATACTTTTTTTTTTATATCAAGGAAAATGGAGTGTTTTTTTCACCGAAATTTCGACGACCACTTTCGATCGGCGACCATTTTTTCAAAAATCATTATTTTATTGAATTATTCGATTAACTACTAGATAATACGGTACAAAAACTAAATTCATTTGGTTTTTTGATTTCAGGTGATTTGTTCCCGAGCAGGAGTCGTCACCGCGAAGGACCTTTTTTGCACATCGGTCCATGCAATTTACTGTATCTCCGACGTTTATAGATATTTCCCAATAAAAGAATTGTCAAAGATACTTGAAATGATACCGTTTGCTACGAAAAAAAAAAAATTAAAAACCTGCACCCACTTTCCAAAATAAAATCACGGAAACACCTCTTTTTCCGGCCGCGAACTGGGTGTAACCCGTTAAATAACATATCTATTATATCATCTAAACGTCGGACACATGTACAGTAATTGATTTTCTCCTCTTCTTTTCACAAAAATCGCAATCAAAGTGAAAAGTACTTAAATAAGTGATTTATCGTGAGGTACGCAGCGAAACGAAACCGACAATGGTATCCGGTGTTTCGGTCTCTGTGGTTACGTGCCCTCGTACCAGTAATCGGACATGAGATTCAACCGCGATACATGTGTGTGATGGATAGCCCAATTAAGAAGACGCTGAAATTATTATATAAAACCTTATTGTACCCAAATTGTGCCGACGATGTCGGAAAGTTTGTTGAATTCGCTTTTGATAGGTAATAAATCCAGTCTAGAAATCGATAAACAATAACGCGCTATCACTATTACAAATTGTCGCAATTCTTTAGCTCTTCGGTTTAGAAAAATCCATTCTTAAGGGGCCAGACCACTTTAGAGCCACGAACAGAAGACTATTTTCGCGATTTTTTGAGGATTTGATAAAAAATATGAATATAAAAGTTGTTGGGCTTGATAAATAAAGTCTTGAAATACATCGAAAAATGTTTTAATTCATTTTTATTCATTTTTAAGTACAAAAACTATAGTTTCAAGTAACGCCTCAAAAATAGGTGGGCTAGGTAGCTCCATCACAACGTGGCAACGGCTTTCCTGAGACAAAAAAAAAACAAAGTCCATTAGATTCAGTATAACACCAGGTACAAAATGACCCTCGGATATAAGTTTTATCAAAAAATAAAAAAATGGAAGATAAAAAACGAAAAAAGTAAAAAAAACGCGATTTTTTGGCGGATTTTCGCAAACAAAAAGAGTAAAAATCATAATTTTAAAACCATCGAGGGTCGCCTTGTTGCGAATCATGTTTACAATATGTGGTTCGAATTACTAGAGAATCGGTTTATTAGTTTTAGAGATATGATGGAGCTAGATTTTGAAAAGGTTGTTTCGCGAAAAACGTGTTTGAAGTTTATACTAAGAAAAACTCTTACCTAAACTCAATCGGCATTTCCTGCATCGTACAAAATCCCTTCTGATTGCTCATCATCGTCGATTTCTTCAAGTCGATGATCAATCGATTTTTTGAAATCTCCAAAGTGGACTGGCCCTTTAATATGACTGATTCGGACTCGTAAATGTGACTCGTCGATTTTACTATTAAAATTCGTTATTACCGTACAATTTTCCAGCCATTAATGAATAACTGAAGGCTGAATAGGTTACAAGTATCATTTTTCGTTGCTTGTAGATTGAATTGCTAATATAGTGAAATCTTTTATTTACCGTCCGAACAATGGGATCCGTCCGAACATTGGTACCGTTACCTTGCCATGTACCAAAAATAAAGCGAATCGCTTGGCGAAACAACACGCGACTCCGTTGATAAAAAAAAACCGTTACGATTTTCTGCATTTAAAAAAAAACGTTAGAGGAGGTTAGGAAATGAAGTGGGGCTTGAGCTAATCCAAAGTCGCGATAGAAATGCTAATTTTAAGCCTCGACTACTGCACTTTGTTGAAAAAAAATAACGGAGAAGAATTGTCATGGGAATGCGGGTAGGATCGCTCACACTTACACAGAATACAGCGAGTGAGACAAAATCTATTAGGAGAAATATTTTTCAACCTATCAGACTTTGGAGAAAACTTTTCCTATAAAAGTTGCATAGTTCGAAGGGGGTCATCGAGTGGTGGCTACAAGGCTCATCCAGGTGGAGGCGCTTCGGAGATTTAAAGGTCACCTCTATGTTTCAAAATGGGACCATCTTTTTTCAGAATTTTATTAAGGAACCAAAAACAAGTTTACACACCAAATTTCGAGATGATGCATCGAGATTAGATATGAAAAATCGAAAAAAAAAATTCAATTTTAATATTTTTAGCCTGGAATCGATTAGAAGAAGCGGTGCAAACACTCACTCCTATAATAGGTGCTTAAAGCGATGGCCACCGCTTTCATTGCGCCCTTGCATTCTTATTTGCATTGTCCCTTTAATCACGTCAGTCTCCATTTGTATTGTCTTATTGGTGTATTGTTTTGTATTTGTATATCTTATTAATCTTATTATATGGTATTCTTATTAATGACGTCAGTCTCCATTAGCGAACAGGCTCTAACTGAGGTTTCAATAGTTCAATACTAAGCGAAATCCACGTTACGTCGTATCGCTTTGTTTACATTGTTCGTAACTAAGAATCTTATCAGATTGTTTTGGGAAGCAGCGAGAAATTGTGTAACTCTTCGATTGAAACTTCCACAACAGATGTTTCTTCAGTCAGTGCAGAATTAAATTTTCCGTAAATATGTCCTTATCAAGAACAAGTTTGTCAAAGAAAAAGAGTTTGCCTCATTTTTTTCATCCATTCTAGGGTTAAATAATGGAAATATCTTTTTTGCAATGCCTGCTTCGAAAGTGCGATTTTCGATTGGTGTTTATCGTGCGGAAAGTGGCTTATTTCTCAACGACGTTTACTTGCCCGCACTAGTGCGGGAAAAATCTATTTATAACTCACTTCACCGCATTGATTCACGAAAAAACGATTTGTTCTACGATTTTGCACCGATTGAACAAACTCGAATGTAGCGAAATTCATGTGATATGAAACGTCAACTTATCACAGTCGTATTTGAATATAATTGTTATTGGGTTTGTCGAATCTCAAATCCCACTTTCGAGACAGTCATTGCAAAAAATTATGTATGGGACATGTGCGAAAAAAAATGAATTACAATGCGCATAAATTGCCGAATTCACCTCGACTTATGGGGCATTTCTCGCTCGTACTCGTGTGCAATGCACCATAAGCCTTCGGCTCATGCGGCAACTTCACGCGCGATGGAATTCGTTGTTTCCCGCACCTGTAGCATAAATTACTATTTTTATCGATTTTTCATGCTAAATCTTAATCGAACATTTTGAAATTTGGCATATGAACTTGGTTCTTTGATAAAATTATTTTTAAAAAACAATTGTCCCATCTGAAAAAGTCGAGGTGGCCTTGAAATCTCCGAACCGCCTCCACCTGGATGAAGCTCGTAAGTTTTTCTGCAAAGTCTGAAAGGTTAGAAAATATTTCTACTGCCAATAGTTGTTGTCTCAGCCGGTATATTGAAACGTTAGCAGCAATGGTTGACGTTCCTATACGTGGATAGACTTTGGATGGGACACCTTCCGTCGTATGACAAAATCATGTATCTCGCACAATTTATTACTGGGATCATTTAGGTACTATACAAAGTTATTCTGCCGTGTACTTTGTCCTGCGCTGTAGTACTTCGTTCTCTGTATATATATATATATATATATATATATATATATATATATATATATATATATATATACACGCAAAAAATAGTTTATGCTGTGACCGGATAATACTGAATCGACCGAAAACAGCATTTTGATGGTCGCCTCAATGAGGCGCGCTATTGCGAGTTCACGAACCGCCCACAGTGGTGTTGAATCGCGAAGGTATAGAGAAACGGCCGACGTCAGATCATTTATGGTTATTACATCTATCCACAGCGTCGCACGTCAACACCAAAACCAGTTGGTGCCACCTCAGTCGACATTTCTGTAATCAAGAAAACGAAACAGTTCAAAACAATGGTCGCTGCTTTTGGATACGGCAGTCATCGATCCGCGTGTTAAACGGCATGCACACGTGTAAAGGCAACTTTCTCATTCGTAGCATATGCTGCAGCAGCGGCAAGTCGGGCTCTTATTGGTTAGAATTCCGTTACCAGATGGAGTTAAAGATATTGCATATGTCGCTTTGCTGGTGCGAGATTCGATCGAACGAGGAGGGCAACTGCGTTTAAAAATGGATGACCAAAGACGCTTCAACCGCCAAAGTGACAGGGGGGCGAAGCAGCGAGTGTCGCGAAAGGATATTTATCGTTGACACGATGTTTCGAAGTTTTTGAAGTTTCAAACAACGTGTCTGGTGTACGTGCACATACTAGGTGCGCAACTAAGTTCCGGGGTTTCACACGTGGATGGCGCTAGCGACATATGTAGTGGGCTTTACAGGTCTGAAATTGGGTGTCTTTATAGCTTGGACATCTGTTAAGAATACCCAGTCGTAATATAAACAAATATCGCAACACAACGATCTTTTTTCTAACCTCGAAAATGTCAAAGTTTGTGCCAAATAAACAGCATTTGCGGGAAGCATTGCTTCTCTGCTTCAACCCAAAAAAAAACAACAGCCAGCAAGATTTTGAGACGGGGACAAGGAGCGCTCGGGAAGACCGCAAAAAATTGCGGACGCCGATCTGCAAGCGTTATTGGATGAAGATGACACTCAAACAGAAGATCAACTTGCCGAGGCATTAAATGTGAGTCGGCAATGTATTTCGAAACGTTTGCACGCCATGGGAAAAATTCATAAGGAAGGAAAGTGTGTGCCGCATGAGTTGACTGACAAGGGGACAGTACGGCAGTCGGATTTTTGTAATTTTTCGTACTCATGGTACGCGAAGTTCAGAGCTCGAATATTAATATCCCAAAGCAGTTCGACGCCATATTCAGAAATTTTCGAGAAAATTGACTTTGAAGTTTTCGAGCGCACTCTTATCCCACAAAGATGCAACGACATTCGAACCGGGCTCGTGGCGTACCCGGTAGCGTTCGAGTCTAGTAATCGCGGGGTCGCTGGTTCGAGTCTCACTTCGAATTTTTTTTTTTTTTTTTTTTTTTTTTTTTTTCATTTTTTTTAAATGAAAAAACGCAAGTCGTATTTTTAATTATCTCTTGATTATAAACATACATTTTCAAGTATCAATATTTATAACCAACAACATTTTTAGGATGAAAATGAAAAACGTCGGGTAAGGAATTGAATACTTTATTATTCGGTCTGTATTCGTTTGTTTTATACATCGGGTGTAATGTTACACGAGCCAGAGTGATAACCATCGTAAAAACAAGGAAAACAGTGATTTTCACGGCATCTCGCACACCGTACAAACGCTGCATTGTTACATTCGCAATTTTTTTTCAATACATCGATCGGAAAACAAACTTCATTCACGTTCATGAAGATTTCTCTTTGATCGCAAAGTTTCGAAGCAAACCACGCATATCTGATCAAGTTATTGAAGACCGGAGAAGACAACTGATGATGATTTTGATCCCGGGATTATTTATTTATTTTTTTATAAATAATCACCTATTGTTATATATAAATAATATATGATCATATATGAGAAAATATATAATTATGTATAACTATAATGAATTTTGTACATAAATAACTATATATGGATTTTGTCCATATATAAACATATATAGATATATTATATTAATTATATATAATAATATGTGATTATATACAACAAAAATTTATCGGGATATTTAAATGACGGAGGTATGCGAATTTAAAAAAATGAAAAAAAAAATTTCGAAGTGAGACTCGAACCAGCGACCCCGCGATTACTAGACTCGAGCGCTACCGGGTACGCCACGAGCCCGGTTCGAATATCGTTGCATCTTTGTGGGATAAGAGTGCGCTCGAAAACTTCAAAGTCAATTTTCTCGAAAATTTCTGAATATGGCGTCGAACTGCTTTGGGATATTAATATTCGAGCTCTGAACTTCACGTACCATGAGTACGAAAAATTTCAAAAATCCGACTGCCGTACTGTCCCCTTGTGAGGGACAAATGGAAAATCGGAGAGCCAGTTCCGCAATTTTGCTTTTGCGGCAGAACAGAAAGAGTTTCCTGCATCGAATTGTTACTGGCGATGAAAAATGGATATATTTCGAGAATCCCCAACGCAGAAAAATCGTGGCTTTCACTTGGCGAAGCGTCAACATCGCCGGCACGGCCAAATCGCTTCGGAAAAAAGACAATGCTCTGCGTTTGGTGGGACCAGAAAGGAATCGTGTACTGTGAGCTGCTGAAACCGGGCGAAACTGTCAATGGGCATCGCTACCGACAACAACTAATCAATTTGAACCACGCATTCCTCGAAAAACGGCCAGAATCGGCCACGAGACACGAACGTGTGATATTGCAGCAAAACGCTCCGTGTCATTGTAGTTCCATCGGCCAGGACACCATAAAAACACTGAAATAGGATCTGCTACTGCACCCGCCATATTCGCCAGACCTGGCCCCTTCAGACTATAACTTGTTCCGGTGGATGGCGCAACACTTGGGTGGGCTACACTTGGCCAATTACGATGCAGTACAAAATTGGTTGGACAAATGGTTTCAGTCCAAAGGCGCGTCTTTTTATCGTCGCGGTATTCATGTATTGCCAGAGAGATGGCAAAAATGTGTAAATAGCGAAGGACAATGCTTCGAATGAACCATTTTTTTGTATTTGTCTTAAAATTTTCGATTTTTTATTGGTCAAAAAAACCCGGAAACTTAGTAGGGCACCTAGTATTATTCTCACCAGATACAATTCCTGATCGTACGACATTGTTGGATGAAATGAAGATTGTGATGAAAATGAGTTCATGGGATATTAAGGCGGGTTATACATTTACAACGATCAAATATCGATTTCCCCCCCCCCCTCCCCTTTAAACGATAGAACTATATATGTAGAATATTTTCATAAAGTTTCAAAGCGAAATTCGAAAAACTTCAAACGTTACAGCCCGTCAATGCTCTCCGCTCGGATTCGGAGCGGGCGTGAGCTTCAAACGCGTTTTTCTTAAAACTGCATTATCGAAATTTGCGTGCAGGATTACACAAAAACTATTAAGGCAGGATTCTACTTTGAAACTTTGAAAAAAAAATTTTTTTTTTACATTTTTCGAAAGTAAATATGTTCAAGAATGTTCGGTCAAAATTTTATAAAGTTCCAAGCAGTCTAACTATCCTTTTTCGCCTTTCGAACGCACCTACCTGAGCGCGCTATTGTGACCCGCCCGGCGCGCGGCCCGGACTCACCAAAACTTTAAACGCGTTTTTCTCGAAACGACATTTTCAAGTACCGTGGTCGTGATAACTCAAAAAGTACTGAACCGATCCTTATGAAATTTGGAACACATATTCTATATGTGTGTACCAACCGACCTAACTACAATCAACTTAAAATTTTGATTAGAACTATTTTTTTATTGCAAAAAAAGACCCAAAAAAACGCATTTTTTTCGTATTTTAGCCGCCATTTTGTTAATTTTGCACGTATATAAAATATTCTAGTTAGGTCGGTTCCTGAAGACATACTGAACATGAAACTATTTGATTTTTTTGTTTCAGACCATCCGTCGGGAAGATTTCACGACCACGGCAACGGTACCTGCTTTTCGAGGCGTTGGCTTTAAACATATTTTACGTGTACAAAAAATGAATAAAATACATTTAAATATTTTTTTTTATGTACTTAAAGAGTGTATTTATTGAACAGTTTAAACCCCATATCGATATCTTTAATAGTATTCTCAGAAAAAATTCACGAAAATAGCGTTTTTTTCATGGTTTCAAAGTAGAATCCTGCCTTAAGCCGATTGAATTGAGACTCGGAAGAAATATTGATAATATTGGTACCTTCTACTTGCCGAGAATTGTTTTTGAAAAATTGGAAACAAAAACTATTTTTTTAATCCACATTTTACAGAAATGTTGCGTGAAATGCTGATTGATTTGTAAGTGCGTGCCATTTTCTTAAATTTGCATTTTCTTCATTTTAATTACCGTCACATAGAAACTATACATGTTCTAACTGAAAAAATGTTTGAACTTTTTTGCAAATCACTGTCTACGGGAAGCTAGACTGCACGCCGATTCGCAACTCCGGCGGCGACCTTGCTGTAACACTCTGCCACAGCTCCGTCATTTTGATAATGAACTAATTCAAAAAATTGTTTTGTATACTTAAATATACTATTAAAGTATACCTAACGTTTGATAATTGTAGAATAATTATTTTTTAGTTTAAAAAATCCCTCAATATTGCTCATCTTTTTCCTGTCTAAATGTATATCCCCCCTTAAACGACAGAACTATATATATAGAATATTTCCTCAAGGTTTCAAAGCGAAATTGAAACACCTTTAAACGTTTCAGATTGTACGTTACAGAAACGTTACTTGGTAGAAATATTGATAATATTGCTACCGACTACTTGACGAAAATTATTTCTAAAAAATTTGAAGGAAAAAACAATTTTTTAAATGCAAATTTTCCACAAATTTTTCGTGAAATGTCGATTTTTTGTCGTAATTGCGTGCCATTCTTTTGATTTTGCACTTTCTTCATTTTAATTACTGTCAAATAGAAACTATACATGTTCTAAATGAAAAAACGTTTGAATTTGTTTGCAAATCAAAATCTACGGGAAACTAGACTGCACGCAAATTCGCAACTCCCGCGGCAACCTTGCTGTAACGCCATTTTAATGATAAACAAATTTTAAAAATTGTTTTGAACACTTAAATATACCGTTAAAGTATACCTACAGTTTGTTAAATGGAGAATAATTATCTCGTAGTTGAAGAAATCTCGCAAAATTGGTTAATTTTTTCCCGTCTGAATGTATATCTCGCCGTAACGAATAAAAACTAACAGAGCTTTGAAAAGATTGTTTTTGAATACTTTCAGGTCGGGTTTAATTTCAGCATCCCGTTGCCGCTAAATTTTGTTCGCGAGTTGCCAATAGCGCTGGTGGGAATCGCGAGATCATTTTGCTACCGCAGCATGCTGAAAATGGAAAGACATCACGAAACTTGATTAACATTCACACGATAATCAGATCGCCACCGAGAGGTTAGTAACATGCACCTTACAACGTTTTGTTTTTGTTTAATGAAACAACACGATACATAATTGTACAATGCTTGTGCAGAACGAGAAACGCCTCGAACAATCGAGACGAAAAAGCGGTTTCATGCGACGATCGTTGACGAACATGCAAGTTGAAAGAAAAACTTTCGGAAATCAATAATCGATATGGCGATGAACGACAGAAAGAAACGGAGACATCGTGAAAGATGCAATGAAGGAAGGATCGCGCGTGGCATGCATTGGGGCTTGAATTTTATTGATCTAGCGTCAGAGATCTTAGTGAGAATCGTGGATGCGCGCGTTCAGATTAGATCCTCGTACGAGTCGCTCTCGCTTGTTATCGAGCATGCAGATTTTTCGCGGGCAAAATCGTCTTCTACGTACACGATACGGAAAGTGTTTGTGTAGCCGGAGCCCTGCTTCCAGCCGGTAACTACGACCACGGAGTCGCCGGTCTTCAAAAATCCACGGCTCTTGCCGAAGTTGATTCCGTACTGGACCCGAACGTCAACGTCCTTGAGCCAATCTGCCATCGGAGGTTCTAAAAGAGGAACAAAGGCGAGGGCTTGAGTGGATAGTCGGGCTTAATATTCTTCGGGTATTCGAACTCAATGGTTGAGTCGATATGACACGCGATTCAGCTAATAAACAAATGAAATTAACGTTTATCTCTCAAAAACTGGTAGACCGAATTACGAGATATTTCCGCAGTCGGCTTTTAGTTACTATATTCAGTGCCTATATTCGTGTTAAACAAACAACATCGAATCAATACACCACGGGAAACTGTCACCGAATAAGATTAGAAAATGAACTTTCGGTTAAGGTAGTCCTATTCGCCAGGCTTCAATCCATAGGATTTTCATAATTTCTTTAGCTTCACTAAATATATTAATAATCGTCTCTGTAAAATTCCAGGGTTGGTTATCGACCTAATTACAGAGAAAAAAATATTAACATTGCGTATTTTTGTGAAGGAGTTCCGAGACGACATACAAAAACGCAATTTCCGGTCGCTACAAAAGTGTATATAACAGTGAGAATCCGTCAGATTCTTAAAAATATTCAGATTTACATACTTGACACTTGTAATAATCCAATACTCTCAGAAGAAAAATACGCTTATTGACCTAATTTTTATGTAATATCATGTTTAATTTGAACTTCCAGTATTGTATTTATTACCACTTGCTACGATAAAGAGACGCGACGGCAAGGCAACAGCTGACTGTAGTCCTAACCTCATCTCACTCATTCGAATTTCCACACATATTTCATTTTTAACCGACGTATTTCGCCGACCCGAATTTTCTACGCTTTTTACCAGTCGTGGCCCGAATACAATGCTTCATATTGCCCGCACCTGACATTGTTTTGACAGATCGACGTTGAAAAGCATGGAGGTTAAACTCGCATGGTTGAGTAAAAAGAGACGGAGATAGAATCAATGTTGCCAAATATCAAACCTAGAAATACTGCGCGAAGCGTTGAAATAACTATTTTTTCATTTTTCTAATTAAATGTGAACATTCATTAAACAGTTTACACATGGAAAATGTTATTATAAATTTTTTTGCATATTTCAAAAATATAAATTGTACAAGTCAAGTATGAACAGTGGTATGACTAGTGTGAAGCGATAGGACTACCTTAAGGAGGTTGGGGCGTTAGCCACAATCCAAGGTTAAATTTAATTTAAAAAAAATACATGTTATTGTTTACACTATACTGAGTCTTTACGAATTTTTTGAACTTTTTTCACCACCAAACACCAGAGATAAAAAGTAGTTTAATGTATGTAATGTAACGTGCGGTTGGATGGGCAAGACTTCCACATTAAAGGTTATATAATTTTTATTCTTATTTAGCACCAAGATAAACCATTTCTAACAACGGAAACTGAACCTTTGTGAACATTTAGAAAAAAAAATCCTCATCTTGCACATCGTAAACCATGGGCCAATAATCTCGTGACATAAATATGAATAGGCATAATTATGGATTACTCAAAATTTCATTGTGAATTGTAAAAAACATTCGTTGTCGTAATTTTTTCATAATAATCATCGATAATGTTATGCTTTTTCAAGTTGGTAGTAACACAAAAGTTTTTTCTACTTTACGTAATAAAAATGTTAAAATGCATAATTTTGCCCTTTAATTATATATTTGAAAAAAATAGCATATATAGAGTAAATCTGTACCTCGTAGGCATTTTTTTGAGGATAATTGAAAAAAAATGAATAAACCGTCATTTGACTCAACTGAATCGCTCCAACCTCCTTAAGCTAATCGCAAGCTCAACGCACATCGATAATTGCCGCGAAATGCACGAGTAGAGCTTACTACACAGAATAGATACACGTATATTCTTTAGGGCTAGGATCTAACAGATCTTAAAAGTAGACTGAGAGAAATGTATGGTGTTTTCAACCATATTTTAACTATATTTTATATTTTCCTGAGGGGACAATAATATTCCATAGCTATAGTTACTGCCAAAAGTAAAGTACTGCTTATTGATATTTTAGGAGTTGCATGAATGTTGCACATAAACCGCAACCACTTATCTTACAAGCATACGTTTATTGTTCAATGCTGTAGAATATAGTAGATTTTCATACAATGAATATTCCTTGACACTATTAAAAATTCACTCCCCAAAGATCCTAATAACGAACAGGATGGAAATATATATATATACATTAATTAAAAATGTTGCCTGTGATCCGCGACTGGTTGGTTGGTTCAAAGCATCGATCTCTACTAAATGCATAAAATCGTTCATAACCCCAAGATAAAATAAGATACGCAACTAAAAGCTCTGCCTCGATGATTTATTCCGAAAATATTTCGCCTACACGTGGAATCGAATCTACAACCTATCTTCTGCCTATACTACGCGCGCTACACTGCACTATCGAGTGCTTGTGGCATCTCGGTCGCAGAAATGGCATAATAGACAAAAGTAATTCCGGCTGTACTTCCGAATAGCTGTTACCTGCCATTGGGGTGAAATTTTGCACAAATCTTTTTTTTTTATATATAAGTCACTATTTAAATGGATTTTTGGCGCTTCGCAATAGTTCTGTACCATATAATAGTGATGTATACCATATTATATGATACGACCAGTTAAATGCATAGTAATGTGTGTCCTACAAGAACAGAAGGTGAACTAAAAAAATACGTGTCGAACTGATATCCTATTTTTGCAATGGATCAAGCATACTATGTAACCGTTTATGAGCCACGCGCAGTTCTTAAAATTGCTTAGTCGTGGTTGCTTCACCTGAAAATGATTTACGTCTTCGCTATAAGTATGCATTGCCATAATTTTATTCGTATAGTCACTTTTCATAAGGTTCTCTAACATATACTCGACAAGCGTTAATGTCAACCATGTGAATTGTACAAACTTAAATAGAATAGTGGAAGTTTGACTGAACAAAACCTAACGTACAGTATACAGCATTAGTATTTGTGGGCTCATTTTGCGATAGCACTGATTTAAGGGATTATAAACAGTTAAAATTTTCGAAAAATCGATAATTTTGATTTTTTTTTTCGTAATGTACGTATATTTAAGTACACACAGAAAATTTTCTCGCCAATCCGGCGAATATTCTCGAAGTTAAACGCACATTTGTAATGACGTGTCAGAGCGTTCGAAAGTGCTTGTGAAACTTTAAACGCATTTTTTCTCAAAACTGTGTTTTTAAAGTCGGTGAGCAAGATTTCTCGGAAACGGCTGAACCGATCAGTCTCAAATGTTAACACGATCTTTTCAAGTATATTTTTTAGTAATTAATCGAAGGTTTTTCCTCGCCGATAAATATTTTCTATTTTATAAATAATTTAAGGCCTACATTTTTGTCGAAAATCGATTTTTTGTTTGTTTGAGAAGCCGCCATTTCGTCAAAAAATATTATTTTGCTTATTTCTTCGATCAATTACAAGATAACCCATTATATTAACGAAATATTTTTGGTTTTTTCATTTTAGATGATCCAGTCCAGAGATATCGTGCTCACAGCAAGACGCCTTTTTAGAGGTGCTCCCGGAAGATCAGCTATAGCAGCTTTGTAAATAATTATTCTTACAAATAAAAAAATGTTAAAATACAGTTAAAAGTTACCATAATATGTGTACAAATTTTTACGTTTAAGATTTAAAGGTCTTCTCAAGAAAAAATCTCGAAAAATCGATCTGTTTGGGCCTCCTGACCCATAACCCCTTAACCATATCTACATATTAACTTTTATAATAGTTAATAATTATTTCGGGAACAGATAGTCAAACACGCCATCCAAATCGCATGTTTAACCATACGTTTCGCTTATAGTTGTGTTAACAACATTATGATTGCGGTGTCGATAAACCATAAGGAATTTCACTATCCCCTCTTTTACCATGGGCATTTTCTGTAAATACCATGGACTTTTCTCTCAGTGTGGCTCATTTCGTACCAAAAGTCGTTTGGTCGAAAGCGTTGCCAGTTACGAAACGCATCGCAGTTATTGAAAAACCAAACGTCATCGCAAGACCGACCACCGTAATCGTTTACCTGTATAATGGAGGGGCAAAATGCCGCGATAAAGATGAGCCTGCCGCGCGACCTGATGGAATCGAGTCACCGCGATAATCGGGCAGCGCGGTCTGTACTTGGATATCAAGTGAGCCGAGCGGCCGGAAGTCGTGATCACAATTATAGCGTTGGCCAAACATTTGGCCGAAGCTTCGACCGAGGCAATTGCGACCGCGTGAGTCGCGTCTATCGGCGGCACGGCTTTCGCCGACAGATCCGAAAAGATTTGGTTCTGCCAGATCGCCGCCTCGGCCTCCTTGCAAATGTTTGCCATCGTGCGCACGCACTCGAGAGGATATTCACCCTTGGCCGTTTCACCTGCAAACAGACACGTGGTTATTTCTTCGTACGCGAGTTTCACGGCATTCGCGTCTTTGTAAAAATCACTTAATCAACTGCGGCATGCGTTTCGCCCACGAGTAACTGATGACAATTATTTTTTTTGGTAAAAAAAACGTTACATTCGTGATACCAGTAGACGTGAGTAACCATATAAAAAAAACCGATGGTTTTTTTGTGAAAGTAAATTATACAATTGGCGGGGAAGTAAATTCTACTTGAATTTCTTTCGCATTATGTATCTAGAATCTTTGGGTTTGAGAATACCGTGACGACCCGAAAAAGTATAAAATTGTAGTAGAAAAACAAAATAAAGAGAAAAAAAATCAGCAACCAAGGGACGAATTTGCATTTTGTCCGTATATTAAAGGATATTGTAAAAAGTAAAAAACCATTACATTACAAAATCATACTGAATACGCAGGTCCGTTTTCAGAACTCCTAACACGGTGTATGAAATAAAAACTTTTTTCGATATTATTATACACTCAAGCATAAACTCGCCAAAAACTTTTTAAGACACTCCACTATTAGAGTTTATCAAAAAGTAAATAATGATACTGATACTGAGGTATAAAAGTATATGCAATTAAAAAGACGTTTTTTGTTTTATTTTCTGTGAACCAAAAAGTTCACAGAAAATTTATGACGGTTTTTACATCACCGTATTCGACGTTTACTTTCAACAATACACTTGAGGGGTCTTTCCACTTTAGAAGCTAATAAAAGGGTATTTTCATGATTTTTTTTGATAAGTTTATATTATAGATATTCATATGAAAGTTGTTACACTTGGGTAGGGGTAAAAATGTCAAATGATCAAATATAGAACGACAAAGATTTCGAAACGACAGAATTATGAACTCTCAAAATAACGAAGGTTAAATCATTCGAAATTTTATCTTTCGACTGATAAAAAATCGAATGACTATAAATCGAACCATTATTTATTAGAGAGGTAATTTATTCGAAAATGAATATTCAGATTGTCGGCAATTCGGAACATAAAAATACAGAATCGAAAAATGTAAAACACCCATATCTCCGAAACAGAAAATAGCGAGTGCCTAATATGCGTAATACCGTCTATGGCGAAAAGCAATATATCGAAACGCAAAATATCGGTGGCCCGAAATGTCGAACGCCGAAAGGTCGAACGGCCCAAATGGCGAACGTGGTGGGGCCCGTCACGTGGGATGACTGTCTTACGATATTTTAGCCTACAGACCGCTAGCGCCATCTCGCAGCTTCACTCTGAGGCGCAAGTAACGTATTGCTCGATTCGCCATTCGGGCCGTTCTACATTTTGAGCCTCCGTGATTTCAACCACTCGACTTTTCGGCCGTTCGCTTTAATGATTTTCTGCATTGTGAACCATCGTCATTTTTTTAATTCGGAGAATTGTCGTCTCGAATTATTTGGTGTTATGCATACAGGCCCATCGATTTTATGTTTTTCGATATTTTATTAAATCTGATTTTTGTTTTTCGCTATATATCAACTTCTGAGATGTTCATATTCATAATTGTTATTTTCGACTTCACAGACTCTAGTAAGATTGATCTATCTATATTCGAACATTCGTCATTTTCGAATTCGACATTTTGGCACATCTACATATCGATCGTTCGACATTTGTCCCCCCAACCGTTACACTTAATACATACACTGTCGAAGTACATTTTAAAAAAATGTATGTATTTATGTAACTCCGTTACATAAGCCGTTTTGCGACGGCTTGTTGATAAAATCTTCGAAACTATTGAACCGATCCTTATGAAATTTTAACCACATATTCTTTACAACTATAGCTATAGCGCATATCAAGGATTTTTTAAAATTACGATATTAACTATTTTTTTGCCAACAGGTGAAAAAACACGTTTGTTTTAGAAAAATGTCCGCCGTTTTGTTATTTTCGCATATATCAAACATCGTATAATATACGCTATAGCCACTAACATACTGAATCTAAAACCGTTTGATTTTTTTGTTTCGGATGATCCATCTCCGAGATTTCATCAACAGCGCAGACCTACAATTTTTTAGGACATTTTTTAACTACCATTTTGGTCTATAAATAGTGACTTAAATAAATCATTTTTTAAAAATATACTTCGAAAGTGTATTCATTAAGTGTAACAATTTTTATATCAGTGTCTATAATATAAACCTGTCAAAAAAAATTCATTAAAATAGGCTTTTTTTAACGTAAAAAGTGAGAAGACCCCTTAAGGTATTCCTTTCACGAACCCGAATATTTAACAATCAACTAGTTTTCGTCTATAATCATGTATAAATACATTTCAATATACTGGTAAAATTTCAAGCCAAGTTACCGAACTTTTAACGAAAAATTACAACTCCAAAAATCGTCTCATTTATATGGCGTTTTATGAAGATACATTGGCTCCATTTCTATCTAATAATTTATACCCTAAATAACTGTAGATGCCTCGTATAAACTGCTCACGCGTGGAAATGACGAAAGATTCCATAACGACAAAAAACAGGGGGTCACCGAATATTCAAGAAAAATATTAATGATAAAACTTAGAAAAATGTGGCTAGCAGAAGAATTTTCGTAGCCGCGACTTTTCAGAGAAAATGAAAAAATGCCTAAATTTACTAAATTTGCGCGAAATTTTTCATTCTAGTTTAGCGTTGAGTTTAATCATTGATTGTGACTTATTTTTACTAAGCGCCACCGTAATTTACCAATGATTCACAAAGGCCCACCTTATGCCCACGACCCTCCGCGAAAGGAATACCTTAAATCAGGGGTTCCTAACGTTTTTCCTACCCCCCCCCCCCCCTACTTAAAAAGAAAATGCTTCACCCCCTCTCCATCACCGCAATTATATAGTTCTTACAAATTATCCTGTATCCGTCTTTCAACTTCAAGCAACTTCTACCGCTCACCTCACCTGCACCCCCCTTTACATGTCATCACACCCCCCAAGGGGGGCGTGCCCCCTTTGACAATCGAGGTAGAACAAGCGCGCACTCTTGATTTCTATAGATTTTGTTCAAATTTTAACCAGACATTGTTCGTATCATTATGCATGTTTGAGTGAAATTTTAGAACAGTCGACTATTTAGATGGTTTGGGGTATTAATGGGTTAATTAATATAATGGGTTTTTAAATTCCACTTTTAAGACTGCAGGGTCTGCATTGATCGAAAGTCAGGTCACATAATTCGTCGTACTATTGTGTTTACGAATTGTGAAAAAAAAAAACATGTTTAGATAGCAAACTAGTTAAGGAAAGAGTGAAAAAAGTTTCGATTCCCTTTACTATTCAGTTTCGTTAAAAACGTTCAGTAAAGGCAGAATAATTCTTCGTAAAAAATATTTCTCCCCTATAATAAGAAGACATGTAGCAACACCGCAGAACAGAATTGTTCAATATTTCAAGAAAAAAACTCATCGCGTTCCTGAAGTTAAAAACTTTTATCATAAAAAATATTTGCATTATAAATACTAATATTTTATATTAATTATGTTATCTTCATTAACAAATAAAAGTGTTCGTTCATGCTTAACTAATTAAAAACTTGTTTCGATTAAAAATACTTCCAAATAAAAGTGTGTTGCAGTATTATTTTAAATATGCCGCGCAAACTTACGTCATTGGATACGTGAAACGATGCGGTGTTGCCATGTCTTTTTATTATAGGGGAGAAATATTTTTTACGGAAAATTATTCCGTCTAAATTTCAATGCAGACCCTGCAGTGTTAAGGTATTCCTTTTACGAACCCAAATAATTTACACTTAACTGATTTTCGTCTATAATGAAGTAAAAATACATCCCCGTATACTAGTAAAATTTCGAGCCGAGTTCCCGAACCTTCGATGAAAAATTACGACCCTAAAAATCGCCTCATTTATACGGCGCTTTATGGAGATGTCACGCTGGCCACATTTCTATCTAATAATTTATACACTAAATAACTCTAGATGTCTGATATAAACTGCTCACAGGTGTAAAAAAGTCTAAAGATTCCGTAACGACAAGAAAAACAGAGGGTCACCGAACGTTTAAAGAAAATATTGATGTTAGAGGTTGGAAAAATGTGACTAGCAGAAGAATTTTCGTAGCCGTGACGTTTCAAATAAATGTAAAAATGTCTCAATCTACTAAATTTGCGCGAAATTTTTTATTCTAGTTTATCGTTGCGTATAATAATCCATTGTTACTTATTTTTTTATTAAGCGCAATTGTAATGTACCGACGATTCAGAAGGCCCTGCTTATGCTCCCACAAAATACGGCCCTCCGCGAAAGGAATACCTTAAAAGCTGCAATTTTAAAACCGATTATCTCCCAATCTAAATAGTTGACTGTTCTGAAATTTCACTAAAACATGCATAACGATATAAACAATGACTGGTTGAAATTTGAACAAAATCTATAGAAATCAAGAGTGCGAGCTCGTACTACCTTAAGGGGTTAGGCCATAGTAACGGATATAAAATTCTGTGCGAATTTAACCATTTTTTTTTCGTATGAAAACGCGAGTCTCTCATAGAATTAATTACACATCTCTTTAGTATGAATCTCAAACTGTTAGAAAATATATTTTTTTTCGGTGTACAAAATGGCCGACTACTCGAAACTTCTCTAAACAGCTTTTTTCCAATTGACGTGACAAATAACTTCAACAATTTTCACTCGATTTACTTCAAATTTGAAAGTTATGTTCCTAATTGCATTTCGCAGGGAAGTACGTACGGAATTCCTGATTATTCGAAAACTTTTCATTTTATGAGCAGTTCATGAGCAGTTACGAGGGTGGGGTGAAAAGTTTCCGGCCTGACCGAGAGATGGTACCACTAGGCCTAGTTTTGAAGCGGCGTCCTACAGTACCATGCCTACCGAGCTTGTATGTACAGTTTCAGCCCAATCGCTACGTTATTTTGCGTTTGAGAGCACATTGCGCGAGACGCTTCCGTTGTTTTCGTAAAAATGGAAAAATTGGAAAAACGTGCTGTCATCAAATACTTCCATTTGAAAGGTTTTACACCAAAACAAATAAAAGAAGAGATGGATTCAGCACTAGGAGACTCCTCCCCATCATATTCAACTATTAAGCAGTGGGTTTCTGAATTTAAAATGGGTCGTGTGAGCACCTCTGACGAGCCTCGCTCAGGATGGCCCGTTGAAGTCACAACTTCAGAGATGATTGAAAAAATCCATAAAATAGTGTTGGAAGACCGCAGGTTGAAAGTGCATAAGATAGCTGAGACCTGTAGGATGTCAGCTGAACGTGTGCGAAATATTTTGCACAACCATTTGAACACGGAAAAGCTGTGGGCAAGGTGGGTGCCGCGTTTGCTAACGCTCGACCAAAAACTGCTTCGAAAAACCATTTCTACCGACAATTTGGCGCTGTATAGGCGTAATCCAAACGAATTTTTGCGTCGATTCATAACTGTTGATGAGACATGGGTCCACCACTACACTCCTGAAAAAGATTTAAGAGCAACGAAGAATTTATCGAAGCTGTAAATCAGTATTTTGAGGAGCTTGACGACTCTACATTTAAAACTGGTATAACTAAATTAGAACACCGTTATGAGAAATGTATCAGTGTTGATGGAGATTATGTTGAAAAATAAAGCAAAACAAATGTTAAAACATCGTTTTTCTTGGTCAGGCCGGAAACTTTTCACCCCACCCTCGTATAACGAAATTTTTCACTGAAAATTCATTTCTTAATTTCAAATACCTACAACTTTTGAATAAAACAATATTTTTTAAACTCCGTACGTACTTCCCTAGGTATTCTAATGTAGATTGACGAGAATTTTTGTTATTTGTTCTAGGTAAAAAATTGTGGATGCTAAATGTCACATGCCGCGGAGCGCCTAAAAAAAGATAACAAAAGAAAATATTAGTAGTCGGCCATTTTGTACATCGAAAAACAAATATACATATTTTCTAACAGCTTGATATTCATACTAAATAGATGTGTAATTAATTTTATGAGTGAATCACTTTTTCATAGGAATGAAAATTGTTAAATTCGCACATGATTTTATACCCGTTACTGTGGCCTAACGCCTTAAGGAGGTTGGAGCGTTAGCCACAATGCAAGGCTAAATTTAATTTTTAAAAATACATGTTATTGTTTACACTATACTGAGTCTTTCCGAATTTTTTGAACTTTTTTCACCACCAAACACCAGAGATAAAAAAATAGTTTAATGTATATAATTTAACGTGCGGTTAGATGGGCAAGACTTTCACACTAAAGGTTATGTAATTTTTATTCATATTTAGCACCAAGATAAACCATTTCTAACAACGGATTAACGCAAACTGAACCTTTGTGAACATTTAGAAAAAAAAATCCTCATCTTGCCCATCGTGACGTAAATATGAATAGGCATGATTATGAATTACTCAAAATTTCATTTTGAATTGTATAAAACATTCGTTGTCGTAGTTTTTACATAATAATCATCGATAATGTTATGCTTTATCAAGTTGCCAGTAACACAAAAGTTTTTCTACTTTACGTAATAAAAATGTTAAAATGCATAATTTTGCCCTTTAATTATATATTTTGAAAAAATTAGCATATATAGAATAAATCTGTATCTCGTATGCAGTTTTTTGAGGTTCATTGAATAAAAAATGAATAAACCGTCATTTGACTCAACTGAATCGCTCCAACCTCCGTGAATACAGTTCAAACCTGCAAACAAATTTTTTTTCCAGACTGGATATTAAACCCAAACACATTGTCGGGCCGTCACAGTACTCAAATTCCTCAATAGTACCAAACAAATCACCGTGAACGCGGCTGAATTGACAATTGGAAAGTGGCTCGCGTTGTCTGTCCGTTGATCGTCTAACGTCATACGACACAAGACTCTTTACGTACCCGAGAGCATGACGCAGTCAGCGCCATCAAGCACGGCGTTGGCAACGTCCGAAGATTCGGCTCTGGTGGCCCGTGGTTTCTTCACCATCGACTCGAGCATCTGAGTAGCGCAGATAACTGGCTTTCCGACCTTGTTGCATCTGCTGATCATGCTCTTTTGGGCGAGGAACACCTTCTCCGGTGGTATTTCGATACCGAGATCACCGCGCGCCACCATTATACCGTCGGATGCCTCGATGATCTCGTCGAGATTCGTCATGCCCTGCTGATTCTCGATCTTCGAGATGATCTTTATGTGCTTGCCCTTGTCACCGAGTATAGCCCGAAGTTCGGTCAGAGCTGAGGCGTTACGAATGAACGAGGCGAATATCATGTCGACCTCCTGTTCGACGCCGAATTTCAAATCGGCCTTGTCCTTCTCGGAAACGGCGGGAAGATCGACCGGAACGCCAGGGAGATTGACGCCCTTGCGGGAGCCCAAAGTTCCGCCGTTCTCGACGGTGCATGAGATTTGAGTTGGATCTATTAATTTTTTTCGTCAAACAAGCATCATTAGTAATAGGATTGGCGAGATCTGTGACGGGCAAGTTACCCCGTTACGATCGACTCTCGAACGATACGTACTGACAGCGGTTACGATGAGCGAAATGAGCCCGTCATCGACGAACACCCGGTTGCCAACTTTGAGAACCTTCGAGATGTTTTCGTAATCGACCCATACGCCCTCGGCCGATCCCTTCTCCATCATAGCCTTCTCCGTTGTCAGCTTGAAGGCTTGCCCTTTGGCGAGCTCGACCTCTGCGGCTCCACCCTGAGACGGATAAAACGTGTGTCAACGATCAAGAAGCAACGCGACTTTTTTCGTCGATACGTCTTAGTGGGTCATCACAGTGTAAAATTTTCGAAAAAACGATTTTTTTGCATTATCCGATAGTATAGACGGATATAAACATACTGTTCGTATACTTACGTGAACGTAGGTATACACTTTATATTAAAATTTCGCACTCGAAACATTGAGGGGTGAGATGCAGTGAGAATTTTCAAAAAATCGATTTTTTTACATTTTCTTGAAGTATGATGTTTCGAAAATATTCCCTGAAAATTTCAAGTCAATCCGATGGTTCGTTTCCGGGATATACCACAATTAGTGAAGGGGCGTCGGGTCCCCATGGCAGGTAGCGGATTCTCAACGTATAGACGTGGCTGACAAACGCGCAAACGATAATACCCGGGAAGGCAGAATGCTTCGAAGACAACAACATATTGATATTTTGGAAGCTTCCACATCGGCAGAAGCCCTATTGTATGGGCCAGGAATTGATGATTCGTAATTTTTTAATCAATATTTCTATACAGAAATCAAGTGTAAAATTGGAAAACTCTTACAGAAATTTTCGAAAATTTATTACTCAAAAACTATGAACTTTAGCAAAATTTTGTAAAGAATACTTTCGTTTTAAAATTGCCCAAAAGGTTTAAAAAAAAATAATTCATCCCGAAAAACTTCACCTTTTTGAAAAATTGTGTTAACAATTGGCTATAAAGAATTGAATGCTCGGCTTTTCGGCAAAAAATTGTGATATTCGGATTCAGCGGATCAAAATACATAAAAAAGTTTAGCTTCATCCATCGAGCTGAAAATTTTACGAACATATAATACCGTATCCACATCGAAAAACTTTAAACGTGTTTTTCTCGAAACTATGTTTTTCAAGTCGGTGACCACTATAATTCAAAAACCACTCGATGGATTTTGATGAAATTTGGTGTGCTTATTGATAGCATCAAAAACTAGTCCTTAATAGAAAGATTTTCATTTTTTTTAATGTCTATTTTTTTTAACAATAAACGAACGAATTTTTGGTCGAAAATCGAAAGTTATCTGTCGAAAAAAAAGCTTCGATTAAGGACTAGATTTATTATTAAACTAATTATTTTTGGTTTTTTTTTAATTTCAGATGATCCAGTAAAATTGTACGATGGTCACCGCAAAGCACTACATACCGAAAGGGACCCGACAAAGATGGCGATATTTTTATAAATAATCAATATTTTTCTTTTAAAATTTGCACAAGTCAAGTTGAAATATAATATAAAAAGTCTGTGTGACCACTTTCGTAAAACAAACTTCATTACTATGCGAAAAAAAATTATTAAAAATGCTCGTTCTTTCACGCTTCTGACTGAATCTCACCCCTTAAAGGCGTTTTTCTCAAAATTCCGTTTTTCAAAACGGTGTACACTCCCGAAGGAAGAGTTTTCAAGCTATCCATCTCAAATTTTGACACAACATTCTTTACGCCAGTCTTCATCTTGCTATGATAGCTTTTTTTTAATCTTCATATACTTTTAACGAAAAACTGTCGAAAAAATAGAGTAAAATCGATACTTTTTTTCAAACCGTCGCCATTTTATCAATTTCGATTTTGAAAAAACCTCCGTAGCGAGATAGCAGCTTTCATACTGATTGATATAATCTTTTTTACAAATTTTGTTTCAAATAATATTTACGGCCACAACCGTGTACACCGTGAGGACTCCTTTTTCCCACACATTTTCAACCGTTAAATAAAATGTAAACAAAATAAAAATAAACGTGTATACATTCATTTTCTGTTCCTCATGAGTGCATTGATTTGACTTTAAAAAATTAGACTGATTAGCGTATTTCAACCATCGAAAAAAAAATCGCGAAAATCAGCTATTTTTCGTCTTGTTACACTGTGATGATCCCTTGAGGTTGTTATGGGGTTCAGGCGTCTGGGGTGAACTACGAGAGGAGCGCCCTATGCTTATGCACGGAGCCGATTGACTGTAAGCTTTAAAATAATCGTCATATTAAACGTGCGTTTTCGAACTATTTTTCTACATCTGTTTGTAAAAATATGCATTTTTGAACACTCGGTGATTAGATTAAGTGTTTTCATTACTTTGTATAATTATTTTCTATAACTTTTTCTCGCTCAATTAACGCGAAACGAATTGGCAATGTCGTAAATCGTGGTATAACATAATGCCCCGGTTGGCAGAAGTGTCGCTAAGTTAGAGACACAAGCGCCCCGTTCGTAACCTCAATATCGGCCCAAGGAGTTTTCAAAAATGAATAACGGTCTGAGTAAAAAAATCCGCTGGAAAGAAAAAGCGTGTACTAAAGCTGTCTATAATCTCGAAGTAATCAAAAACTTTAATAATTTTCCGATCTTCTAAAAGAAAATGAATGTATGAAAAAAATCTGCGTTATTTTGTCTTTGCCTGGAAATGTCTAGAAATGTATAAATTCTGAACATAGTTATCAAATAAATATTTGAAATTATTACTAATTTCAAATTCGTAATAATTTGAAATTGTAAAAAACTTATGTTTTTTTTGTGATTTGTAATTTTATTGTTAAAATTGTAATTTTAACAATAAAATTTTACAATAAAATTTTACAATAAAATTTTACAATAACATTTTACAATAAAATTGTAATTTTATTGTAAAAAACATATGTGTTTTACAATAAAAATTGGTTATTAACTGACTCAATTACCTCTTTACTAAAAATAATAATTTTATTTCAGACCAGAAACAAAAAATAACAAATTTTAGTAACAAAAATTCCTAATGTTGAGTTGTTCAAAATGAGCTCAATTTGAAAAAAATAAGAAATAAAATTTTTAATGGCAAGAAAAGTGGCAAGTGTTGCACCATTTTGAAATCTTGATTAAATGCGCCATCTTTTGAAATAACTTGCCAAGGGTAGTGTAGTACATTTTTTTTTCAAAATGAAGTGTCAAAGTTAACTAACAATATTTGTGTGAACCATGACTCACTAAAACTTAACTTATTTTATTAAATTAACAATGTTTTTTGCATTAATTTGTAGTTGCGATTAATAGCATCGTTAATGAAGATCACGAAATTAAAAAAATCACAGCGAAATTGTGACATTGGTAATCACAGGACTTGAAAATGCGACCAAGGGTGTCGAATTTCAACTTTTTTTTTAAAATGTCTATTATCGTTGAATTGAGTGATATGGATTTTTTTTTTATTTTTCCCAGAACTGGTATAACTTGGCCTTTCATCCGGTCTCAGATTATCGTTGAGTTTTGGGACACCCTGTATAACTACAAGTTGAACTAAAATAATTAAGATTGCTTCATAAGTTTTCCTTTTATCAGCTATACAGACCCCAAAAAAAATACGAAAAATTGAATTTTTCGTCTCAAGCGTAAAACAAAATTATTTTTTGCAATTCTAACTTCATTTTAGTTCCACGTAGAGCCTCAAGTCTCACGATTGAAATTGCGTTTGGTTTATTTTAATTTTAAATAAGCAGAACGGCCGGAATCATGGCAGCAGTGGAGCACCTCTTTTTATATATACGTTCCTGTCGGGCGGTGTATCTCCGATTATGTCCTATATAATAACTTCAAAAAATTCACAAAGTTCGTTTAAATGTTAATAAAAATTATATACAATTTATAAATTATTTTATTTTAATGGTTCGTCGGAAAAAAATCCCCCAAAAGTATTAAAAAACGGCCTTCACACTCGACGACCCCGTTGACCGCATAACAACCTTAAAAAATGTATTAGCAATCTCCCGGGAAGAGAAATGAAGAAAAAAAAAGACACTTACGCCCACCAAGAGGCCCGTGCGGATCTCGGGACCTTTGGTGTCGAGAGCAATGGCCACGGGTACGACAATGTTGTTGCGCTGCGACAGGTTCTTCTGTGCCTGGCGCACATTGGCGATCGTCTCTGCGTGATACTCGTGCGAGCCATGGGAGAAATTCATGCGGGCAATGTTCATGCCGGTCTCGATCATCTTCTCGAGCATCTCGACCGAGCGCGAGGCTGGCCCGATCGTGCAAATAATACCGGACAGGCGGACGAAGGAGGCGTGAGAGTCGACGTCCAGCGCGCACATGTGATCCAACTGGGTCAGGGCGTAAAGTGCCCCGGTGTTTGGGGTACCGGCCATCTGCAAAACGTAACGACAACACTGCTGAACAAATTGCAACACGAAGGCGACGCCAAAACGAGTCATTCGAGAATAAAACATTCGTACGAAAATTACATTGCAAAAAAAAGAAGAGAAAATGGAAAAAGAAAAGATGCCGAAGAACATCGCGCGAAATGTAAAATTGGCGATAAAACGAAACAAAGATGTACCAAGGTCACATTGTACACGAAGGAAGTATCTGAAAGGAACGAAGAAAAAAATAGACAAAGTAATAAAGATCAGCCATAAAGTCGATGATAACCTGAAGGGACGCGTTATCGCGGTCTTGATCCCAAGTGCAAACGGGAATCGAGCGAAAAAAATGACAAAGTGAAGAAAAGAAAAGATATACCGAGAGCCTCTGCATCGTTGCGATATCGTGGTTGCTACAAATTCGTGCTCTCTCGTACGTTCAAGTACACTCCGTAATCCCGGATTGACGTTTCTCGTGCGTTCCGTCGTCTACTTATAGCCATGCAGTTTTTCCCCCATTCTTTTTTTCACTCTCTCTCTCGCTCTCTGTTTCTTTCAAGCTCGCTCCTGACTGCAAGCGATATGCCACGCTTTTCGCAAGCCAAGCGAGAACCAAGTGATTACGAGCCAACCTTGGCTCAATCATCAGCTAAGTAAAAGAAATTAAAAACAAACAAACAAAACATATCGCAAAAGTATCGCAGACGAATTTTCTACGCTGTCGCGCCGTTATTACGTCCCAAGCGTTTCCATCTCATCACTCGCGATGAAACGATAGCATACCGTGTATCAAGTACAAGCACGCTGCGCGATATTCTCCGTGTCAGAAATGGATGAGAGGTCATTGTTTTGTGACCCTTAATGCATTTTTGAACATTCGGTGATTAGATTAAGTGTTTTCATTACTTTGTATGAAAACAAAGTATTTCCGGTTCCAATTTCCGATCAATTTTACCGGAAATTATGTGCGTGTGCGCGTGTGTGTGTGTACAGAGGATGTCCTGTTATGAATCGATAATCCTGCAACTGTCGATAGGTCAGATCATCTCCTACCATACACTGGAAATTCAGTTTAGTAAAAGTCCCACGATTTTGGAGATAAAAATCATCTGCTTTTGGTTTTTCACATGCCATTTCTACAAATGATAACTTTTTTACCCGGTTAAAAAACATACTCTTGGTTGTTTGTTTTATCTAGAAAAGTCTTCATTCGAACCTTAAATGTTGGGCGAACTTTAGGAAAAAAGATCTCATGAAGGATTTCCATAGATACCAGTTCGAACATCACTAACTTAGATAGCCTGCGGTGGAAAAAAAATCTACCACGCATATCGTGCCAATTACTTTAAAAAGTTGCTTAGTTATTGTCGACTCATATCATTTGCAGAAATGGCATGCGAAAAACGACAAGCAGATTATTTTTTTAGCATTGAAAATGCTTGTCAAAATGTATATGTTTGTTGAGGTTGGCTGGGTTTAGGGGTCTGAGTTAGCAGGATGTCACGCGAAACTAACAATATCGCCACTCCACTGCCACAGTGTTGTAGTAGAGTGGGGCAAACTGCGATACGCCAAATGCCTGTGATTGGTTGAAAAATGCCGAATGACTTGTAGGGTACATCTGCGGTTAAATATTGTAATGTAGTGTAAATTACATGTAAATGTAGGGAGAGAGCGAGAAAACGAATGAGAGAATGGGAAAGAATGAGACAGAATGAGAGAATGAGGAAGAATAAGGGCGAATGAGGGAAAATGGGATGGATGGATAGACGGACGGACGGACGGACGGACGGATGGATGGATGGATGGATGGATGGATATTCACATGTCCTGATTTTTATTAACCGAAATGTGGGATTACATTTTGAATGCCATGAAATAGTTGCACTTTGTGTAATATCTGTAGATTTAAAAAAAAATAACATGAAGCCCAACATCTCGGTAAGCGTGATACTTTTACTAAACTGAAATTCCAGCATATAGGAGGACATGATCTGACCTATCGACAGAGTGGTCAGATTCATGTGTGTGTGTGTATACGTTAAAACATCGTTTTCCCGTGTGTGTGTGTGTATACACACACACGATGTTAAACGATGTTTTAACGTAGGTATATCTACGCAATGTCGGCTCTCAGTACAGCCGGCTATTTAGAGAACACTCCTTAAGGGAGATGTCTTCAGAACATAATCCAGCGTTCATAGCATAAAATGAACTCCACGAGGATACTGAGGGACTACTTTATGGCCCCATAATCGCATATTAATCGGTAGATCATTTAGTCACAAAATGTTTGAGTCTTGAAACTTATGGGGCTATTCTACTGTGAGGGTACAAAAACAAGCTACAAAAACAAGCTTTGTAAAATATTTTTGCTGAAAGCTGTTGCATGTATCGGTACAAACTTTTTTCCGCTAAAAAGTGCACTCTTACAGAATAGATAAGAATTTTTTGTTGTTGTATATAAATGTATATTCATTTAACAACTTATAATCGTGTAAAGGCATGAAAAAAGTATGTGGCTGGCGTTGATGATTTGCGCTCTCCAGGTAATCAGACACAAAAAATTCAAAAAGGTTCTCAATCTGTATGAGTGTCGCCATCGCCCGAACTAGGAATATTATTTTATATTGCAAAATAACAAAATGGCGTTGTTTTTTACAAATGTGTTCGAAAACACCTTTTTTCGTCATAATTCGGGCGAAAGTATAAGTAAAAATGAATATTTTTTAATAATCCTAGTTCAGACGATAGCCATACATATGCTGAATATGCAGTAATAATTTTAGCCGGATTGGTTAAGCCGTTTTTTCGATATCACCAACGTCAGGTGAAAAAAGTTGTTTCGAGAAAAACACGTTTAAAGTTTACTGTACTATACCATACAATATTAACCGGTAGAGAGTCCTTTTACTCACAGTGAAAAGAGAGACAACTACTATACAGTCAATGTATAGAAGTTACGTGCATATGTGTATACTCAGGTATAATTTCAAAACAACTGCCCCAATAGCTGCCAGGGACGCTGTAGCCTTACTTAGAGCGCGCGCACCAAAAGATTCTACTTTGAAGCGCTGTACTGAGTCGATAATGTGAAAATCGACTTTACCAGCGATTGGATATCAATTCTATGATGGAATAGAGTCGAGAAATGCAATGAATAAAGGTTCGATTTTTTCATTCCATCACAGTACAATAGCCCCTTAAACGCGCTTTCCCGTAAACCACTTTTTCATTAAACTCGTACAAGACAATCCAAAAACTATGTGATTCATCATTTTGAAATTTTGCACACTTTTAGATAACGTAATTACCGTCTATGTGAACCTAAAGTTCCGTGAAAATTACGCGAATAAACTACCTTTTCATACTATAGTAAAACATTCATGAAAAATAGAAAATTTCGTCAAGCACGTACTAATTGCCGAATTTTCACTTTTTTATTTATTTTTTAGGTTCACGTAGAACGTCTGGGTCTTAGAAATCTTAAAATTCTCGACTCTGTGTTTCAGATAAATGCACCAGACGCTAGGTTGCACGCCGCGGAACAACTCAGGCTGCAACCGTCTCTGAAGCAAGAGTCGTACGACCGCCATTTGTAAATATTTAGAAAATAGGAAAATTAAGAGATATAATCGTACAAAAAATTATAACTATGTAGGATAAACAGTTTCTGTACGAAAAAAATCTTGAAAATTCGCTCATTTTCGGCTGCCTGAAGGGATCTCCCCAGTTTAAATTCGTCCACACCAATCATTGATTTCGAGGATAGGGCAGCCCTTCGGGGTGACCTTTAGATAAATATACTACGTTTATGTAGGCAGTTTTGAAGACATTGAGGTTTACGTGATTGTAAGTACACGGACATTAAGCTACTGTGAGGACAATTCTGTCAATCGAATGTTTTACAAATCACATTTTCCCATATAGGGATCATTTTTTCATTACCTAATGTAATGATAAATGAGGGGGCTCTCCTCGCATATAGAAACATGGGCGGTTATTGAACGTCGTCGACGCTCATCGTGCTTCACAACAGCGTGCAATAGAAGCGTTGTACGAGAAGTCGCGTCCTCGACGGAAATACATCCCCGGACGGACAACTAAAGGTAGATATCTAGAGTAACAAGCAGACTAGCGTATGCTACTACTACCGCACAAGAGGAGAGGCTGTTCCTCTCACTCTCGCTCACTTAATTACTCACTCCCTCACCCTTTCTCATTCGTTACGGGACACTTGCTACAAGAATTATAAAAATAGCACGCACAGCTACTAATGAGGCAAGCAATAAGAGATCACAGATACATATTAAGGTGTGCTGAAAAAAAAATAGGAATCAACTCTTAACCCCTTGAACGATAGTGTTCAGTGTAAATAAAATTGCATGCCAAATTTGAGCTGCTTGATCGATCATCAGTCTTCTCCATTTGATTTACACGGAGAACTTGCTCTTTACGTTGAAACTTGAAGAACTAATTGAGATTAAGTTGAGGGTTTAGGCTACTGTGAAAATGACGAACGATGCCCTTGAGGCAACTTAAATTAAAGAGGAAGGTCTGTCATATCATGCAGGAATCGTAGATTGAAGGTAACCTTATGATTGCAACGATAAAACTGCTAGCAAAAATTTCAACGCGTTTTTCTCGTAACTATATTTTTAAAAACGGTGTACACGATTTCTCGACATCTGATGTACGGATTGACTTGAAATTTGGCACACTTATTCAGTGTAATAGTAGATTAGTCTTGACCGACGTTTTTCTTTTTAACATTTTTTTTTCGTTAATTATTAACAATACTGTCATTCTTCCTAGAAGAGAAACGAAAATAAAAAATCATGTTTTTTTTAAATTGGAATATGATAACGAAAAAATGTCGGTTGAATATTAGCCAATATTATCTATTTTAGGGAAAGAAATGTTTTCTTTTTAGATTAACCGGTCGGCCAAATGCACCGTACTTTTATAACTTATTTAATTATTTTTTTTTTTAGGAAATTTTGTACACAACTTTGCTAACATACATACAAATAAATGTCGAAAGGATTTTTCAATCATCTTGTTCATTCAATTTTTTTTAATATCCCGGATTTTCAGGTCGAGTAGCCTAACCTCTTAAATCCGATTGAAAATTATTTCATCTGGTCTTTACAGTTTTGGAAAGCTTTTTTTTTAAATCTCGATGTCATTATTTTCACACAAATTATAGCTATTTTAACAGTATTGTTTTTTGAGTTTCTTACAGAAATACGTGCATTTTTTAAAAATAGTTGTAACATGTGTAGATACAATGATATTGAGATATTTTGGGAAAAAAAATTCGTGAAGATGCACCTCCTGAAAGTCTTCAACCGGTTTTACTGAATATTAATTAGTTATTTAGTCATTTAAATTTGAGCGTAAAGAGCTGATTTTTCATGAGGTTCAAGTGAGAATAAAGTATCGAGCGCTACCATTTAGATGATATTGAAGTTTGCATCGTTGGGATGCAACGAAAGTTCCATAGCCTATTTGTTTTTGGCTAATTCAGGCTTCCAAAATCGCTTAAGCTTTTCTGAGCATCTTTATTAGGCACCTTCAGACTAAATGGGTGAAAAATTCCTTTGGCTCACAATAAAAGTGCGGCAATAAAAAATTAAAAATGAATTTTCGTTGCATTCCAACTATGCAAACTTCAAAAACGTCCATTTAGACTTGAGTTCGATCGCTATCATTTGCTATGAATGTTCATTTATACCGAAAAATTTTGTTTGAAAAGGTTAGAGTTGTATTTTTTTTTTTCAATACGTATAGTGGGACAATTATAAGCTGGCCATGTGTTTGTTTATGGGCCTGGCGCGGAATTTACGCGACGGAGGACAATATGATATTTAATGATTTTTCAAGTCCTGTTCGCAAATAAATATAGCGGATTTTTGTATCTGCCAGAAAAAAATTGAGCCACGCGGAAAAAAATCAAAATTCCATTTTGAGTTCGGCAGAATAAAGATAATATTCCGAATAAGATAAATTCCGTACACGAAACGCTCCCGAAAAAAAACTTTTTAAAATTGGAATTGAATTCCATTCATCAACTTCAACAAGCATCTTTGATAATTAATTTTCTTAATGACGGGGATGCACAAAAAAAGTTCTTCGGGAGTGCTTCGTATGCAGATATTAAGGGGCCAGTCCACTTTTAAAAATTCAAAAAATCGAAAGCAAGCAAGACTCGAAGAAATCGCCGATTATGAGCAATCAGAAGGGTTTTTTGTAGCTGGTGTCATAATGAATCTAATGGACTTTAATTTTTTGTTTCAGACAAGCCGTTGCCGAGTTGTGATGGAGCTATCCACCTAGCCCACCTGTTTTTGAGGCGTTACCTTAAACTATAGTTTTTGTACTTAAAAATGAATAAAAATGAATTAAACATTTTTTGTTAAATGTATTTCAAGACTTTATTTGAGAACTTTTATATTCATATCTTTGATAAAATCCTCAAAAAAAAAATCGCGAAAATAGCCTTTTTCATGGCTCCAAAGTGGACTGGCCCCTTAATAGTCTTCCATTCTCCTGTACTCCAAATACAATATTGATTTTTTTTTCCAGAATGTTACATTTTTTCTGGCGAATACTACTCACCACAAAAATACGCTATATTTTTTTCCCAAGAGAAACTGATAAACAATCAATATCATATTTTCTCAATGCTAATTAAGTTTGCATCGTTGGAATGCAACGGACATTTCTGCTTATTTCCTTTTTCTCCATTTTCATGGTCATCCAAAATATGTTTCGACAGTCAGGTTGTAGGTCTCGAATGAGGATCTTAAAAGAAAAATTATCCTAACTTTGATCTGGCAAAAAGAAAATTGGGAACAAAAAAAACATTCGTTGCATTCCAACGATGCAAATTTGAACATCGTTTTTCTCAGTCGCAAAGTCTCCACGTAAGACCCTTAAAAACAGCATGGCCACCTTATAATTGTCACCGCGTTTATGCACGCATCACGTACTGTGAGCACTACAGTACAACATTTTTCACGATCCACAATAAACCCTCTCGAACTACGCATTTCTCCCAGCCATTTCTGACATCCCTAACATTTATTCGCAATTCCGTACAGGAGCAAAGAGGTGGGGGGAGGAGCCTGCGACGTACATGTACCTATATGACCGGTCATATAGGTGTACGTATATCTATATGACCGATAACGATTAATCGGTCTTATCATTTCCGCAAAAGCAATAAAACCTCCCGCTGTATCTTCAGCGAGTTTTTCCACGAGTGGGACAAAAAAAAACGCATTTACTGTTCGGATGAGTTTCTCGGGGCATTGGGCAACGTAAAAAAGCTTTCTCCTTGGTGTTGAAGTTTACTTCATTGGAACGCAACAAAAATTCTTCAAACTATTTCTTTCAAAACCCCCAACATTTTTTCGGCGGATTCGAGCTACAAAATCACTCTTTCATGATCCTCATTATCAGGTTGGCAAAAAAGTCTTTGCTGAAAGAATCTATTTAAAATCCAATGGTGAATACATAGAATAAAGTTAATCATTCGTTTTAAGACTGCTTTTTTATTTTATGTTTGGTGATAAAACGCAAAAACTTTCTTGCCAACTTAATAAAAATCTACAACATAAATTGGCAAGAAAATATTTTCGATATTAATGAAAATAGAAGAAAAAAGAATGTTCCTCCTATTCCAACCATGCAAACTTCACCACCGTCTTTAGTCAGTTTTTCGGTCTGCAATAACGAGTGTGTGCTTTTCGAATACAGTGCGCGTGTGCCGATGAGAATGCATATACATACGAACACTGTTTCGTTTCGTCTTAAGGCCGGAGCCTGAATTAGAAGGTCCGAAAAATCGTTTTTTCTAAATTGCTTTAATCGATAGATAAACTATCCAAGAATATATTTACAAAATTACAGAGGCTAATTGTAAATATTTTCGAAGATACAATGCCAAAAGCAGAGAAGCGATTGATTTTGATATTGATATTTCCTGCTATTGAAAACTTTGAAGCGTGTTTTCTCCAGTTGTCATTTTCACGATTTTTCCAAATTGGCGGGCGTGATAGCAAAAAAAACTAAACGACCTATTGAATCAAACCAAAGTTTATTTTCTTCAGTATAAAAATTTCCAAGTGAATTGAAAAAATCGTCGAAAAAGTCTTTTTAAATAAGTTTTATAGCACGTTAAAGTGTTTTTTAAAATATTTTTTTAAACCTGAGCAAAGTTATAATTTCACGATTTTTTTCAGCTTTTTTTTAATTCACTCAGAAGAAAAATGAATGAAAAATGAAAATTGTATTGTTTGAATCGAGAATAACGAGCTGCATCTTTCCCGCCGATTGTGGACTTCAGTGGCAAGACGCACATGGAATATAAATGATGGCTGATAAAACTGCAGTCATTTATTGTTTCATGTTGAAACATTTTTTTTATACATTTCAAATATCCATGAGAAGATACCTCAATGTTACTGGCCTCCTTGTGTTTTTTTCCTTCTAAATAAATTCCCGAAAAAACGCTTTTGTACCTTGTAATTCAGGCTCCTTTAAGGGATGCAATGGACGATGCTTGCAGATCGACTGCCTCTACGCACATCTCTACTACATTTTTCTTATTCTCTCTCTGCTCTTGTTTTCCGTTGTTTTTTTCTTTCCAACGGAATAAGTAGTAAAAATACAAGCAATATATATATATATATATATATATATATATATATATATATATATAATACAAATACGTGTGTAGAAAAAAAGCGCCACGATAAAAAAAACAGAGAGTCGTTTAAGGGGTTTTACCTTGTCGTCACCAGTTATCCAGACCATTTTCGTATGCTGCGCAAATAAAGGGTAAAAGATACGTATGATTAGTGATGGTTTGTACGGTCTGATCTTGATAGCGCCGAAGCAGCGGATATTGTCCTCGTAACGTGAAAACGTTCCGTACGCGGCGGTACGATCTAACGTCGAGCAACGTTTCGCAACACTGGCCAAACATCGTTCGACGATCAGACAGAAGCGCGAATCCATCGATCCTACCTATGCACCCGTGACGGTAATAAAAGAATTTTATCCGCCTCTTTTTCTACCTCCCTCCCTCCCTCGCGACGTCCAACCCCGCCCGCCGTTTTTCCTGCAACGAACCAACCGACCGATCTTCGAAATTCGAAGCTTCAGCGAGTGGCTTTCGAAAGTTCGAAATTTATAGAAGCTTCATCGGCTGACTGAGGGAGGCACCGTTCGACTTTGCCAGGGCTTCGATCATACCCCGCGAATCATCGTAACATTTCGCCCGCGTCGCACTCACTGGCGCAGGTATGTATACGCCGCGTACTCGCGCGAGTTCACGCAAGGTATTTATAGATCGTCTGCCCTTCGGATCGATATACGCTCGTATGGAGGGAAAAAAAAAATAAGGGCAACCGCTGCGCGTGCAGTCGCAAGTTGGGTAAGACTGTAAAAACAAAATGGAGGATATTTTTAAATAACAATTTTCTGGCGAACAGCCCCGACGCGATGTATCGCGCGCAGGCATCCAACAGTCAAATCTTGTTTGGCCAATGCCAAGTCCTGGCAACAAGTGGCGCTGAATTGCCGACGCTTTTTCGGGAATGTGCAAATCTCGGTTTGCAGCTGTGTACCTCGCTCTGTCTCCTGTCCTTTCTTTTCTCATGGCGATGTAGCTTTCAGCGTTGAAACTCAACGAAAGTTCTTTCTTACATTTTGTTTTTCATATTTTCATTGTCATATATCCTTTTAAGAGCTTTTACTTAACACGACTTTCTGCGAGATGCAAAACGGAAAATCGATATTTCACCCACTTCCCGACTACTTAGAGCTCTGAAATTTTGCAAACGTGCATCTTAAATGTGACAATGCATGATTCAAATTTACAAAAAAAATCAATTTTATAATAAATATTTTAATAAACAATAAATAAAAGCTTGTTTTTTAAAATATTTTTAACTTTTCAACTTTCAAATTTTCATAAAAGATTTTCAATCCATAAAATTTTCACCATTTCATGTAAAAAATGTTTTGAGAAAAACAAGCTTTTATTTAACCCTTGCCAGTCACAGCTCGAAAAAATTACGTAAAAGTCATTGAGGGTGAAATTCACCCCAATTATTTTGCAATGTGATAAATTATTGAAAAATACTGCAATGTACTTTCAACTTTTTTTTACACGACCATACCGATTATTTTCAAAAAATGTGATTTTAAATATGCAAAAAATGTCACATTTTCCCGAATTTTCTGGTAGGTGTTCCAGGTCAAAAAACGGCTGGGGTAAATTTCACCCGGTGCGACCATTAAGGGTTAATGTACTAAGAAGTAGATAATAATTTTCTTTACCAAGTCACCTATAAGTGGTAATAAATAAAAGCTTGCAGCGCGCAGAATTTATTCATATAATCTTCAATTTACATAAATCCGTTAACATATAAACAGCGTTGAATTAACTGTAAAACAACCTTAAATTTCTTAAATAAAAATCCTGAAACTGAGAATAAACGTGTGATAATAATTTCTCTAATTACCATTGTGCCAAATTAAATACGGTCAATGAAACTGAATTGATCAAATTTATTAAACATTGAAAAAGTTGAGCGCCCCAAGCTTTTATTCAGTCACATATAGGTGACTAGGCAAAAAAAATATTTTCTTCTTTTTAGTACATTAGATAAAAGCTTGTTTTTTAAAAATATTTTTTACATGTAAATTGTAGTTTCATATTGTAAATCGATGAATTAATATATTTAAAAATGGTTTAAAGATTTGGGTTGGCAAAATCTGCCAAAAGAAATTAAGGGCCAAAAGAAATTAGGTATTGCGAAAAAATGTAAAAATCGATGGCCGCTTTAGGCAACTCAAATTGAAGAGGAAGGTCCAACGTATGGTGCAGGAATTGCAGATTAAAGGTAAACTTATGATTACTTCTACTAGTTTTAGATTAGTTAACTTTTCGCGACCACACCTTCTCTGGCTGTAACACGCTGGTCACAGGGGGTCGCAATGACCCCAGCCATGTTTAAACGATTGCCGCGTTGACCGTATCGTTCCGAATGACTTATGAAGATTCAGGATATTAGTTTGAAAATTCTAGAATGTGGCATTCTCAGTATTATATTTTAATCGAATTTCAAAATGGCGGAAATAAATCAGCATGAAGTCAATGCGTAAAAAAGCCCTTTTTACTAAAGAAGTCATAACTCTTGCAATTTTCAATTTTTTTTTCATTAAATTTTAGGGTGATACTCCTGAGATACGATAGTTTAAGGAAAAAAATAGCTTTATAGCGGGCATTGAAAAAAAGGTTTTTCTTCACGATTCGTCCGACTTTACTTACGATGGGTACGCCAAAGCACCGTTAGAAGGCAGGACAGTCGCCTTGGCGACATTATTTTAATTTAAAGAAAAAAACTTTTAAAAATTCCATCATATCTGTACATCTTCTACTTCGCTACTGTGAAAATTGCAAAAAATTTATGTCACATGAGGCCACCCAATTTGAAGAGGAAGATCCAACATATGATGTAGAAATCGCAGATTGAATATAATTTTTTTTTTATTGTTTATTAATAATTTTGTCCTCTAGAAAATCGAAGAAAATAATATATTTTTTTTAATTGACGAAACATGATAAGAAGAAAAATCTCAGGCGAGTCTTAGCCAAAATGATCTATTTTAATGTTCTATTAATTTTTCTAATAATCTAATTATGTGAAACAAAAAAAACGAGTTTTTTTGTTTCACATCAACCCGGTGGTCGAAATCAAGTACACCGTTGAGCGCTTCACGTTCATAGTCACGTACTTGTCCTTTAGGAGATTGTTCGTAACTAATTTGCTTCTTAATATGTTTTTATGAAATTTGGTACAAAACTTTCTTAACGTACATACAAATAAACGTTCAAATGATTTCTCAATCATCTTGCTTATTCTTTCAAAAATGATTTGTTGTAACTCATCCTAATTTTCGGATCTCCACAGTAGCCTAACCCCTTTAAAAAACGATAGCGAGGTCTGTTACCATCAATCGGTACGCCGCGTGAGGCGCACTCTCGCAGATTCTTTTCAGAGGATTTTCACACGGAGAAAAAAGAGGGAGGGAGACAAAAAAAAGTCCACACAAGTGACGAAGTGTGCCAACGTTTCCACGCTAGATTAACAAGAAACACGAGCTTGGCACGTGATTTACGGTATCTTCGAGTCTCTTTCTTCGCGCCTATCCCGATATTACCAAAACCCTTGCGCGCGTACTCGGAACTTCCACATTGATTATTTTATCCGATACACGGAATAAAAAAATATTTCGTTTTATTTCTTAACGGGTCTTCTCACTTTAGACGCTAAAAAAGGCTATTTTCACGAATGTTCTTTGCTAGGTTTATATTATAGATATTTATATAAAAGTTGTTACACTTAATAAATACGCTTTCGAAATACATTAAAAATTTTTTTATGTATTTATGTAACCCAAACAAAAATTAAACGCCGTTTTCTCGAAACAACGTTTTTCGACGGTTTGTTCCTAAAATCTTCGAAACTACTGGACCGATCTTTATGAAATTTCATCCACATATTCTTTACAACTATAGCTATAAGGCATATCAAGGATTTTAAAAAATGGTGATACTTTTTCGCCAAAAACGGTGAAAAAACGTTTTTTTTTGTTTGTTCGAAAAATGTCCGCCATTTGGTTATTGTTGCATATATAGAAAATCGTATGATATGCGCTATAGCCATTAACATACTGAATCTAAAACCGTTTGATTTTTATTGTTTTGGACGATCCATTTCCGAGATTTCAGCGCAGACCTAAAATCTTTTAGGACATTTTTTAACTACCATTTGCGTCTGTAAATAGTGACTTAAATAAATAACAAAAATTTTAAAAATATATTAATTAAGTGTAACAACTGTTATATCAATATCTATAATATAAGCCTATCGAAAAGTTCATGAAAATAGACTTTTTAGCGTCTACTTTTGTACCTCGTAATTCATGAATGTAAAAAATATCAACGAAAAAAAAAAAAATTATAAACCGGGATCCAAGTGTTCGAAACGATATAATAATTGGGTTAATACTGTTACATCACAGTGAATATACTCCCGATAAATCAAACTACTGTTTATCACCTCGCAACACCCTACATCGCCGAGAAAACATTTGTACCAATTGCTACGCTTAATTGATTACATTCGACGAATCGTCATTTTTTTTTGTCGTCGTCGAACACATTTATCTTTCAACATTTATTGTAAGACGTGATTGAATTTTTTCCTTTTTTTTACGAACGATTATATTTTTATGTAATATTACGATGTGAATCGAGCGGTCAGATGCCGAAGCGAGCATTTTCCCAATGCAGGCGCAGGCATCGCATATTCAATGGCGCGAGCTCGAGAAAAACTGGGACCGTTACGACAATTGCGAGTGTATTTGAATTGGATTTTTTTGTTGTCTGCTAACGCAAACCGACGGCGCTAACGAATTCAGTGCCGGTTGATGGCAAGTTCATGAATTATTTAAGGAGGTTGGAGCGTTTGCTACAATCCAAAATTTCAAACAATAACAGTACAGTGAAACCTCGTTTATACGTTTTACACATACGTTTTTTATAATTTATACGTCGAATTTCTCTCACCCCGGCAGATTCCGTTCACAAAGATGGTAATACGTTTCATTTTTACGTTTTTCGCGCTTATACTTTATTGAATTTATTCCCCGGCGTCGGTTTCGAGGTTCGTTTTTTTCTCAGTTATACGTTAATCACACGTGATATTCTCTCGCCGGAGAAAATTTCATGTGACTGCGTTTTGGTACTTTGTTCGATGTTTTGACGTTTCGATGTTTCTGACCTCGACTATGTATGCATGTACTGTGATTACATATCTCTTATCAATACGAACCTGTCTGTTATTCACTAGTCTAAAACGTCAAAGCTCAGTGTTACAAACTTGCATTAAATAAAGGTTCAAAACGGAAATTCGAAAACTTGAGTTAGCTCATTACTCAATTATTACCAATCAAATTTTCATTTGGAAAACCAAACATTAAGGCCTTAGGCCACAGTAACGGGTATCAAATCATGTGCGAATTTAACCATTTTTATTGGTTTGAAAAAGTGATTCACTTATCAAATTAATTACACATCTATTTAGTATGAATATCAAGCTGTTAGCATTTTTTTTTTCGATGTACAAAATGGCCGACTACTCGAAACTTCTCGAAACAGCTTTTTTCTAATTGGCGTGACAAATAACTTCAACAATTTTCACTCGATTTACTTCAAATTTAAAAGTAACGTTCCTTATTGCATTTCGCAGAGAAGTACGTACGGAATTTCTGAGTAATCGAAAACGTTTCATTTTATGAGCAGTTTATGAGCTGTTATAACAACATTTTTCACTGAAAATTAATTTCTTACGTTCAAATACCTACACAGGGTGTCTAATTTTGACCAGAACTGAAGTTGCATGACATTTAAGGATTTTTAAGGCAAGGAATGGGAATTTTTTCACGACTCTTAGTATGACTTTCTGGCATAGAAGTATACTTAATGATTCTACAATGCGACCGATTGTCTAAACTTTTATATTTTTATTTTGCTCTTTCTAACAGATGTGTATTGTATGCCAATAAAAAGTATATGGAATAAACGAAAAGTCACCAAACTGTACAATTCCGTATATAGTAAAAAATGTGGGACAAACATAATTTCAAGATTGCTGTAAAGAAATATATCTTGGGAACACCTAGAAAAATATTACATACATTTAGGAACTTTGGGTAATATCATCTAGTCGCTTTACACGAATAACAAAGAAAAACTAATATATGTTGAGATAACGCATCATTATCTTTTACTTTCTTCTATTTTATTTTCTATCGATTCGATATTCGTTTCTCTATCGAAGTGTACCACAAAGTTAGTTCATATTGCATATAGACTCAACGATAATTTAGTAGGGTATAATAATTCAGGTAGAATAGTAATTTTTCATGACATTTCATGACTTTTTCAGGGTCGAGTGTAATTTCATGACATTTAAGATTTTTCATGACTTTTCAGGTCGGTAGACACACTGACTACAACTTTTGAATAAAACAATATTTTTTAAATTCCGTACGTACTTCTCTAGATATTCTAATGTAGATTGACGAGAATTTTTTTTCTGTTTCTAGGTAAAACATTGTGGATGCTAAATGTCACGCCGCGGAGCGCGTAAAAAAAAGATAACACAAGAAAATATTAGTAGTCAGCCATTTCGCACATCGAATACAATATATATTTTCTAACAGCTGGATATTCATACTAAATTGATGTGTAAGTAATTTTATGAGTGAATCACTTTTTCATACGAGAAAAAAATTGTTAAATTCGCACATGATTTTATACCCGTTACTGTGACCTAAGGCCTTAACATAATAGAAGTACTGCTATTGAAAAACATCAAGAATTATGCACGAATCGCCATTTTCAAATGTTAAAAAGTTTGTTTGGGTTACATACGGTATTTCACTTCTACGTTATTCTCACTTATACGCCACATTTGATGTACCCCTTGAAAAACGTATAACTGAAGTTTCACTGCATATGTTATTGTCCAGACTATACTGACGAGGAACATCACTTTCGTGTCCTCCTCCGATTTCGTTGAAACTTTTTACTGTGGACGAGTATCAAAAACTAAGAGACACGTATTTTTTTATCGGCGGAAGAACGGTTTTAAGGGGTGAAACGGACCCTCAAAAATGGAGATGTTTTTTCGTTTTTCGTCGATAACGTTTGAACGGCACGAGATATAACAAAATTTCAAATGGCAACAATGTTTATTTTTTTTGTGTACTATACATTGGAGATGAGAACGATAACGTTATCGACGAAAAACGAAAAACAGCCGAAGTGATGTTCCTTGTGAGTTCTTACGAATTTTTTTGGAAATTTTTCACCAAAAAACATCCGAGATAAAAAATGGTTGAACGTATGTAATTTTACGTGCAGTTAGGTGGGCAAGAGGTTCACAGTACGGGTGATATATATATATATATATTTTTGCTATTTGGCACCAAGATAAATTATTTCTTATGACGGATTAACGCAAACTAAACCTTTGTAAACATTTGGAAAAGAAAAAAACCCATTTTGCCCATGGTATTGAAGCTTGCACCGTTGAAATGCAACGAAAATTAATCTTCTCAGACTGCCAAAGCTTTTTTTTGAGGAGTTGGGCAAATAAAATGACTCAAACATTCTTCAGGATCCTTATTGAAAACCGACAACATAAATTAGCAAAAAAAACATTTTCAATAGTAATAAAAATAAAAGAACAAGAATTTTCGTTGCATCCCAATGATGCAAACGTCAAAGCCGTTCTTGCCGATCGTAAGCTTAATATATTTAATATTGAACCATCAAGGTTTGACAAAAGATCACGAATCTTGGCTGGCGAATGAAGAACATTGCTGTCAACTTCAATGTCCGCGAAGTTGCCGTATTTCGGCAACACTCGATATTAATGAATGGTAATAATACCTAATCTCGTGACATTAATATATGCATAATTATAAACGTCGGAAAATTGCATTCTGAGTAGTATAAAATATTTACTGACGCAGTTTTTTTCATAATCATCATCGATAATGTTATACTTTCTCAAGTTGGTAGTAACGCAAAAGTTTTTCTTATTTACTTCTTAAACTAAGAGTCTATTTTTCGCCATAATACCGTTACGTTTTAGACATATGTGTGTGGCCTATATTTCGAGAAATATTTTTTAAGTATTGAATTTCAAGCTACTTATTATTTTTATAATATGAAAACAAACGTAATAATCTACTACTCGACTTCAGTAGTACGTCATATCGTCGACGTTTAGCATCGTTGCATTTTCGATACCTGTCATCGGTCCCACGCGCTCGGCTTATTATTTTTGGTAGCCGGTAAACATGGAGAATGAAAATAAGTACTGTAGAAGTTTATCAAGAGAGTAACAGGATTGTACCTGAAGTCCAGTTTAGAGACAAAGGTAGATTCTGTCGGACAAGAATTAGACAGTGAAAAGATGATATTGCGAATGCAAATGAAAAACGTCGCGTTGACGTTAACCTCAATATCCAATGTCCAATCTGTCCGAAGTCAAAACATATTTCATCGATTGTTATGTTATTTTTCTCTTTCCTAATTTTCACAATATTTGCAGATATAAAAACGAACGTTCATTTTATATGACGGTTTTTCCATGCTGAATTTACATATAAATGCGTTGTATGCATGTCGCCAAAAAGATTGAGATGCCTTAGATATACATACAAGAACTTTGAGTAAATATCGACGAAAGGCCTTTTATAATCGATTAAAAAACGTACGGCTTCACACAACTATATTTTTAATTCGCGTTGAAAATATCCGATAGAAGAATCAAATTTGCGCGGGTATCCGGCGTTGCCACACTTCGAGCAAGATGGCTGCGGTTACGTCACGAGACGTCTCTCTCGCCGAATACTTCGGTTTTTCGCGACTTTATTTCTAAATTTATTGCTTATTTCTGCGGTGAGCTTTCCAATTCAAGTTGCCTTATTGATCACAACGAACCAACGAACGCAACCGTCAGTTTTTTTTACGCGTGTCTTGGCTCCAAGTAGCACAAAAAAATCGATATATGAGAGGACAGGCACATTTTGTCGTCTACGTGTGACTAATTGACCAACTTTAACAATTAATAACTCGGAAACTGTACGGTAAATCTCGCGGAAACTCCGCATACGCATGGACAAAGCTCTCGACAATGTTATTTAAAAAAATCGGGCTTTTATCTTGGACTCGCTCCAATCACCGTACCTCCTTAATCGTGTATTTTATAAAAAATTAGCATCTAAAAAACTCTGTTAACTGGAAATTTCAAGCTTGGTCAAAGCATCGAGCGACTTACAACTTTGCATGTACAACACGCATTGGAGAATTTGAAACTGCGTCTACTTTTGCCCGAATGGTATCTCCCATACATCCTCAAACCAAGGTCAATCCTCAAGGTCAAACAAACCCAATAATACATCGTTGAACTAATACAGTCCTCAAGGTCAATCCTCAAGGTCAAACAAGCCGAAACTAATACATCGTTGAACTAATACAGTCCTCAAGGTCAACTTGAGGTCGTCCATGAATGTCGAGGGATGCCGCTTTCTTTTTTATTCATAGCCTGGCAATATCCAATAAAAGTTCAACTTAACAAAAATGCCTAGTAAAGAAAAACAAACCCTTGTCAACGATGTAGCAAAACTTGTCGAATTTTCGTCATTGCAATTCCGTAGATTCGAAATGAAATAATGGGCAAAAATATTCATTTTCTTTTTTCGAGAAATTAGTTTAGAAAAAAACGCATTTTTTGTCTAATTTATTTAAAAACTTAATTTCAATGTCAATGTTGTATGTCAATGTTAATATAAGTTATATATGTTGATGGAAATCCCCGAAAAATTAAACAAAAAGACGAAATGAAAAAAAAAAACATTTTTCGCCCGTTGTAGATCTGAGAAGTACGCGATGAATGACGAGCGGGACGCGATTATCCAAAAGTGTGACGACTTACATTCCAATGATATATATGACACATGATTTTGACCGGTCGTTATCTCGCGCCGTCTATACACACAATGAGTCATTGGACTTTCGTTTTCCGGAACCAAAATGCTATCTATTGAGCAGAGGAAGCAAAAAAACGAGAAAGATGTCGGGAGCAGATAAATCGCAAAAAGTGTCAAACCGATGAAAGCGAGAGGCGGTCTTTTTTTTACAAAGCCTTTCACTTGACTTTCCTCTACCGTTATCCTTCAGCATATACACTATTTGTTTGCATATTTATTTTTATCTTCGGTTGCCGAGGGGCCGTTGACACGACGAGCGTTGGAGCCTCGAATTTCTCGGAAGGTCGGCCGAAATAATCATAATGCTAAAACGCCGGTGTAGCAGTTGCGCGATCGATGTCTCACAAGTATCCCCCATCGTCGTTGCCCGCGAGAAATTATATACCGGCGAGTATTATATTCGTGTCGAAGATGGAGAAAAAAGCACGTTAGGGACAATCATAACGGAGACGGTCGTCGCGATCGTTAGATGAAAACGGTGAGGTAAATTGGCAAAGCTCGACGCACCGATTTCGCGTATCACCGTCCCTAACGTATACGTGCGTACATCTGTCGCTTAATTCGCACGCGCGCGCGCGCGTTGCTCGCGGAAATAAATTTTCACGGCCTTCGTCGCCTTGGCATCCGCGATATTACGCAATGGCGTCCGTTGGAATTTTCGGTGGAAACGTTACGTGTGTTACAATAGTCTGACAAACGGAAACGTTGAAAGATCCCGGCAGAACTGACGAAAAGCAGCGTCGATTTGTCCCCGCGCAGATTCAGGATCTTTCGATTCTTCCGTTTCACATTCGCGACACGCGCTTTTGGTTATTCAGCGCACAATTATCGTTTGACATCGCAACTGAATCGGAATAATCGTTAACACTAGGTTCACGTTACCTTGATTGATTCCTTTGAATTTGGAAGACTTCTCGTTCAGTCGAAGCAAGCGTTGCGGGACAAAGAACGAAGGCGCAGGACGATACTCGATGGGACGCTCTTTTCGCAATAGCGGCTCGTAACGAACTGACGTTTGAGGACGCGAGAAAGGTCACCCCACGCACTATACGTCCTGCGCGCGGCTCTAGCCTAGTGCGCGCGCACGCGTGCTTCTTTTTCACACCGCGCAGCTCCACCAACGGCCGGTTTGATCTCGTTCGTAGTTCTTTTGTGCGCGAAGTTTAACCGGAATGCCCGCACGAGGACGTCCTCTGACGGTATTAGATTCTTACCCATTGAGGCCCGGTTCCACAACTCTCGGTTAACCGAGTTAACCGAAGTTTAAGGGCGACTGGACCAATCAGAACCACGCTGAGCTGGCTAAACTCCGGTTAACTCGGTTAACCGAGGGTTGTGGAACCGGGCCTGACTGATCGATAATTAGGGATGGGAGATGTTCGAAATATAATGAATTATTAAGAAATCGATATTTTTTCGAAGTATCATTACGGAAAATCGATTTTTTCCTCTAAACAATCGATGATTCCATCATTCGAGTTTTAAAAAAAATTGGAGAACCATGAACGTGGTTCTTATATTGTTGAATCTCTTCGTCGCACAAACGCGATTCTTTTAATAATTTACTATTCAGTTCTATCCATATCTGGAAATATGTCCAGTTGTATCCACAGATGCCATATTTGGACAAAGATTGCCATTGTTAAAACATAAATTTCATAACTACAATCGGATAAACTTCCGAAAAGCGGAAATCAAATTTCGATCGGAAATTCGGCATACCCCTTTCTTTTAATATTTTAAGAGATCAACCGGTGCGATGGTCTAGTGGTTAGCGTGCTCGCCACTAAACCAGCGGATGGGAGGTCCCGGGTTCGAATCCCAGTCGCGTACATATTTCGTCGTGAAATGTTTTTTCTTCGGCATTTCGCGACTAAATAAGACTAGTTCCAAGACTGGCGAACTCGATGACCGGCTGTTATTGGTGTAGGTTTTCCGCAGTTTCCTATACCCATGACAGAAATGTCATGATGAATATAATACAGAGGGGGAGAGGTCGTCAGCGGCCGCAAGAGGGGGGAACAGGCAGAAAGATGGAGAAAAAGGAGTAAAAACAGTAGAGGAAAGAAACGGGCACAATGAGGGGAAAGAATAGGTAACAAACGCGAAAAGCGTGTGTACCTAAGGGAAAAGCCAATAAAAAAAATATTTTAAGAGATCCATGGGTCGTTTGCATCCTCGACATTTCATCACTGAGGTATCCCGTGAAGGTGTGTTTACCCGTGGCGTTCATATTCTTATTTAAAAAAAGTTTGGGATAGCGTTATTTCACTGCCCCGGGTCCGCCAGAATCGGTTGATTCAGCTCCAGCTGGCAAGCCGTAAAAATCTGTCGAGGACGCAAACGACCCATGTGTTCTGGAAACGTATGTAAAATCCGACTTCTCGAAAAAAAAATTCTCTATAATTTTGGTCTTGAATTCTGACTGAATCCAAGACCTGACTTGAATCTGGACTGAAAATAAAAATTTTAATGAAGGTGTTGAGTAAATAAAAGCGAAAATGGACGTGAGAACCAGCGATCAGGTTAGGGCGCCACTTCGTCCCCGCAATTCGAATCCTGAACCCGATATTTCTGCAAAATGTAATTCTTCCCAGTGGTGAATATGTTACGCGGGTGACGGTTGACGCTGTCACTGTATTGACGATATGCGATATCCAATGAAAGTTCCGCTTCAGTATAGACTTTTCGGTATATACCTCATCTCTCATTGGATCTCGCGCATCATTCATCCGGTATCGCGTACAGTATACCAAGTCCAACAATCAGAATTCACCTTTAGATTTGTGTTGAAAAAGATGCGAGGACAAGATGATTTGTGATTGGCTGTTATATACCAATCCGGGCGTCACGTCCTGCGAGAAGGCATTACATACATGTATTTCGATGTTACTTTATCAAAATCGAGAATCGATTAATCGATCGCCAAAAAAATTGACAAAATATAATCGATTATTTCACCGAAAACTTCGACATTTTCAATTAATCGAAAAACATCGCCCATCCCTATCGATAATGTCGCTGCCGCACTTCCCTGTCGTGCAGCATGGCGAGGTCCCTTTAGGCAGCCGAAAATAAGCGATTTTTCAAGACTTTTTTTTCGTCGAATCTATTTATTTTATATAGTTCAAATTTTCTGTACATATTATTACATCTTTCGATTTATCAATTGTTTTTTTATACTTCGAAATGACGGCCGTAGGACACTTCCTTCGGAGCACGGTTGCCGCCTGAGTTGATCCAAGGCGTACAACCTAGCGTCTGGTGCATTGATCTAAATCATCGGAACCAAGAAATTTTACATTTCTGAGACCCACACGCTCCATGTGAACCTAAAAAATTCAGGAAAAAGTCAAAATTCGAAAAATGGCCCGTGTTTGAAAAAATGTTCTATTTCTCATGCAATTTTTTACCGTAGTATTTGTTGATGAAAAAGTAGTTTTTCAAAATAATTTTCAAAAAACGTCCGGTTCACATAGACGGTAATTATGTTATCTAAAAGGGTGCAACATTTGTTGAATGTTCGATCAGATAGTTTACGAGTTATCCAGTACGAGGTTCACAAAAAACAAAATAAGCTCTTTACGCTATGAAAAAAACTCCCCCCTTAAGGTATTACTGAATGGGCCGTCGGGCAAAAGGTTAGTCCAAAATGGGCGAATCGTGGATTTACAAGTCTAGATCATGTCGTACATGTTTAGCCTTACAAATAACTAATTTAATAATAAATGAACACCTGAGAATGTTAATTTTCCACTTTTAGTAATAATAATTGAAGTCAAATTCAACGATATTGGCGTGTGCTTGACTGAGATTTTGTCAGTGACTGTACATCTGTTTCAACTGTCCAAAAAAAAATTTCTCAACATTCAAATTTAATTGATACATTCAGATTATTTTATTATTATCAACAATTACCCAAAAACTCAATATATATTGAGTTTTCCAATTATTGCTAATTAATTTATCGTTAAAATAAACCTTTTACTATTTTATAAATTGACTGCCAAACGCGACGACGCAGCAGGCTGAAATTTTTGTTCATCGGTGGTAGCACTGCTCGACCGGTTTGCGCACGCGTTGTGCTTTCCCCGTTGACGCTGCTTCGTGAGTAGCAGTGAGTAATTCTAACCTCAAAATAGCGTTGGCAAGCGTGGCTTCAGTGCGTGTCTTCAGCTTTTGAGAAAAAATTAACATTCATTAATCAGAACTTTTATTTATTAATAATAATAAGGGAAACGTCAGGAAAAAACAAATATTTCGACCTATGCCCTGTTTCCGTCAACCACGAATGAGCTACGGATAAAGTTATCCGGCAGATAAATAATGCTAAAAGTATAGTATATCTTGCGGATAACTTTATCGAGAGGTGACGAAACCGGCCATTAGCATGGATGTACACCACGGTATAGCACAGCGTATCTACTATACCGACAGAATGATCATTGTACTACTCTGCAACGTTGCCACGTCTATACAACGCAATTCGTGAAAAGGCGATACTCCTCATCACTTTAATTAATTTCTTGACAATTACTCAGTCGATTTGTTTGAAACTTAGAACAATCAATCGCTTGATCCTAAATCTTGATGATATAATATTTTCAGAATTCACGGCGATTTAGTTCCATTCGTTTTGCAACCCTAATGGCCTCTAGACACTGCGCGCGATGAGCGATATCCAATGAGCGCTCTGCTTTTCTGAACGTCACATCCGTCGCGAGCCTCCTCGCGACGTCGCTCACGGAGTTGACCAAGTTTCTATTTTCGTCACTCGCGACAAGCGACAACGCGCCAGCAGGCGACATTTTTCAACCATTTTATAATCGTCTCTATCCAGAGTTGCCAAATTGGGCTATAAACCACGATTTGGGCTATCTTGGGAGGCCATTTCGCGGCCCAAATTTTTGAAACTCGCTAATGCGCGGTTTGGGCTATATGCGAAAATAAAATGGCTTTCTTTGGGCTCTTAGACCATGTAACTACAGAACGCGCCTTTCATAATTCGCTTCAATTGGGAACTTCAATCTTGCTTCAATTCGCTTCAGTTCGGGAGTAAGGAAATACACACGTACACACAATTTACTACGGTTACAAATGATCATCACGTATTTACTCACGCACATAAGAAACATATAATCCCATAACATAATACAGCACGCTAACAAAACGATTATACAAAAATCGTGTTCTTTTTACACACTATACGTATGTGTGCGCCAAAATAGAAGAATAGAGGAGCACCCAAGTCGATAACGCAATCGTTAACAACTATTTTATGGAGGTAACTTTCATTATGGGTTTTAGAGTAATATATTTTATACCTATAAATAATTGAACGTAGTGAATTCATATTTATTAAAATCTTTAATAAAAATATACAATTATACAGCCATCGAGTCATAGTTATGTGATTCACATGGTGTGATTTAAAGTTTGTGTGAAATTGCGTCATGGACAAAAAAGCCTATTATTGTTCCGCTTGAACCCATGATCACAGACAGCACGAATTGTAAATTTATGATTATGAATTGGAGGAAAAGTAAACTTCAAATGTAAAAAAGAAAAACTGTTTAGTAATTACGTATCATAAAATGAAAATACTTAACGAACGACCAACATAAAAAATGATTTTCCTTCAGCCCGATATACTCATATGCCCCCGCGTCCTCTTCTCAGCCGACAAGGGAAGCTGAGTTCAACTTGAATCCGGATGATCCGGACTCCGGTCCTGACCCTGCCAATAGTCGATTTAGATTTCTAGAGAACGTAAAGATATTGACTTTATTTATTCTTATTCATATATCATATATGAGACTGTGATTGAACGTGGGTGATTTTTGTACTAGTGTAATCTCAAGCAATAAGTACTTGTTTATTGATGTGATTGTCACGTCAAAATACAGATGTTTGATTATGTTAGATTTTTAAATAATTAAAGAAATAATTCAATTTCTAACTTATATCGGTGCTTTTCCTTCATGACCGACCAAAACCACGAATTTGGCCTATATGCGAGCTTTTACCGCGCTATTTGGGCTTCGTAAAGTCCCGCGGTTTTTGGGCTACACAAGCGGCTTCTGGCGGCGGTTTCGCTCACTACACGTCTGGCAACTCTGTGTCCAACACAGTTGTTGATTGTGTTTAAATGACAAGAGACATGAGACTGGCTTGGCCACAAATTGTAAGAACATGGCGCTAAATTTCTCAAGTGCTAACGTCATTTCAAGAAATGCTCCGCTGCAACGTTTTCGATAATTTTTTTATTTTCAAAGTCCTTTCAGTAAGGAACTTATGGAGTAAACAGAAACCTAATAGCAATTTACCACTGCTATATATTTTTTTCTTCTATTAACACGCATTAGATTTATTTGAATAATTTTTCAGTACTTCGCGCACTTTAGCATAATTTATTTTTCAAGTAACCTTACATTTTATTTTATGTCGCATCGCTCATCGCTCGAGGCGCTCGTCGCTCGCAGTATGAATGTGGGCAAAACATTTTCACGAACTCGCCGCTGTCGCTCCTCGCGCGCAGTATGCAGAGACCAATACGTCTGCAGAAGCTGTTTTCCCATAAGCGACCATGTTAAATTCATATGTTTATAACCGCTAAATAATTCAGTTTTTTTAGAATTGTTAAGTTCTAAAATAATTTATGTAGTATTATTCTATCAAGAACTGTCATTCCTCAAATTTTTCAGAATTTTGGCGATTTTTTAATATCCATCCAGTAATACTTTAATAAACCTAATGCTCTTGCTGTTTCCCTTTTTCTGTCCCGTCGTTTATCTTTCTCCATCTAGGAGATAACGGAGCGACGAACAATTTTTTCGCGATATGGATCAAAAACTTTATTAGGACTGTGTGAAGTTTCAAAATCGATTATCGAGCACTGGGAATTAGCGCGTTACCAACCCTAGTAGCAATTATTAAAAAGTTGTCCAAAAGTCATCAAAATGGACACCAAATGTCCGCCCGGCGGTTACCTTCCAGTTGGCAACTGTCCGAAACGATAACTTTTGGACGCATGATAACTTGTAGGCAACTTCCGAGCGGACACTTAGTCGCTGTTTAGACGATTTCTGAATAAGTTTTTGGAAATTGCTACCCTGAGAGATTAGGTATCTGACGGGTACCGCCAGGCCGGAAATCGGGACTCGGAATTTTTTTTTAAGTTTCTACCGCAAAACATACGGGAAAATATCCAGCGTACATTTACATTGGTACGTTCACTACGTGGATTTTCTAATTTTATTTTCAAACATTAATTATTCGTGTTGACGTCCGTCGTTCAGGCCTACGTTGTAAATAGGACAAAGTAAACACCCTAACGTTTGGAGGATTACAGAAACAGAACTAGTCAACATAGAAATAAATCAATTTGTTTATAGAACTCAGTATTTATTAAAATTTTCAATATAATCAACAAAAATGTCAAACATCAACGCTTTGCCCAATCCACCGGGTAAAGTGGATAGTAAGATCCATCCACCGGGTAAGATGGAGTGAAACTAGGAAGTACAGTTGTCGCAAAGAAGTATGCCTCTTCCTTCATAAGCCGTACATTTCTCGTGACTCCATTGGCTACAAGAACTGCATTGGATCCACCTTCTCAACCGATCGACAATGTGCCACCTCATTAAATTAGTTCTTCTCTAGCATTTATCGAGTACCTGATCGAATAGATGGAACACATCGGCAGAGTCTCAATTTCGTTATATACAGCCGAAGGGGTTATACCAGTGTGAAAAGCTTCAGCCTCTCAGCAGGCATTATTCGAGGAAGAGAAGTGTCCATTGTATGGGCCAGGTATAGCTGATTAGCAGTTTTTATGGTAAATATCATTTTATCTTGCAAAAATCGATATTTAAATCTTTGAACGCGTTTTTCTCTATATGAGATTTTCCAAATTTGCTGACATTGTAACTCAAAGAGCAATTTTCCGATTGACTTGAAAATTGAACTAGGTACTCTTCAATATATTTACTCTACAATGACGTAGGATATTTTTGATCGGATGAAAATTGACGATTTGGCATTGAAAAAAACGACCATTTTGTAGACAAGAAAACAGGCTTTTTTCATAACTACGCCATTTTGTTAGATTTTGATATTTATCGAAAATCCTACGTCATTGTACAGGAAATACCTTCCAGTTTAACGACATTTTTTCCTTTTTCGGTTTCAGCTACTCAATCGGCCGGAATCATGTCAGCAGTGGAGGGACTTTTTTTGCGCCTCCGAAGGCAGCGCATAAGTCGCTTGGATCTCAATATTTTTCGATAAACAAATTATGTAATATAGGTCAAATATAGCCAAATATATTTTTAATTTTCCGAAACATTTAATTGAATACTTTTATTCCAATAAATTCCCGAAAATCACCCAAATTTTCAGCGTTCACAATGAAAATCACCCAAACGGATACGAAAATCACCCAAATTTCCAGCGTTCACACTGGTATAGACTGGTATAGATTAAATTATAAGCCGGGTATTTTGTTCATGCCCAAATCGATTATTCAATCGCCGCTGATTAGAGGGCAAGAAACTGGAACGTTGCGCCATCTGTCAGGACCACCGTCAGTTAACGCCTCTGCTCATCACTTATGCAGAAACGTCAACTACGTAAATCAGCCGATAAAGTAATTGCGAGGGTAGAGTGGCGCCAACTGGTACGGCTTGAATGAATCTTCCTGTTTTTGAGAATAAAAATATAGTCTCCTTTCACCCAGCCCCCTGACACTGGCCTACTATTCCTATACGATAAAAGGAAACGCGTTTTGTCCCGGCTTTTTAGTTGTTGAAAGCGCCACTACCTGGCGTTGGCTGTTATGTGACAGCCTTCGGTTCTAAATACTCCGATCAGCTGAACGATTCGATACTTTCGTTTCGTGCTGTTATCGTTATTGCGATAACTAGACTTTTATTCATGTAAAATATTCAAAACACCGGTGAAACATACACACACACATACACACACGCACGCACGCACGCACACACACACACACACACACGCACACACATATATATATGTATGCATGCCTGTCACACGACTACTAGCACCACATTCCGGAAAGGGCATTTTGCGAACAGCATTTATCTACCAGTGTCAGCCCCCTGCTTTCACCCTACTCGCTCTTCCCGCTTTCGATCCAATTCTATTCGCCTCGTTATACACTTTGCTAAACGCCTACTTTAAGGCAGTAGCCTGATCTAGAGCGAGATATTTTACGTCATTTTTGGGTTGGAATAACTTTTAAACCTTTGAAATTGTCTTGATGAAATTTTCAATATGTATTTATTGTTTCTTTGAGAATGTATCTACATTAAAAAGAAATATTTTAAATATTTTCATGTAGTTTTTTATTTTTTTACAACATGGTCCACCGAAAACCGCCTCAATCGTCGCCCACTCTGGCTGATGTTGTATGCATCTGAAAAAAAAAATATATATGTATTCTCAATCTGTATGAATATTCTGAGCACTGGTAGCAGAATTAGTACTTAAACAAATTTTGTTACAAAATGGCGGCCTGTTAAACTTTGATCAACAATATGTCATACATTTTCAGGTATTCGACGAGTTATAAAATATGGGCAAAATTATTGTTCGACTCAATTCAGCTACCAGTCCTCAGAAAGAGGCTACCGAAGGTACGTGCAAAATTTGAGCTCGATCGGTCAATTAGCTATCGAGATATCATGGGCGCCGATTTGAAAAACATAGTTCTGAGATAAACGCGTTCAAAGTTTTGATACCGTTAGATGAGGTTTGCGCGCGGCTTGCTTATAATTTCTATTACTCTGCTAATTTTTGAAATATCAATAAACTGTTTACACGAGCGTATTAAGAAAGGTCTAAGGAATAATAAAATAAAGAGAAAAAAATCGATTTTGTCAAATTTCTAGACCAGACCACTGCCGTAAGATATTCCTTTCGCGGAGGGTTGCGTTTTGTGGACGCATAAGGCGGGCCCTTCTGAATCATTGGTAGATTACAGTGGCGCTTAGTAAAAATAAGTCACAATTAATTATTATACCTAACGATTGACTGGAATGAAAATGTTTGCGCAAATTTAGTCGATTTAGATTTTTCTCTGAAAAGTCGCGGCCACGAAAATTCTTCTGCTAGTCACATTTTCCTAAGTTTCATCACTAATATTTTCTTTAAACTTTCGGTGACCCCCTGTTTTTATTGTTGTTAAGGAATCTTTAGATTTTTGTAAATAAGTGAGCAGGCATCCAGAGTTCTTCAGTGTAGAAATTCTTAGATAGAAAATTGGCCAGTGTGTCATCTCCATAAAGCGCCATAAAAATAAGACGTTTTTCAGAGTTGTAATGTTTCGTTAAAAGTTCGATAAGTTGGTCTGAAATTTTACCAGTTTACTGCAATGGATTCCTACTCAATTATAGACGAAAAAATCAGTAAATTATGAAATATTCGAGTTCTTGAAAGGGATACCTTAAGATATTACCTTGTTTTGAAAATCACTTCGTCTGTTTACGTATTTTTTCATTACTTCAGCTACCCAGTGTTGACTTTTCTTCTGCTTCCAAGAAGCATGTGGGTCTTCCGACGGAAAGGAATATAATTTTACTTTTGTTTCACCAGCTTCAGCATTTTTTGCATTGTTTTTGCATCGTTTGATGCAGCATGTTATTCTCTACTTCCTTATCTGCAAATGTATATGTATAACCCAAATGCTGAAAATCAATTCGATACATTGTAACCTTGATATATCTTTATTACTTTTCTGAATGACACACACACACACACACGCGCGCGCGCGCGCGCGCGCGGAGGCTGTCACATAACAGCCAACGCTAGGTAGTGGCGCTTTCAAGAACTAAAAAGCCGAGACAAAACGCGTTTTGGTTTATCGTATAGGAATAGTTGGCCAGTGTCAGGGAGCTGCTCCATATCTACCTCACATGCTATATCCCCCACCCCTCGACAAGTGACACGTGGAACAACGGAGCAAGTTGAATATGCGAGAGACAAATGTACGAACGCAAAACGACGTTCGAACGCGTTTAAATTTCGCCGCAGTTCCCGCCGACCGTCAGCCTCAGTTTTTTATTCGCTGAGCAGCGAAATCCGTACGGACCAATGAGAGAACGGTGAAAGTGATGATCGTGGAAATTCTGGCCGAGCCCGTATCGCGGAGATGAGCGGCATGGGGAGAATGAATTTCTCGGTTCATCGAGGCCTCGGCGTTCAAGAGCTGATCGTGCGGTATACAGATCGATCCGAACGTTCGACCAACGATGAGCGGCTCGACGAACACTGACGGTGGAGTTATCAACTTTGGCGCGGGACCGGCCAAGCTCCCGCGAGAGGTAACTACACACTCCGTACATACCAATCAACCTTCTATCGATTATTTTCAACGAGATCCATATGAGCGAATCGTACACTCGCCTGGTGATAACTTCGCCCGAAAACTAGTTCCTGAAGTGCTAGACTGCGATGAATAATAATACAAATAATACCAATAATCGTTGATCGCTTTCACGTGGCGAAAAAAAATATCAGCGTGTTGGAACGATCTGCGAATGGAACAAACTTTCGACATTATCGTCTCGGTTAGCCTCTAATGTTTACATACCGGGGTCGCGCGTCGATTACGAGGGGCAATGGGACTGAGAGATTTGCACCGAGCCTGCGGCTGAGGCCCTTTATTACACTCCACTGTAATTACGCGTATGCCACATAGAGGGCGCGTTCCAATCTTCCAGTAGTTGTTTTGGGGGCATCCATTAATTACGTGAGGTGATTCTGGCGATTTTTCGACCCCCCCTCTCCCCCTGGTGAGATGTGAGATTTTGCTCCATCCCCTCCCCCCGCCCCTAATCTCACGTGAGATTTTTCAAAATGCATACGTTCACGGAAAATAAATTGTAGTAGAAGTAACTGCGGTTGTAGTACCATTTACACCACCATGTAAAGTAGTAGGGAGACTCTCCCTACGTGATAAAAATTATGTGATTACTAAAATTACTAAAATTACTAAAATTACGTGATATTTGCCGAAGCCCCCCTCTCCCCCGCGTGAGATTGGGTGAGATTTCGCTCGACCCCCTCCCCCCCCCTAAACGCCTCACGTAATTAATGGACGCCCCCTTTATGAATACGGCTGGGCATGCATAAAAATAAAGCTTTACGAACATCTTTAGTATAATTATGCACGTACCGTTCTATGGAGTTACTGCCATACACACCGGAAGTGGCGCGCAACGTATGTTCACTGCGCCGGTCACCGTGTGCGTTTCTCGATCTCAGGGAAAAACGAAAGTACAATCCGATACTGACTCAATGGGACAATTCACGTTCTCCTTATGCTTTATCCCGGTTTTTAGACGTACGGAAGAAAAATCCAGACGCATCGCATTAAGGCGTTAGGCTACTGTGACGAACCGAAAATCAGGACTTTTTGAAAAAATTAATTTCGGTGGAATAAGTAAGATGATTGAAAAATCGTTTGAACATTTATTTGTATGTACGCATTAACAAAGTTATGCGCCGCATTTTATTTAAAATATCAATAATTTGAAAAGTTATAAACAATCACGTGATCCGAAACAAAAAAACGAGTTTTTTTTCTTAAAATAGGTAATTTCGACTAGACTTGAACGAGCTTTTTTGGTATCGTGTTTTAGATCGGAAAAAAATGAGTTTTTAAAATGTTTTAAAGAAAAATTACATTATTGTTAATAACTGATGGAAAAAATGTTAAGAAGGAAAACGTCGGTCAAGACTAAACTATTATTACACTGAATTAAGTGCACCAAAAACGCGTTTAAAGTTTTAACAGCAGTTATATCGTTGTAATAATAAGTTTACCTTCAATCTGCGATTCCTGCACCATATGTTGAACCTTCCTCTTCTATTTGAGTTGCCTCAAGCGACGACGTGTGTGGTCGTCATTTTCACAGTAGCCTAACCCCCTAAGGTGTTCCTTTCACGGACCCTAATCAAGTAGGAATACATGCCAGTATAGTGGTAAAATTTCAAACCGAAATACCGAGCTTTTAACGAAAAATTACAATTCTAAAAATTGTCTCATTTATACGGCACTTTATAAAGATGACACGCTGGCCAAATTTCTATCTAATAATTTATACACTAAACAACTCTAGATATCTGACATAGAGTGCTGGCGCGTGTAAAAAAAACCAAAGATTCCGTAACGACAATAAACACAGGAGCTCGCCGAATGTTTAAAGAAAATATTAAAGAAAAAACTTTGAAAAATGTGACGCGGAAGAATTTTCGTAGTCGCGACTTAAAAAAGGCGTTAAAAGACGCCAGGCTTTACGGTCTACGTACGTGGGGCGGGGGTCAAGGTTTGCGTTACGTCACGATTCTAAAACTGCTAGAGGCGACAAAATTTCTGCATGTCAAGTTTTTAATTTAAACCTCGCGTGCAATTTTACCGTGGATAGCTCACAGCTTTCTATACGCAATGTCAGTTAAGGGGGAAAGTCACTGTGCAAAAACTTGCACGGTAGCTTTCCCGCATCCCCCAAGCAAAATTTGAAGGAATTTTTTCTTTTCTATAATTCTTGAAAGTACATGTATTGAAAAATATGTTGGCAACATTTTTATTCGGAAGTCCGAAAATTGACGGAGTTATAGTCACTTTAGTGAGAACAGGTACGCAACACGGTACGAAAACTTTGAACGCGTTTTTTTCGAAACTAGTTTTTTCGACCTTGTCCGAGCGAATACTTACAAACTTATCAACCGATTTTCAATTTAAAAAATTTTTTAATCGCCGTGACTAAGGTTGTGCGTATGCGCGTTTTGAACATTTGATAATTACTATTTTTAAAGACTGCTTGAATACAAAAAAGGGCCTTGAAAATAGAAAAAAATTTCCAAACTGTCGACATTTTGTAAAAAAAAACCAAAATAAAAACACGGCTACGCATAACGATAGCTACATTTATATGGATATCGATGAATTGTTGATTTTTAATTTACAGATAACCTTTCATAAAGATTATCGATGGGCCAATGAAGAGAATTTTTTTTTTCGTCGTCAAATCAAAGCATATATGTCGGTTAATTTTCAAGATTTTGTCATAAAAATTGATATAAAACTAGATGAATATATACTTCATAAAATGAGTATAAACCCGATCCTTTCATAATTAGTTATGTCTATGAAAAAAAATCGCAATTATTGACGACAAAGCACCCGTTACGTAACGGAATAGGGGGGGGGGGCTTCTGGCCAAGCGTGACGGTCCCGTTACGTGGGGGGAGGGGGGTAAAAAATTGGTCAATTTTGCGCTACGTAATTTGTGTACGTCCCTTAACCATCAGTTATATACGGTTCTTGTAATGTCCGTCGCCTTTATTTTCAATCGCTGCCACGCGTGGCGCTAGTAGTCGTCTGCTCGATAACTATATCGATGAAGTATGATCTGTGGACCGGCCGAATCCACCGAACGCGTATAATATTGTTGCATTCGAGTTATGACAAAAAATTTAACAAGCCACAAGTCACAACCACAATCATCAAACTCGCAAAACTCTCCAAATACTCCGAAAATGTTATTATTATATCGAGTATAGAACGCGCATGCGTAAAAGAAGCCGAGCAGAGGACCACTGGCGCCACGACGTGGACTGTAGCGCAATTAAACATCCCGGACAACACGCAAATAATTTATTGCTATAGGAATAGTATTCAGTGTCGTGGGGCTGGACACGAGAGCGCCTTGACGCCTAGTAATTAAAAAAAAATCGACACCATTCAGCACCACTGACACTGACGAACACGCCGCGACTCTTCATACAGTAAGATGTTTATTTTTCTCCGAGACTACGAGACTGGGATTCGAACTCGTGACCTCCCGATGTGTTCTGGTTCAGAGGCGAGCACGCTTACCACTAGACCAGCACACCGGTTAGTCTAGCATAAGTATCGTCTCTTAGGCTGGGAAGAGACGTCCGATTTTTCCTTTCATACAATCCGATCTCGCAGTCGGATCCGGCTATCGGAAGGCACTCGTGCCATACATTTGTTTGAACATACAATATATATCCGATCCGATAGTCGGATCCGAGTTCTGATAGTCGGATCGGATGTGTATTGCATGTTCAAACAAATGTATGGCACGAGGGCCTTCCGACAGTCGAATCAGATTGTCGGAAAGAAAAAATCGGAAGTCTATTCTCGGCCTTATTATCCGAAATTTAGTGACGAATCGTCCATAAGCTATTTTTTAAACTTTTGACAAAATTCTAAGGTATTTACGTAGGTGTCCGGCTGGTAATTTATTTATTGCGCAGCAGTGCACTTCGCAACTATAGCGCAAGGTTAAAAAATCGCGCGGACAGTACATACACGAAGGAGAAAAATAAGAAAATATTCTTTTCCCTCAATAAGTTAAAAATATCGTAGAACACACATGAAGGCGATTCAGATATTGATACGAGGCATCTACATTTCTTTTTGGACCTCACTTTGCGGGTTACCCTGTATATACTGGGTGTCCCTCTTATCTCTGCCACCCGGAATAACTCGGTAATTATCGACGTCACAAAAAAATGTTCCAGACAAAAATTTTAACGGTGTGAAGGGGGCCATCAAATGCGACCAAGTTCTTTTTATTTCGGTCGAGGCGCTGACGCACAGTGAAGGTTTTCCACTTTTTTCAATAGAATGGTACATTTCTTTTCAACCATCTTGTGGAGCACCTCAAGCCGCATAAAATACATTAGGTCAAAGTCGTTCAAGGTCTTTCAAGGTCAGTATCGATGATACAAATCTGAATATCTCGGATCATTACCAAATATTTGGTAGGATGTGTATTTCATTTAAATAGGTGTTCGAAATAACCTTGAACGACTTTGACCCCCTAATGTTTTTTATGCGGCTTGAGATGCTCCACAAGATGGTTGAAAAACAATGTACCATTCCAATTTAAAAAAGTGGAGGTGACCTTCACTATGCGTCAGTGGCTTTACCGAAAAAAAAATTGGTCGCAGTTGATGGCCCTCTTCATACCGTAAAACTTTTGTCTCGAACATTTTTTTGTGACGTCGATAATTACTAAGTTATTTCGGGGGACAGAGATAGGAGATACATGACTGATTTATACTGACGTTACTTTTGAAAAGTAATGATTCGCGCTAACCCGAATCCACATAATACGAGTAAAACCAGGCACGCACACATTCCTGAACTTATCCGTAACCGTAAGATTTGGGACCAATGCTTTTGCTCAAATTACGTTGTTCCAGGAATGATGTTGATAAAAACTTTTAAGGCGTTACCCCCACTTGTAGCGCTAAAAGGCATTTGTCATGAATTTTTTTAAGGAAAAGTACAAAACTTTTTTAATCGATCAATATACCATCTTAAAGAACTTTCAGTAATTTTTTTATTGAAAAATATTACATTGTTTAGTGGCAAATGGCCGTCAAGGAAATAATGTTTTTATATACACGGTTTGCGGTGACCAACATTGCGGCGAAGTGGATCATCTGAAAAAAAAATGCGGATGGATTTAGTCAAATATAAGTATAAACTAGTCTTTAATCGAAGGATTTAAAAAAATATTCATTTTTCACAAAATGGCGGACAGTCAAAGTTAATGGTTCGATTTTAACGAAAAAAATCGAACGATTAAAGACTACATTTTTATGTATTAAATAAGTCTGCAAAATTTCAAGAACATCGGTTCATTAGTGTTCGAGTAATCTTGATCACCGACTTCAGAAATGCCATTTTGAGAAAAACGTGTTTAAAGTTTCAACTAGCCGGTCGTTTACACAACGGATTCTTCTCTTTCAACGCTCATATCTCAGTCAATTTTGTTCGGATCGACTTGAAATTTTCAGGACATATTCTCAGATACTTGTACTTCAAAAAAATGCAATAAAAAATTTCAAAATCGCAAGTGGGGGTAACCCCTTAAAGGTGCAGACGTGCGAGTTTATCATTAAAATTGTGAGCTCGCACTTCAAGTGGGACACTCGATACATATGAGCCTTCTTTTCTCGATATGGAGTCAGTAGGATGGGTATCTCTATCTGTATTATATAAATATCTTGTCGCCACTGCTATCCACGAGAAATACTGGATTGTACGTGTGTATCCGTCTCGCCTTTTTAAATAGCTGTTTCTCTTTCTTTCTCTCTCGTTTTTTATGACTAAAAAATCGTCTATTTTTCAGCTTCTTTTATAACAATTATTATCATTTTTATTGATCTTATCACATTCAAAACAATTATTTCTTTATGAAAAAGAGGCATTTTCGTGAATTTGTCTGACAACGTGTGCAGGTAAAAATTTTTTTTACATTAAAACGTTTCAAGTCCCTTTCACAATTTTTGTATCGAAAAATATTTATATATAATAAAAATATAATGGTTTGTATAGATTGCTGTTTGAAAAGCGTTCTTGACGGTGACTACTGCTGCTCGGAAATAAATCATCCGAATTAAAAAAATTCGAACGCATTTAGTTTTTGGATAGAATTATCTAGTGCATGGATGAAGGATTTAATAAAAAAGTGGATTATTGAAAAAAAAATAGCCGCAGTGCAAACTGAAAGTATCGATTTTTTGTTGATAAATAATAAAAACTATGAATCGGAAAAAAATTCCTTTGTTCACGGACTGCTTTTTTTTATATGTGAAAAAAGCTTGTGAAATTTGAAGTTGATCGGTGCAGTCACTTTCGAGATATCGTGCTCACGGATTTTGAAAAAGTAATTTCGAGAAAAACGCTTTTAAAGTCCGCAGATCCTACCTATAAACGCCCATAAGTCCCTGAATTTTCAACGGATCGACTTCAAATTTTCAGAGAATATATTTGAATCTGTCGAAAACCAAAAATCGATATTTGAAAAAATTTCAAGTAGGTGTAAGCCCTCAAGACGCTCTGTGTAACATCTTCATCAGATACACGATTGAGATGTATGAATATTTTTCGTTAAATTATTTTTGGTCCAATATTTTCAGACATTTGTGTGCGTGAATGAATAAAATGAAAAAATCATGCCCGCGTGGCGATGAGGACCAAACTCTTACGTGACCGTATCTTATCGTGTTCATGCATTATAAACGTAATCGTGCAACGATAACGCTTTTAATAAATACCAATGTGGCTGAAAAATATTTTTTCTCTGAGACAAACTGAAACAATATGCGTGTCGATAGACCCTATAATTCATATATGCAATTGCCGTAAAAAAGAGGAAACATCTTTTTTTCTGGATTGCGAAAATAAACGCTATGGAAATTTCCCTGATTTTTTTCTATCTGGATAGGTCAATTGGAACATGAAAAAATGCGATTTCGATGACGATGTTGAAGCTTGCATCGTTAGAATGCAACGAAAATTCTTTTTTTTTATTTCCTCACTTTCACTACCATTCAGAATCTTTTGTTGCATATTTAGGCTGAAAATGTCTAATGAGGATCCTGAGAAACGTTTGAGTGATTTTTGAGGGCCAGAGGTGCCGAGAAAAATTCAACTACGAAACTTTCGTTACGTTCCAACGATGCAAACTTCAATATAATTTTCGAAAAACAGTGCCGCGCGATATTGTGCAGCGTTTAAAAATAAGTACTCCAATAAATACTCGGTGGAAAACAGTTTTACAAGCTCTTTACAGTTTTTATTATTTGGATCAGTTTTTTTTGTCCTCGCGATGTCATTATGGATATGTATTGTACGTAGACAGAAAACGCGTTTTTCATAAGAAACGCGAATTTTTAACATTTTTTTCTGATTAGAGTATTGGGATAACGAGATCAGGATTTTACGCACAATTTATACATAGTCTGGCCACCATTGAGTTTTTTAAAATTGAAAACTATCAATAAACTATCAATATGATTATTCAAACGAAGTGCCGCCACTGCATGGCCAATTGGTGTAGGCCAATGGTCCTGGCGACGAGGACGATCGAAAATGAAAAAAATGTACTTTCAGTATGGTAATAAAATTTTCGTATGTCCGGAGACTTTATTGCAATTTCGGAAACTACTAAAAAAAGAAGGAAAAAATTCGATTTTCGACGGAAAAAAAATAACTTCAAGGCAGTATTGTTGTCTAGAGCGCTGTTTTGGAGGTGATCTTTAGGATGGAATAACTAAAAGAAGAAAAAAACATGATTATTGATATCAAGAATATATACAAATTGCAAAATATAAAATAAACTTTATTATCATGTACTTTTGTAAGTTTGTTCACAACGGCGCGGAAAACGCCCCCAATTGGCGACTAATCTTGTGAACGTTGTATAAATCTGAGAAAAAGAAACCAAACATATTCTTAATCTGTCTTAGTGCGCGGTACCATATTCAGCAAAAAAAATCTACAAAATGGTGGAATGCTAAACTTTGATTAGCAATTTTTCATATTTTACTGACCATTCTACGAGTAATATTTTTTTAAATAATTATTTCGTCTCAACTCTGTGACCAACGTTGAAAAACAGTCTACTAAAGGTGTATGCCAAATCCAAGCTCAATATGCCTAATAATTATCGAGCTATCGTAGTTGACGATTTGAAAAGCACAGTTTCGAGAAAAACGCGTTTAAGGCCTTATATACGCGATTCCGCCGATTTTCGAAGGTACTTTTCTAGACGCAGTTGAAAAAAATGACGCAGAAATATATTGACAACAGTTTTTTACAGATCATTTATGCACATGATTAAGTATCTGTAAAAAAATCAGAAATATTAACAAATGGCGGAAATAACACAATAAAGCAATGTATTTTTTTTTGCGCGCGCCTTGACGGTGAACGTTCTCGGCATCGATGTGGGTGTCTGAAAAAAATGAACATATTTATAATTGCATAATGAATGTATATTTAGTGTGAACTAACAATATTAAAAAAAAAAAAATTATTATAATAAAAATTCGAAACCTAAAATTTTTTTACTCAATTTTTTATCGGTATTTTATTTTTTATATTTTTTTGTGTCATCGAAATGTTTGTTTCTGTAGATCACACGATAGGTGATGATACTAAGAATATGTTGTAAAAATTTCAAAGCGATCTGAACCTTCGTTTAAGAGTTAGAACTTTCACAAGGTTCAAAAAAGTGAATTGTGGAAAAACGACTTTGAAGTTGGCGGTCGGGGGCGCCGCGAGGTATCTATTATAAATGCAATCATACCTTATTTTTGTAATTTTTGGAATTTTTCAATTCTCTAAAGCTTAAAATATTCCTAACCGTTCAGGCTAATGGAAAGAAAAATAATTTTGAAAATGAAAATTTTTGAAGTTTTTCGCGTGTATAAGGCCTTAAGGAAGTTGGAGCAGTCCAGTTGAGTCACATGACAGTTTATGAATTTTTTTTCCAATGAACCTCAAAACAATGCATACGAAGAAATTTATTCCGCACATGCTAATTTTTCATAAAATATACACTTAAAGGGCGAAACTGTGCATTTTTATATTTTTATTACGTAAATATGAAAAACTTTGGTGTTCCTACGAATTTGAAAAAGAATAACATTATCGATGATAATTATGAAGAAAAAAACGGCGTCAGCGAATGCTTTATACAACTCGGAATTGAATTTTGAGTCATTTATAATTATGCCTATTTATGTTTATGTCACAAGATTATTTATTATTGCCATTAATAAGTGTTGCAACAGCTTGTGGGTAAACATCAAGAAATCATCCGATTATACGATAGAAAATTTTATAAACTCTGCTCTGGCCGAATCGGCCGACTACACTGAGAAAAGAAAATCGTTGAATGTGCAAAATGCATTTTGTTGTCTCAAAATTTTGTTGTTTTAACAGTTGCTCAGACATGCTAAATAAGCTATAGTTCACACCACTAAAACTATCAGTAAGATTAACAAAACGTGTTTTATGCCAACCAACAATCAAGTTGAACGTATTTAAAGATACATTTTGTTAAACCAACTGAATTTTGGATGGATAAACGAATTTTTTTTTTCAGTGTAGATTTTGAGTCACGACTTGCACCTGACCCTTGACAAAAATCCTCATGACTCGATCAGTTGTTGAAATTTTTACAAAATCTTCGTTGTAAATTAAAATTAAGACCCGATAAAGCTATGTAAACAATCGTATTTTGAAATTTCAAGCCAATGCAACTTTCACGACCCCTTAAGACGCTATGGCTCCAAAATCCACTCCACACATTGACCAAATCACCAACATACACGCAAGCCAAACTGCGAACAAAACTTAATGTACGTGCGTGTATGTATGTGCAATACATTTTAAAACACACACGTATGCAGCGAGATAGGTCAACACTTCGATTGATCTCGATTGCGAACGTTTGTACGAATAATTGAAATGTTCTTGAAGTCTCGTGAGTAGTACGGTAGATCAGTTTCATTGAACCGACCCCGTATAGAGTCACCACACACACCCAACTTTTTTGAACATGTATGATTTTTTTTCGCAGGTACTCGAGCAAGTCCAGAGGGAATTACTCGCTTACTCGAGCACAAAGATAAGCATTCTCGAGTTAAGTCACCGATCGGCCGATTTCGCAAAAATCGTCGAAGATGCACAGGCATGCGTGCGAGAGTTGCTGTAAGTCGTAATGTTATCGCGCGAACAAACAAAAATTGACCGTGGAATTCGAACGAAAAAAACCTCATTTTTATCTTATCGATATCCGAGTGATTTTTTTTTACATTGAAGTCCGTAAATTTCTCATAATTCAAGCCCTCGCAAGTATAATCCGACGAGGGGAAATAAAAGTTCCATGAGTCTTGAAAATTGACGAGTTTGAATCTTCCCAAAAACGAGCCATGTGGACATCCGTTGTAAAGAATTTTACATTCTTTTTGTTTGGCTTTCAGCAACATCCCGAGCAACTATAAAATTCTGTTCCTTCAAGGAGGCGGAACAGGATGCTTCGCGTCTGTGCCACTCAATCTGATGGGCAAAACCGGCTCGGCGGATTACTTCGTAACTGGTACAAGCATACACGTTTCAGCCGCGAAGAAACGATCTCGCGCGCTCGAGAAGCACCCGCCAATTTCATAGACGCTGGCGATCGATGTACGAAATGTTTTCTTTGCGAATTGCAGGCTCGTGGTCGGCCAAGGCGGCCAAGGAGGCAACTAAATATGGGAAAGTTAATCTCGTGCTGCCGAAGCAAAGCAATTACGTCGATGTCCCGGAAGCCTCCACGTGGAATCTCACGCCTGATGCGTCTTACGTTTATTATTGCGCCAACGAGACTGTACACGGTAAGCCGGCCTAACCAAATTTGATAATTAAACCGTAAATACCATAATTTATTAAATAATTTTACTTATTTTCGTAATTAGACACTTTAAGGCGAGAAATCCTTTTAGAAGCGTGAAAAATAGGTATTTTTCGGCAATTTTTTTAGAGGGGATAAAATAATCTGATCATTTTCAAATTTCGACAAGAGTTTATTATAACTATCAAGGTAACATTTTTTTTTTGGATGACCAACAAAATGGCGGCGTTGTTAAGGGTCTTCGGACGCCTGTTTACCGAAAAGTGTTGCAGTTGTCACTCGTTTTCAGTTGATCTGAAAAAGATTTAATAAGTGTCATTCGTTTACTGACATATTAAGGGGAAGGATATACCGAAAAAATGATGAAGAAGTGCAAAATTGAAAATTTGGGAGCCTTTTTACTCCAAAGTTCGAATTTTCGACCATTTTTTCGACATATTTGACCTCAAAAAAAAATATTTATTTACACGCTACCTTTCAAACTTTAGGTATATCCTTCCGATAATATTACTGAGAATAACCTCCCAAAATTTCATCCAAATCAGTCGATAACTTTTTGAGCTACAACACGAGCAGTTTTTGAAAAAGCAGTTTCGAGATAATCGCGTTTAAAGTTTCAACATGTGACTCGCTACCTGCCCGCATGCTGTCTCCGCGCTCTAGACTATATGCGACAACTCCGCAAATATTCAATATTTCGAGTTTTCCTTTGGTCAGTATATTCTTCGGGTATCATACTTTCGAAATATGTATTTAAAAAATTGATTTTTTGAAAATTCTAAAAGGATTTCTTGCCTTAAGGCGAGAACATTTGAACAGGAAAAAAATAAGCAATATTGAGGGATTTTTTAAACTAAGAAATAATTATTCTATAATTATCAAGCTTTAGGTATACTTTAATAGTATATTTAAGTATACAAAACAATTTTTTAAAATTAATTCATCATCACAATGACGGAGCTGTGGCAGAGTGTTACAGCAAGGTCGCCGCGGGAGTTGCGAATCAGCGTGCAATCTAGCTTCCCGTATATAGACTTTGATTTGTAAAAAAGTTTAATCATTTTTTCAGTTAGAACATGTATAGTTTCTATGTGACAGTAATTTAAATGAGGAAAATGCAAATTTAATAAGATGGCACGCATTTCCAAAAAAAATCAACACTTCACGCAACATTTCTTTAAAATGTGGATGAAAAAAACTAGTTTTTTTAAATAATTTTTCAAAAACAATTCTCGTCAAGCAGAAGGTACCAATATTATCAATATTTGTACCAAGTATCAACTCAATCGGCTCACTAGTTTTTGAGTAATCCTGCACGCTAATTTCGATAATGCAGTTTTGAAACATTAGGAAAATATTCTACATATATAGTTCTATCGTTTAAAGAAGAAAAAAAGGAATCGATTTTGTAACCGTTCTAAATGCATATCCCGTCTTTAGGGGAGGTACTAGAGTAAACGGCGAGAAAAACAGGTAAACTTTAGGAATTTTTATCGCAAAAACGAATGTTTCTATTGGATCCGGATTTTTTTATTGAAAAATATGTACACTGAGGTATGTATGGGAATTTTAAAAAATAAATTCGTTGACTGGAAGCGATTCAAACGCGATTATCTCGAAACATCGTTTTCAAAGTCGGTGCCAGATGAATCACGCAAACGGCTTGTCCGATTTTGCCCAAATTTGGTTGCAATATCCTTCGATAGTTTTTCTCGTTCGCCACGTAGGGTTTTTTTTTTATTTGATTGAACTATTGCTTTTTTATGCAATGTGTATGCAATCCCAAATCGTCGGAAATTGCGAACGAAAAATGAATTTTAATTTAAAACGGTCGCAATTCCGTCAGAAATGAAAATTTCAAAAAAAAAAATCCTACGTAGCTCACGAGAAAAACTATCGAAGAATATTGTATCCAAATTTGGACAAAATCGGACAAGCCGTTTTCGAGATACATCTGGCACCGACCTTGAAAACTATGTTTCGAGATAATCGCGTTTGAATCGCTTCCAGTCAACGAATTTATTTGACAAAATTCCTAAACATACCTTAATGTACATATTTTCCAATAAAAAAAAAACCCGGATACCATCGAAACATTAGTTTTCGAGATAAAATGTCCCGAAGTTTACCTGTTTTTTCTCGGCGTTTACTCAGGTACCTCCCCTTAAATTGAATTATTCAACCATTTGAATCTAATTATTTCGATTTAAATTCAATAATGGAATAATCCAAATTTAACAATGTAACCATTCTCATTCGATCATTTAGATTCAATACTTTCAAGCGAAATTAATGATTAAAACTGAACATTTTAATCGTCGAAATTTCAATTAAGTAATTTAGTCATTTAAGTTAGAATTTAACGAACGCATAATGATTTAATGAATTTAATAAACTGACTAGTCAATAAACTTATTAGAAGAGACAGAATATAATAATTTACACGTGACTAGAATAATTGAAAAATTTGAGTATAATCGATCCCGACAAAAATTTACCAATTTCGCCGCTGCTCGATCGCACAGAAATTGAACACGTCACGAAGTTCGAAATTTATTCTCGCAACAAATCGCATTGTGTGACTCGCCTCATACCGTCGTTTTTTGGTTCCAGGTGTGGAATTTCACGACGTGCCCGAAACGAACGGTGTTCCTTTGGTCGCTGATATGTCCTCGAATGTTCTCACTCGGCCAATGGACGTTTCGAAAGTAATTAGATAAATCCAACATTTATCAACCGACCGCTTATCAACTACGAATAGAAATGTCATTCGACTCGATTTCCTTGCAGTTTGCTGTGATATTTGCCGGGGCTCAGAAGAATATTGGCCCTGCCGGTGTGACGCTGGTGATAGTTCGGGACGACATTCTTGGCAACGCGATGCCAATTTGCCCGACTGTCCTAGACTACACGATAATGGCCAAAGATAATTCTCTTCACAACACTCCACCGACCTTTCAGTGAGGATATTTCTTTTTATTTTATAAGTCCCGTCTCGTACCCTTGCGCATTTGTACGAGGTACAGGGAGTCAGGAGAAAATGTTCGCCGATACAGGCGGCTCCATTTTATTGAATTTTACTTGTGTTGTCATCGGTTATGTGAATATAAAAGTTGTTGGGCTTGATAATTAAAGTCTTGAAATACATTACAAAAATGTTTCATTCATTTTTAAGTACAAAAACTATAGTTTAACGTAACGCCTCAAAAATAGGTGGGCAAGGTAGCTCCATCACAACTTGGCAACGACTTGTCCGAAACAAAAAAATCAAAGTCCATTAGATTTAGTATGACACCTGCTACAAAATGACCCTCGGATATAAAGTTTGATCAAAAAATAAAAAAATGGCAGATGAAAAACGAAAAAAGTTTTAAAAAACGCGTGTTTTTCGCAGTTTTTCGCAAAAAAAGGGTAAAAATCAAAATTTTAAAACCATCGAGGGTCATCTTGTTGCGAATCATGATTACAATATGTGGTTCAAAGTTCAAGAGAATCGGTTTACTAGTTTCAGAGATACGATGGAGCTAGATTTTGAAAACGTTGTTTCGAGAAAAACGCGTTTGAAGTTTATACTATGAAAAACTCTTACCTAAACTCAATCGGCAATTCCTGCACCGTACAAAATCGATTCTGATTGCTCATCATCGTCGATTTCTTCAAGTCTTGCTTGCTTTCGATTTTTTGAAATTTTCAAAGTGGACTGGCCCCTTAATTACTAGGAAAAACAATTTAAAGAAGAAAAAGGTCGTTCAGACAAAACTTTTGAACTGAATAAGTGTACCAAATATCAAGTCCATCCGTTCATTAGATGTCGAGAAATCGCATTCCCCCGTTTTGAAAAAATTACTTTCGAGAAAAACGTGTTTAAAGTTTTCCCAGCAGTTCTATCATTGGAATTACAAGTTTACCTTCAATCTGCTATTTCTGCATCGTATGTTGAGCCTTCCTCTTCAATTCGAGTTGCCGCAAGCGACGATCGAGTCTTGGTCATATTCACAGTAGCCTCACCCCTTAATCGCTCAGGTTCTCATGATGTCTGTTTATATCAGTTCGTAACGTCAGTCAAGAAAAAATTATCGCACATTATGCAAGTCCCTCATACTTATAAAAATCCTCTGCACGAGGAATAATTGTCACAAAGACGCGCAGGAAACCAAAACATTTCAATTCCCTCTAATTGCGGATAAGTGTCATTTTGTATCGATAATACCGCAAAAGTTGCCATTGTGTCGATATATCAAGTTACAAAAAATATCGTTATCTCGCTCCCCCACGAAGAATTACGGCATTGCTTGCGCAAAATATTGTTGGCCTTCACGCCGTCGGGTCTATCGATCTGACGCATGTGGTCGGATCGAATGACCGACTATGCGTATCAATATGTCGTCGAAAAAAGACCGAACGCATCTATCCGATAACAGCAATGAAATGGCATATTTTTTTTGTGTTATTTCTCAGGATATACGTGGTCGGGCTTGTTTTCGAATGGATAAAAAAACACGGCGGAGTCAAGGGGATGGAGAAACTCGCCACGAAGAAGAGCGAGAAAATTTACGGGGTGATAAATGAATCGAACAAATTCTATACATGTCCCGTAATTCCGCGTGCGCGTAGTCGCATGAACGTGCCATTCCGCATCGGGGACGGTGACGAGGAACTCGAAAAGAAATTTCTGGCTGGTGCTGCGGCACGTGGAATGCTCCAGCTGAAAGGTCACAGGTAAGCGAAGTATGATAAAAGGAAGAGGGAAAGAGCAAACAAATATTATGTTGAAGTTTAACATCGTTGGAATGTTACGAAAGTTAACCATGCGACTGCACACTGGGTCGTTTTGACCCCGTGATCTTTTTCGTACAAGTACGTATTTTTCAACGCATCATTTTGAACGAGTGTTTGGGCACTTAATTTCTGTTTTTCTTAAAAAATACATTTTCGGCCATAAAATAGGGATCATTGACTACAAAAAACGTTTCTGCAAAAAAAAGAATATTTACCGAAATACAACGATCGGAAAAACATCTGGGGTCCTGTCAACCCCACATGCAGTCATAGGTTCATGGCCGAAGAGATAATTTTTTTTTTTTAAGGGGCCAGCCCACTTTGGGGGCTCGAAAAAAATGCTATTGTCGCGATGTTTTTGAGGATTTTATAAAAGATGAATATAAACGTTGTTGGGCTTCATGAATAAAGCCTTGAAACACATTAGGACAAAAAATTAATTCATTTTCATTCATTTTTAAGTACAAAAACTATAGTTTAACGTAACGCTTCAAAAATAGGTGGGCTAGGTAGCTCCATCACAATTCAGCAACGGCTTGACTGAAACAAACAAATCAAACTCCATTAAATTCAGTATGACACCAGCTACAAAATGACCCTCGGATATAAAGTTTTATCAAAAAATAACAAAATGGCAGATGAAAAACGAAAAAAGATTAAAAAACGCGTTTTTTTTCAGTTTTTCGAAAAAAAAAAGTAAAAATCATAATTTTAAAACCATCGAGGGTCGCCTTGTTGTGAATCATGTTTACAATATGTGGTTCGAATTACAAGAGAATCGGTTTATTAGTTTTAGAGGGTACCCATACTTTTCCCCGAAAACACTTCCCCGAATGACACTTCCCCGAATGACATTTCCCCGAAAACACTTCCCCGAAAACATTTCCCCGAATCGACATTTCCCCGAATGACACTTCCCCGAACGGCACTTCCCCGAAAAACAGTTCCCCGAACCGACATTTCCCCGAATGACACTTCCCCGAACGACACTTCCCCGAAAAACAGTTCCCCGAATCGACACTTCCCCGAAAAACAGTTCCCCGAATGACACTTCCCCGAATAACAGTTCCCCGAATCGACACTTCCCCGAAAAACAGTTCCCCGAATAACACTTCCCCGAATGACACTTCCCCGAAAAACAGTTCCCCGAATCGACACTTCCCCGAAAAACAGTTCCCCGAATCGACATTTCCCCGAATTGACACTTCCCCGAATGACACTTCCTCGAAAAAACATTTCACCGAATGACATTTTCCCGAATGAACACTTCCACGAACGACACTTCCCCGAAAATGAGTGGAAAGGTTATTTATTTAAAGTCAAAGTCAAAATGGATAAAAATCATTAATCGAAGGGTAAATAAGATGACAAGAAAAAATGAGTGAAAAGGTTATTATATTTAAAGTCAAAGTCAAAATGGGTAAAAATCATTAATCGAAGAGTAAATAAGATGACAAGAAAAAATGAGTAAAAAGATTATTTATTTAAAGTCAAATTGGGTCAAAATGGGTAAATGCGTAAATGGGTGTGAGCGCAGGGCACGTCGGATATGCGTGGGGAATAGTGGGGTCCGTGGAACACTGGTGTGGGCTCAGGGCACTTCGAATGTGCGTGTGGAATATTGGGGTGCGTGAAACACTGTTGTGGGCGCAGGGCACCTCGAATGTGCGTGTGGAATAGTGGGGTGCGTGGAACACTCGTGTGGGCGCACGGCACCTCGAATGTGCGTGTGGAATAGTGGATTGCGTGGAACACTGGTGTGGGCGCAGGGCACCTCGGATGTGCTTGGAATAGTGGGGTGCGTGGAACCCAAACAGACCCAAACAAACTGTTTTTCGGGAAAGTGCCGTTCGAAGAAGTGTCATTCGGGGAAATGTCGATTCGGGGAACTGTTTTTCGGGGAAGTGTTTTCGGGGAAGTGTCATTCGGGGAAGTGTCATTCGGGGAAGTGTCATTCGGGGAACTGTTTTTCGGGGAAGTGTCGATTCGGGGAACTGTTTTTCGGGGAAGTGTCATTCGGGGAAATGTCGATTCGGGGAACTGTTTTTCGGGGAAGTGTCGTTCGGGGAAGTGTCATTCGGGGAAATGTCGATTCGGGGAAATGTTTTCGGGGAAGTGTTTTCGGGGAAATGTCATTCGGAGAAGTGTCATTCGGGGAAATGTTTTCGGGGAAATGTACTGATACGGTTTTAGAGATACGATGGAACTAGATTTTGAAAACGTTATTTCGATAAAAATACGTTTGAAGTGTATACTATGAAAAATTCTTACCTAAACTCAATCGGCAATTCCTGCACCGTACAAAATCCCTTCTGATTGCTCATCATCGTCGATTTCTTCGAGTCTTGCTTGCTTTCGATTTTTTGAAATTTTCAAAGTGGACTGACCCCTTAATTGCTCATCTTTTTGCTGGATTGGGGTATGAAAATCCCTAAAATGATTTTTCCCATCTTTAGTAGACCTCTACGACCTCAGCCAATGAAACAAAATTTGGATTATAATAAATATTTTTAAAAACTTTAAAAAGTAAAAAGGAACTTCCGTTGTACTTTAAGAATGCAAATTTCAACGCCATAAACAAATTCGCAGCTCTCACCTTGACCCTCTTTGTGCTAATACCCTATATTGAGCTTCCACTACGTGCAAATGAGTTTCTCAATGTTACCACGTGTAGGTACATGATGCTTTCTGCGAATGAGCGAAGCGTATACATTTTATCACAATTATCAACAATTAAATGCCTGATAGTTTTCGAAACTTTTCTCAGCGAATTTTTCCCCGAATGCGATAGTTCGAGTATCGATACGCGCGTTTCTATGGCGGCTAGGTCGACTACCTCTTCAATTTGCGATTAGGACGACCGAAAGGTCGTTTTCTAACGTTTTTCGATTACAATTGCCCGTAGTCGATTGATCTGCAACTTTTTTTGTCCTATTTTTCGGAGACACCGGTCTTTTTTTAAGTAATGAGACGTCGATGGTTAAAATTTCGAACCGTTCGGTACAGCCACTTTGTAGAATATTGTGAAAACTTTTCCGGGATTTCTTTACCGACGTAGTCGTCCGAAATTTTGTCTAAGAGGGGAGATCCCTTTAGGCAGCCTAAAATAATAGAATTTTCAGGACTTTTTTATGTCCCATTCACAACACAATTAAATGCCATGTCCACACGTACACAATTAAAATGCCATGTCCATATTATTACATTTTTTAATTTTCCTTTGTTTATATTTAAAAATGGCGTCTTTACTATAGTATTTGTTAATAAAAAAGTAGTTTTTTAAAATCGTGTTCAAGAAACTTTAGGTTCACATAGACGGTAATTATGTTATCGAAAAGTGTAAAAAATTGGAAAACAATCGTTCAGATAGTTTTTGAGTTATCTTGTACGAGATTCTCGAAAACGTGGTTTTCAGGAAAACGTGTTTAAAATTTCAAGACTCAAAGATATTGTGACTGAATGGCCAGCCGATTAATTTGGGTTTCCGGGGTCCTGAAGTAGTCCCTCAGCTTCCTCGTGGAGTTCATTTCCGACCATAAGCTCTTCTTTACGTTATAAAGGGATCTTCCCCCTTAGTGATAATGATACCACTGTAGCTACTGCAACAATATCGCAGGACTAATTCATCCAATCTCGCGTGTTCAAGGTCTGTGGGAGGCATTCGAGCGTCGTTGTACAACGCCGTAACTGAGGGAGACGCCGAAGCTTTGGCGACGTACATGCGTGAGTTCTACGAGGAGAACGCCAAGAAATAATTGCTCCTCACGCGTCGGGTGGATTCCCGAAACTGGCATCTACATATTTTTATCGAAGGAAATCGCACCACGGGGTCATACGTACGCATTCGTTACTTTTTGCAACGTCGTTTTGCAAATTTTATAAAATAAAAAAGGTCTACAAAATATATTATTTAAAAAAAAGAACAAGAAACAAAGCGTATTTGCAATAATTATTTTCACAATTGATCGCAGTATCGTGCAATTATCCAAACTTTGCATTCTCCAGCATCGTCTGAATGGAGACGCATAGAATATTTCAACCTGACGTGTCTTTTTTCCTCATTTTCCGTATAGATGACTTAAACATCTTTAAGGAGCAGAGAAAAGGACAAGGGCGTTTTTATGCCTCTCCTTGGGTCGCGTGGTGCACGTTTTAATTTTATTTATAGACTCCCATAAATACTTTTATATCAATTCAAGTTTGATATCGTTTATAACGTTCGGCGTGCACCGTGCGCGCATATTTAGCTTTCCTCTGTCTTTAAGCATTTCCTGGAGTCTTATTTTTGGAGTGTTCGGCGAAAATGATATCGATGGTCGCTTCCAGCTGGCTATTGGCCCCTCGGCAACCCTCGATCACAGCTTTGGCCCACTGAAAGCCGTGCAAAAATTGTGCGAACGTTCAGGAGCGAAGAAGAACTATCGCCATAGCGAAGTTTCAACAATGCCGATGCGTCAGCAGTGTCGATATCGATTAAGGATGCACGAGAGTTACAGAAATGACGATGAACATTGGGTGCATTATTACTTAGTTTGTGCTGAATTGGGGATCGATCGAATTAACACGTTGAATTGACGTTGATTGACATTGCTGTCTCTCTAATGCACTGATATATCAGGTTGATGACAAAGTCTTGTGACACTAAAGTGCTCGGTTAAATATTTTTCCTCGCATATTATGAGTTTCTTGCGCCTATCACCACGTCTGAAATTATTAAACAAAAACGTCGTAAACGTCGACAAGTTTGCGCCCACAACGCTCAGGCCCACGTAACTGAAATGACACAAAAAACTACTTCACAATTAGAATTGGAAGTACTACTACATCCACGATATTCACCGGACTTGGCGCCGTCAGATTATCATTTACTTCGGGCCTTGAAAACTGCGTGACAAACAATTTCACAAGCAAACGGATCTTCAAAATACCCTTGAAGAGTTTTTCAAACCACGACCCAAGGATTTCTGGACGGTTGACATACAAAATTTATCAGAGCGTTGGACACGAGCTGCAGATGAAGAGGGACACTATATTATAAATTTATCTTATAATAAAATGTTATTTTTATATAGAAAAGGCATCGTTTGTGTCGCGAGACTTTCTTACCAACGTAATATAATTTGTTCCACAAATAGCGCCTTAAAAGAAAAATTGCATGTACCTCAAAGTACTCTTCAACTCTCTCGGACGTCCAACCGACCGGCGTCGACTTCTGCAAGTCCCGCAGATTGTATATCTTGTCCGCCATCTTGACGAGTTTAGCTTCGTGGCTTATCCGCGGGGTGTGCTTTATCTGCATCAGTTTGCGCTCGGCCCTCGGTAAACTCTTGTCGTCGGTGACCTCTGCGACTATTCCTCGAACGCTTTCGCCAAAGTTTCGTTCTATCTCGTCAAACGTTGTATCCGTATCCTCGACGGTGTCGTGTAGTAGAGCTGCAACGATCACGTCCGGATCGTACACGTTTCCCTCTTCGATCAAGATGTCCGCGACGCCTGAAACGAAAAACGAACAAACGTAGCCTTAACTTCTATTCAAAAAATGTAGATACAATGTACGTGTTTGCCATGCTTCAGCTGTGTGCCGTATGTTGCGCTATTTGCTTTAACGCGCTCTACCATGAAAAAGCACGGAAGATATGTGTAGCCCATGTAAATCGACACATTCAAAGATCTTTGGAACTAATATACAGTCAAACCTCGATATAACGAAGATTTGTCCATTCCCTTCCGATAGATACCCGAAACCATGATACAACGACATAATAATATACATTATGCTCTAATTGCTAATTACTTGTAAAAATTTCTCTAATTAAGACCTTTCTTTCCTTAAAAAATATCCGTATATTTATAGTACTAATATATTTTTTATAGAACATTTTAAGGAACGTGATCTCGATATAACAAAACCTCAATATAACGAAAACTCGCTATAACCAACTTCCCTAAAGATTCGTTATATCGAGGTTCAACCGCAATGATGGGATGCTACAATATGTTTCAGACAAAAGTTTGATGATTTCAGGAGGTGCATTGTCTGGTGTTAGTGTAGAGAACACGTGTACGTGTAGAGAAAATACGGATGTCAACTTCGTATTCCAAAAATGGAATCATATTTTGAAATGTACTGGCATGCAATGAACCGATTGGTGCATTAAGGAGAGATACGCCTAGATGGTCGAGGTCGACGATTTAGAAGCTATGAACATTCCGTCGACCGTAAAAAACCTAAACTATGGGCCTGGTATCCATGATTCCATGTAAGTTGACAAATTTCATGATTTATTCATTCCCAAATTTTCAAACGCGTTTTTCTCAAAACCACTTTTTTCAAATGGGTACCCAGAATATCTCGAAAACCAATGAACCGATTGCCTTGAGGTTTTTGGTGGTTATTCTATACACCATTATCTGGTACTTGTCATAGGATTTTTTTTCCGTTACTTAGTTTTTGTTTTATAGGTAAAATAATAACTAATTTTTGGCCCAAGAATCACTGTTTATGTTCAAACATCCGCCATTTTGTCATAAATCGATATTTTCAAAATCGGCTATGACAAGTACTAGATTATAGTACCTAATTTAATAACCTTTTTCGGTTTTTTTTTCAGATGATTTTTTAAGAAACGCCAGTGGGTACCGTATACGCAGATTTTTTTCCGACGCTTCAAGGATCATACAATATCCTTGTATATTTTTGTTATTTTTAAATAAAGAAAATTAAACATATTTTTGAATGTATATACTTTTAGATAATTAAAACCCCAATCCGAAATTTCGAATAGTTTTCCGTGAAAAAATTCACAAAAATGACCTTTTTCCGGCTCCTAGATGTATATCTCCCCTTAAGAAAACACATGATCACATTTTTCAAAGCGAAGTTGACCTTTATATGTCCTCTACGCGTCTAGGATACGCGTCGCGTTCACCAGGAGTTTCAAATTTTGTTTTTTATTACTTGGCATCGAGACGCTGCCGCGTCACTTGACATAACATACTCACACACTCATATATCTGCAATATGTAAGAATCGATTATTTAAAACCAACCCAAAGGATGATTGATGTAAGGCGTCTCGGCGACATCTTTTCTTCTCTGGCTCGTATGTTTTATCGCAGCAAAGTTAGCAGCTCTTACAATCACGGAGAGAAGCTGCGAGTTTGTGGGCATGCTCTGATCTCGTGGATGAGACATGTTGTCCCCGAAGTCGGATATTCAAGGCAAACAGAATGATTCTCGTTGGTGTCTCAAGTAACAAATCGACTCGATCGACCTGGAATATTAAATTTTCACGGGTATCAGCGGACCTCCATAGCGATACAATTAAACTAAGCGAACATAACCTACCAAACCGCTGGGGCGCGCTCGTATACCAACACCGATGTCCGCTCGGTCGCTATCTACAAATTTTCGTCACATATGTCTGAAAGTTATCTTTTCTGAATTTATTGACGTACGATGACTCGTAGATAACTTCTACGGGAAGTAACGTTAGGATTGGCTTGAAATATCTCCTGTGTCCGCAGCTCAACTATGGCGTGCCATTTTCTTATTGCTTATTGGTAGTGAGTAACGAGAAAATGAGACGTTATAGTTAAAGGTACCATTCCATAAAGAGGATAATGGATTACAGTCGAATCAGACGTGAGCAAAGACAACGGCAAATCGAAGTATTGATAACACAAGTACATGATAATTATACGTAAGATCTTATCACACATGATCGTTCAAGAGGAGTTGAATCGACTCATTGTGCATATGTAGCCAAAAAAACCAAATAACACGTGTTGTTCTTCCTCATCAACGTGAACTCCGTCGCGTGTTGCAACGCGAAAAAGTGCACAAGGGTGCCTGTCCACGTGAGAGTAAAACTCTCGAGAGTCGCTCTCGAGAGCAGTACTCGCCAGTGGACGCGCTCCTGAGAGTAACTCGCAGGCAGTAACGTCGAACTCGCCCATAATAGACTCGTGAGAGCTTGCCCTCGAGTAAAAAATGTCAAACATGCTATCCCATAGTTACTCGCAGAGGTTTGCACACAATTCGAATTGTGGCAGTACTCTCAGAAGTATAACCATGGAATGACGCACTGGGACCAAAGAAGATGTGCGTGCATCGATCGAAGAATATGAAAAAAATGAAATACTTTGGAATATGAAACGTGATGAATACCGCAACAGAGAATTAACAACCGGAGTGATTTCTAAAACTGCACAACGATTCGAATGTATCGGAGTATCTGGAATATCTCGTTTCATCGGTCTATCTTTTTTCGGAATAGTCGGAAATTAAAAAAATGTTAGGGTCAGACAGCTGTTCGTCTATCTATTTGACGTCGTTTGGCAAAGTTTCGACGGTATCTGAAGAGCCGTTTCAGAAATTTTTGGGTACCTATAATTGTTCTACCATACCGACCGCGATGAGGTGTCATTCCGTCTTAATTGTCCTAATTGACCTGCGGTATTTCGGATGAAATTTCGAAATTGAACCGCGTCCGCTATTTCTAATTCACGTATAAGATTATTAATAACGTCGAGATGCAGTCTCCGTGATACCCAGGGTTCGACCCAGCAGTTTGTTTCGTTTTTTGTTTTTTTTTAAGAATTTCTAATGCCACTATCGGCGCTGCGGCGACTCGTTGGTGTGAAGCCATCTCGGACACTTCTGACTCGACGTTCGCGAGTTACAGACGCTCTCAAATGGACATAGTCCGGAGAAGCCTTTGCGGCAGTAACTCTCCGGCTACTGTCTGAACTGCTCGTGAGAGTAAAACTCGCGAAAAAATAATCTCACGTAGAACCAGTCGTGGGAGTACTCTCGAAAGCAACTCTCAGAATATACTCTCACGTAGAACCAGTCGTGCCAGTACTCTCGAGAACAACTCTCAGAATATACTTTCACGTGGACAGCCACCTTCACTTCGTACACAACACAGCGAGATGGGAATCTACTTTTCTTCGTGGCTAACACGGAAGAGTACATACCGTGTGTATGGGGTATTTCTACCATCCTTCCAGTCGTACTTCGCTATGGAAGGCAAAAAATGTGTCTTCTTTTTGTTTCCAACACGTGTCTATATTAATATCCACAATATTGTACATAAAATATATTACATGATTATCGAGCATTGATAAATGACGACTCACTCGATATCCGAACTAGCGCGTTCCGGGACATAAACTCGGACCCGGAAGCGAATTTAGTAATTATTTACAGAGACGGCCCGCCCCGATCTCCATGACCTTGGGCGACGGTGAAGAACTTGCCGTCGAGAGTTTATACGCATAGATAAACACGGACACCTGGCATTGCGGAGATGGTGCAAGGCAAAGTAACGAGACAATCGAAACCAAACACGCTTGTTTTACTTTGATAGACTGAATAAGTCTTCATGAACGCTGTATGTGGTGTGCCTTGTAATTATATTTTCTTATATTACTCGTAACTATATAGCTCCGACCGGAAAATGTGCATAAAATAACTCCCGACCTGGACTCTACGACGTACCTCAAGGTCATCGAGATCAGGACTGGAGTCGTCTTCATAAATAGTTACCGGGGATTTTTCTACGGGGCACTTCGACGGCTCCCGTCGTGAGCAGATCGCTCATATTTCCGTTCAAAATACGCTAACGAATAAATTCAGTTAAGAGATCATCACAGTGTAAAATTTTCAAAAAATCGATTTTTTTCATTGTCCGATAGTATAGACAGTTATAAACATGCTGTTCAATTTTTGGGGCGAAATTCGAACAATTTCGGTCGCTATAGTAATTCTTAGAGAAAATGATTCGAGCAGCGGCGTGAGACCTGGTGAGATTTTAAATGCGTTTTTTTTCGAAATTTCGTTTTTCAAAACGGTGTACACTCTCAAAGGAAGAGTTTTCAAGCCACCCGTCTCAAATTTTGACACAACATTCTTCATCTTGCCACAGAAGCTTTTTTTTAATCTTCATATTCTTTTTAACGATAAAATATCGAATAAATTGGCTAAATTCGATACTTTCTTTCGTACCACCGCCATTTTGTCAATTTTAATACAAAAAAGCCTCCATAGAACGATAGTGGATTTCATGCTGATTAATAATCTTTTTACAAATGTTGTTTCCGATAATATTTACGGCCACAACTGCGTACATCGTGAGGACTCCTTTTTTTCAGACATTTCCACCCGTCACGAAAATGTAAAAAAAATAAAAAGAAACGTTTACAAATTTATTTTCTGCTCTTCATGCTTTGATTTGACGTAAAAGATCAGATTGATTAGCGTATTTCAAACATCGAAAAAATAAATCGCAAAAATCAGCTATTTTTCAACCCTGCGATGATCCCTTAACAGTGGGGAGAACGAAACTTATCTCGGGTCGCTTTGCCTTCCTCTCACCCGATTCGAACATTTTCAGTATTATTCCACGTACGGAAACGTTGCGATATCCTCTGGATATGCAATGAGCACGCGCGGATGCTTAACGATAAGGGAATTAAACGATAAACTTAAAAATAAACGCCGGCGCCTTACCGTAGTGGTGCATCGTGCTCGAGAGCGGGCCGTTTGGGTTACGGGCGGAGACTGGGGATCTCCGCGCCGCGCTTCTGGACAGAAGCTTTGCCCGCTTTCGCACGGTGACCCGGGGATGCGATGTCCGAGAGCCTCCATGTTACCGACGAGAAAAGGCCCCGATTTGTTACCGTTTCGTTTACGGGGTCACTCGGGCAGAAAATATAGATTCCGAAAGGAATATTCTATCAGAATATTCCAGCTCCCGAAATAATATTTCAGCTCTCGATATTATACGAGATAAAGTTCTCGCTTGAACCGGAGATTTCGCATGGTCCGATGCCGCGAGCGTGTTGACATTTTTTCTGTTAACGCGCTCTGTCTCGCTCTCGCATAATCCCTCGCACGCCAACCTTGGTCGCGCGAGGTACAGAGTTGCCAACGAATCTACGCGTGAGACGGTTGTCTCCCAAATGGCGATCGCTCCCGATTTTAGAGATATCGTGAGAGAGTTGTCGATCAGACGTCGCGATGAAGAGACGTGTCGTGTCTCTCTCGCGCCCGTGACGTCGCGCTCTCGCTCTCGCGTAAGAGGCACGTCGTCGTGCTCTCTCGCTCCCGTGCGTATGACGTTTCGCGTGCAGTTCGTGTTCGCGATTAAATTTCGTCTACGTGTAAAGTTCTCGGGTGGTTAATCCACCGGTTCCCGCACTATAAAATAAAATCTTATTTCATTGCACTATAAAATAAAATCTTATTTTATTGCACTATAAAATAAAATCTTATTTTATTGCACTATAAAATAAAATCTTATTTTATTTTATTAGTGACGTTTCCGGTGTCGCGTTTCGACAGATCCCGTGATCGTTGACGCTACTCCCCAGTGAATCCCGACCCCTCTACCACAACCCACAGCCTGAGCGGCCGTGCAGTACCGCAACCGTCCGCCCTCGTGCAAATACATCCAGGTTAGTCCGGTTACACGATTCCGGCGATAAAAAATCGAGGGGGCCTCCAGACTCCGAACCCGGTTAGGATTCCGGGATACCAAAAATCAAGGAGAGCTCCAGTCTCCGCTTGGTGGGTCGGGTTGGATCCCCCGACCCCAGTTTAGTCCGTTTGAGAAATCCGGCGAAACAAAATTCTATGGCGCCCCTGGTATTGTGGATGTACGCGCGCGGGGTAGACGGCCGAACGTGACGGATCTCTCGCACCAGATCCCGGTTTGAATTCTCGATTTCGTGGTTAGAGAAAATATCTCCCGCTAAATGGCGTCCAACGTGGGACCATGCCGGCGTGTAGCAGTTCTCGGTAACGTTTAAGGGGAATGAAGGAAAATAATAATTTAATTATTATTTATTTTCCCGTTCTTTCCGCTTTTCTTGCTCTCGTCGAGAAAAAGAAATATTTTCTTTTCTCCTAGTTCTCGTAACGCGTTGTCGTGTGTTCCCGATGTATTCTTCAGAAATAAACGTTCGCGATTGCTCCCGAATTAAAATAAAAAAATGTGCTCTCGGGGAAAAAACCGGGGCTTCCGAAGGGAAAAAAGTGCTTCCGTGAAAAAAAAAATAAGTGTTCTCGATTCCCAAGGATTATTGATCATATTGGATTTGGATTATTGATCATCTTCCGGTGAGTTCCCGGCGCAGTCGGAAAATTTAATTTCCGAAAAAAAAACTATTACGATTTTTTTCCACCGCGTGGCTTCCGTGATGCGATACTCCGCGGAGTTGCGTCGTTCTCGTTAGCGGGGAGAGTTATCCTTCGACATCCCCGGTGCTCTCGCGACTTCAAAAAATTATTTTGAAGGGAAAGAATAGAAAAAACCTCTATTTTGTTCTTTCCGCGATCCCGAGCACTTCGGAAATTTATTTTCGAGGACAAAAAAAATGCTAGCTCCCGTGGTTGTGAATTTGACAAAAAAAAACTGTCAAATTCCAAGCTTCGGAAACGAAATCGAATTCTCGATATGGAATTTTTTCATGTTATATGCTCCGTCCTTTCAATTTGCTAGTGTCTTTTTTTGTCGTGTAATTCATTTTGTTAAAATTGTTCCTTGTTTCCGTTTGTTCGCTCCCGGGATCTCGAAAATTTATTTCGAGATTTTTCTGCTCTCGTTACCCGAGAATTTCGTAGATTTTCTCGGAGATCTCGATATCGAAATGTTGTATTCGTCTGTTGGTCTGTTTCGCGTGTTTTTTTTTGTTTTGTCGTCTTTTCGTTTTTTTTGTTTTTTTTTTCGATCTGCTACCGGAGTTTCGAAAATGATTTGTCGAGACCCGAATAATTGTTCCCGTTAGTCCGAAAAGATTTTTTTTTGTTTCCTTTTTTTCTTTTCGGCCGGCTCTCGAATTTTCGAGAACGACGAAAATGGTTCTCGGACTCCGTTCTTGTACCACGCGGCGAGACCCGCGCGATACCACACATCGGGTGTCCCCGAGGTGGCACGCGCAATATCATATATCGGGTGTCCCCGAGGTGGCCCGCCTAATCAAGTAAAACTTGATTATGCGTCGCGCGTTCCCGTTGTAAGTGGGGTAACATTTTTTTGTAAATTTTTTCCCCTTACAGATCTCGAGCAGAGCCAATAGGATTTTTTTTGTTTTTTTTTAATTTATTTTTTTTAAATATTTTTTTTGTCCTGTTTGGCTTCGCCCGCATCGGAATTTTATTTCGATTTGAGGTTTCTGTACCATTCCCGGATAGAGAGAAGAAATTCTTTTAATTTTTTTATTTTTCTTTCTTCCTCTATCGCTCTCGACCTCGTCGGATTCGTTCGACGGAGGGGAATAAAAATCCCCCAGTTCCCGAAAATCCAAAAGTTCATTTCGGATCGAGAGAAAATATTATTTTTGTTAATTCTTTTTTTTATTAATTTTCTCTCTCGTTCACGTCCCGTCGAATTCACTCGACGGAAGGGAATGAAAGTTCCCTGTTCCCGTAGATCCGAATGAATAGTTCGGATCGAGAGAAAATAGCAATATTTTTATTTTTATTTTTTTTCTGGAATGAATTTTCTCTCTTGCTCACGTCCCGTCGAATTCACTCGACGGGAGGGAATAAAATTTTCCAGTTCCCGGAAATCCGAAAGTTTATTTCGGATCGAGAGGTAATGTTTTATTATTATTTTTTTTTGTTTCCTCTCGCGTTCTCGATTCCGTCGTATTCTTTCGACGGAAGGGAATTCAAATTCCCCCAGTTCCCGGAAATCCGAAAATTTATTTCGGATCGAGACAAAAATATTTTTTTTATTCTTTTTTTTTCATGTCTCTCGCGTTCTCGATTACGTCGTGTTCTTTCGACGGAAGGGAATTCAAATTCCCCCAGTTCCCGAAATCCAAATATTTCTTTCGGATCGATAGAATTTTTTTTTAATTCTTTTTTTTCTTTTCTCTCGCGGTCTCGTTTCCATCGGACTCTTTCGACGGATGGGAATTCAGATTCCCTCAGCTCACGAAATCCGAAAAGGTATTTCGGATAGAGAAATTTTTTTTCAAATTATTTTTTTCCTCTCTCTCGCTCTCGCATGTGATCCTGTTTCAGGGTTCTCGGACGGGGGAAGGAAAGTTCCCCCTGATCTCGCCTTTTGGAAAATTTTATTTTTCCAACCAGACAGGATTATTGTTTTGTTCTTTTTAATTATTTTTTTCTGTTCTGTCTGCCGCTCTCGATGTCGTCGAATCAAATTCGACGAAAAGGAATAAAATCCCTTAGCTCTCGATTCAGCCAGTCACCCTCTCGTGTTTCGAGTGTCCCGGGGGGAATACCCCATGGCGACCGGAGACAGGGTACCTGAGCTCCCGTCTAGGCTCTCGGAACGCTCGTCCGAACAAGCGGACGAGGTTTTACCGATCGCGGACCTCGCACTGGGCCCGCGGAGCTCGACCATGGGACAGCCGACCCGACCGGGTCGCGCCCAGGCGGCCGACGCGTGACGCCTAAGAGCAGCCACGAAGCTCTCGAGACATTAGACGCCTAGTTGCTACAACGCAACAAACGGACGTCAGCTCCCGAAATGGCGATACGTGAGCGCAGCCTCTCGCGGTCTGCGCCACCACGCCAGTAATTTCCGAGGCCCCTTTATGGGCCAGTTCCGGAGGGACAAGGCGGGCGAAGCCGCGCCCCCGCTACCGAGTGGTCCCCTGAAGACCACGGAGGCTACCGAAAAGCCGAGTGAACCCAGCTGCTGCAATTACGGCAAAACGGGTCACCGGCATAGAGAATATCCGGACTACCGGCGTCTCTTATGCTACTGATAAGACCGTCAGGCGTGTCCACGACCCGTTACCCCTTTGCAATCGGGGAAACGCGCAAGGAGGCGAGTGAGGTACTCTCCCCTGCCTCCCGTTATAAGCCTTGACTACATACTTTCTCGACAAGCTCTCGTGTAGAAACACCATGCCCACCAGTTACCGAACCCGCAAACCGACGAAGGCAGTTACGAGGTACACCCTCAGCTACCGATACGTCTCCCCTGAAGGAAATCCTTCGGGGGAGACGCAAGTAGAGGCACCCATCGGGTAGAGCCCTCATTCGTGGCTGACCCCTAAAAGCTCTCTGGCCCATAGTTCTCGCGTACGGCAGTAACGCCTCACAGCTCCTGCAATATGGGCCTCTGGCCCAGAGTTCTCATGTAAGGCAACAACGCCCCACAGTTCCCGCAATGTGGGCCTCTGGCCCATGGTTCTCGTGCGAATTGGCAACACGGCAATGGATCTCCGCCATGCCAGCCCGGCCTCTGGTCTTGGCATTCGCAGAGGCCACAACGCCTCACAGTTCTCGCAATACAGGCATTGGTCTGGGTTCTCGCGCGGAGCGGCAACGTCCCGCAGTTCGCGCCGTGAGGGGCCTCCGGCCCCAGTTCTCGTGCAGGACAGTAATGTCCCTCAGTTTGCGTGATACGGGGCTAGGCCCCTGATTCGCCGCCGAGGAAAATAGACCTCGCAGTTCCCGTGAGTCACGACGACGCGACTCAGTTCTCAGCAATAATTACCTCGGAGAAGGTGATGGAAAAGTTGGAGCGGTTCCCGTAAAGTTCCCGGAGCCACCACCGAAGTAAGGACGTGACGGCTGATTCGGTGAGTCCGCTTACGATTGGTTTTGTTCCGCCCCTGGTGGTGGTAAGAGTGGATCTCGATTGATCCTTTATTTCTCGCGTCGCAGGGCAGTTGTCCGTCCGCGGCAGGTCTCGGTCTCTTCCCCAATATTAAGGTTACCGAATTGTAACTGGAAGAGACAACCATGCTACCGTTTATGCAAAAACACACATATTTTGTAATTTGTGTTGTGCGATTTTATTTTCTCGTGCTGTGGGGCAATTAGTCGCCCGAGGAAGATCTCGATCTCTCCCACCTTCAAGCTACCGACTTTAACGGGAGAGATGAATTTTAGCCATTGAATACGAATAATTGTTTGGTGTTCTGGTTTTCTTTCTCGCGCTGCGGGTGCTTGGTTCCCTGCAGTAGGTCTCGGTCCTTCCCACCGTTTAAGCTACCGACTGCAACTGGGAAGGACAATGATTGCTACCGTGTGCATTTCAGCTACGGCTTTTGCTTAGCAGAGATCACGTAGTTCCCTAATCGTAACCACCCTTAGGGGGTGGGGAGTTGTGACGTGATGTTTAAGACACGTCATAGAAAGGCTACCGATGATCAAGATATGCTCTCGATGCCCGGGTTGCGACCCATCCGTTTATGTTAAGAGTCTTTTCTCTAGAATGTTTGTCTTGTTACGTTTGAGGTTTTGGGTTGTGTTTTCGTTTTGGTTAGGTTGGCTTGCAGAACTCGGTCGAGCGGCGTGTGGCTCGACGTACTCTAGCAATCCCGACCGAGGGATGCACCCAGTAGTGAGGCCTCTCGGGGAATTGGTGCACGCCCGGCTGAAACGCCGGCGCCTCACCGTAGTGGTGCATCGTGCTGGAGAGCGGACCGTTTGGGTTACGGGCGGAGGCTGGAGATCTCCGCGCCGCGCTTCTGGACAGAAGCTTTGCCCGCTTTCGCACGGTGACCCGGGGATGCGATTCCCGAGAGCCTCCATGTTACCGATGAGAAACGGTCCCGGTTTGTTACCGTTCCGTTTTCTGGGTAACTCGGGTAGAAAATATAGATTCCGAAAGGAACATTCTATCAAAATATTCCAGCTCTCGAAATAATATTTCAGCTCTCGATATTATACGAGATAAAGTTCTCGCTTGAACCGGCGATTTCGCATGGTCCGGAGCCGTGAGCGTGTTGACATTTTTTTCTGTTAACGCGCTCTGTCTTGCTCTCGCATAATCCCTCGCACGCCGGCCTTGGTTGCGCGAGGTATAGAGTTGCTAACGAATCTTCGCGTGAGAAGGTTGTCTCCCAAATCGCGATCGCTCCCGATTTTAGAAATATATCGTGAGAGAATTGTCGATCAAGACGTCGTGATGGAGAGACGTGTCGTGTCTCTCTCGCGCCCGTGACATCGCGCTCTCGTTCTCGCGCTGGAGGCACGTTGTCCTGCTCTCTCGTTCACGTGAGTGTGACGTTTCCGTGTGCATTTCGCGTTCGCGTGAAGTTTCGTCTACGTAAAAAGTTCCCGGGTGGTTACTCCACCGGTTCCTGCACTATAAAATAAAACATGATTTTATTTTATTAGTGACGTTACCGTCTTCGCGAAAGTGACAGATCCCGTTAAAAGTTAAACTACTCCTCGGTGAATCCCGACCCCTCTACCACAACCCACAGCCTGACCGGCCGTGCAGTACCGCAACCGTCCTTCCCCGTACAAGTGCATCCGTTAGTCCGGTTACACGATTCCGGCGATCAAAAATCGAGGAGAGCTCCAGTCTCCGAACCCGGTTAGAATTCCGGGGGAAACCAAAAATCAAGGAGTTCTCCATCTCCGTTTGGGGGGTCGGGTTGGATCCCCCCGATCCCAGTTTAGTCCGGTTGAGAAATCCGGCGAAATAAAATTCTCTGGCGTCCCGGGTATTGCGGATGCACGCGCGCGGGGTGGACGGCCGAAGGTGACGGTTTCTGGGTGACTCGCACCAGATCCCGTATTGAGTTCTCGTTTTCGTTTCCGTGGTTAGAGAAAATATCTCCCGTCACATTACACATGATCGTAACAAAATGTAGCCTCGCTTATTTTATTGCATTTCGTCAATTCCCTATGTATGAAAAATTTTGCGTTTGGCAACAGTGGAGAAATAATGGTAGGGACGCGCTTGTCTCACACGTGTGAGATAAGCGCGTCCCTTGCATTATATTTCGTAATTTACCGCCGAATTTTCGAGTCACTTATTATTATACAGGGTGTCCCAGAACTCAACGTTAAGCCGACACGGGGTGACAGGATTGATTGTAACCATCATGAGAAAAATCAGAAAAAAAATAAATCAGAAAAAAAATAAAGCAAAAAAAAATAAAGCAGGGCCTTTCAAAGTAGACAAATTTTGAAAATTTTTAATTCATAGTTTAACAAATAGTCTTAATTCTAGGAAACTTGGGATTGTTTGGGTTTGTTTGGGTTTGTTTCACAATAACCGAAAAATGGTTACAGTTTGACCAAATTTCTAGGTTTTTCTTAAATGTCCATAATTTTCAAACTGCATGGGATAGATTTTTTTTCTGATTTTTCTCATGATGGTTACAATCAATCCTGTCACCCCGTGTCGGCTTAACGTTGAGTTCTGGGACACCCTGTATATACACGTGATCATAACAAAATGTAGCCTCGCTTACGTTATTGCATTTCGTCAATACCCTATGTATAGACAATTTTGCGTTTGGTAACAGTGGAGAAATGATGCTAGGGACGCGATTATCTCACACGCGTGAGATAGGCGCGTCCCTAGCATTATTTTTCCACTTTTTTAAATTGAAATGGGGCATTGAAATGGGTAAATTCTAATCCAGACAAAAGTTTTCCAAATTATCACATCTCATATTTACACATTATGATACGCTCTACAGATAAAGAATAATAACAGAATACAGATATTTAGTCAACGTTCTTTTTTCGTGGCGGAAGCAGTAAAAAAAATGGTTTTATAAAAACAAGAAAATTCATAAGAATTTTGAATTCAAACAAAAGATTTACAAATTATCACACATCATATTTACACATTATGAAACGCTGTACAGATGACGAATAATAACGAAATACAGAAATTAAGTCGATGTTTTTTTTCGTTGGGGAAGCCGTAAGAAACAAAATTTATTTATAGACAAGAAAATTCATAAGAATTTTTAATCCAGACAAAAGCTTTACCAATTATTATACTTCATATTTGCACATTATGCAACATGCTGTGCAGATAAAAAATAATAACGAAATACAGAAATTAAGTCAATGTTTTTTTTTCATAACATGATTACGTTTTTAATTTTTTTTTTAAGTTCTCTACAATAGAGTGACCCATTCCATGACTTTTAAGGCTAGTCGCATCGTGGGCCCATTATTCCTTCTATTTTATTTTGAACTAATCTTTTTTATTTTACGCTTACCATTTTAATGTCCAATAATGCTATTAATTTTTTTTGCGATTTCCAATTTGGTTTTGACATGTCAGAAACGGTTTATTTTATATTTGTGCTGAATTTAACGTCAAAAAATGATTTTTTATTAAAAATATTTTTTTCGTTAAATTCTGCACGAATTAAAAATAAACCATTTCAGGCCTGTGGAAGCCGAATTGGAAATCACAAAATCATTAATATCATTATTGAACATTAAAATGATAAGCGTTAAAAAAAGATTAGTTCGAAAAAAAATAGAAGATGGGCCCACGATGCAACTAGCCTTAAAAGTCATAGATTGGGTTACACTATTTTAGAGAATTTTTTGAAAAAATAAAAAAAAGTGCAATAATCTTTTTAATAAATATTTTTCACTTTGGAATAAAAAAAACGATGCCATTCATAGTTGATTTTTTTTCATATTTGTTAAAGAAAGTAGGCTAGAAATTGAAAAAAAATTATATAGAGCCATTGGTTGATACATGGAGCCAAGATACCAGGAGGTTCAGCGGCAATGCAAAGGCGCTGAAAAAAGCGTCCCCGAAAATGTCCCGAAGTGATGGCGCTGGGGTGCAGCGCGACCGACATATATAGTAATATATTAGTCAACGAGGTGAAAGTGATCGGATGAGTTTCTAACCTCACGACAGACCGATCGTGACATCAAACGTCAAAATTTCCGCCGATTCATAATTTCCTCATTACGGTGTGAAAAAAAAATCAAAAGCGAGAAAAGGTGGGTCTTTTGTTTAAGTATATTTAATATTCCGTATATTTTATCTTTACCTTCGATTCCACAATGTCGTCAACAACAGATTTGTTTTTGGGCTGATTGATTCTACTATGTGATCTCGTGTTCTTGTTCTTGACGGTGTCCTGTCCTCTTGGCTTCCTTGAGTTGTGATCGACTGGGACCAGGGCTGTTTTGCGCCCACCAACCGCGCTCGAATGTTTCGTGGCTCCTTTGCAGACTGTATGTTTGCATATAAATGTTTTCATATTTCCGTATTCAACTTTAAAAAATCACGCACGGGAGCAAAGAACTGTATTGTTCAATTTAAAAACTATGCTGCATCTGTTCTTCATGCGTATTAATCACCGTAGCACTTCGACGTAAATTTTATTATACTGTGAATGAGGGTTAAGTACATCAGCTGTGATCTGTCACAGATCGCACCCATGTTTACGTATATCTATATACATATAGGTTGCGGAGCACCCCAGCGCCATCCTTTCTCGTTCTCGTTTTGGGGACGAGTTGAAAGGCCTCGCTGAACCTCCTGGTATCTAGGCTCCATGCGTTGATATCTCAATTCGTTCGAAAGTCATCAACGTTCGAACGTTTCCAAAACTTCTGAAATAGACTTTCTTGAAAAATTATAACTCCTAAATGATAAGAGATAAAAATCTAAAAATTGGGGTGGATATTTCTTTCATGGGGTACAATTTTCCAAGAAAAATCAGGAAAACGAAAAATCAGGAAGACTAGAGGTAAGGAGTACGAACGCCGTGTCGCCGAAACGTCCGCAAAAGTGCTCGTCCTCACTCAGGGCGGCGCTGCTCTCCTACCGCACCGAAGTAAAGTCAGCAACAAACCAGTGCCGTACGATACGCTCCCTCATATGGAGCGATAATTTGATCAAATGAATTGTAAAGGCAGTACCGTACGATATGCAAAAAGCACCCTTTGCCACTTCATATGGAGCAATCATTTCATCAAATTAGTTGTTCAACCAGTTGGTGAAGGCAATTTCTATATAGATACACAGGATTCTTATATATAGATTGTTTTGGAGAATGCCGAAATACAAAAATTAATTCAGTTTTTTTGTTGCGGAACCAGTAACAAACAAAATTTATTTATAGACACAAGGAAATTCATAAGAAATTTGCATCCAGACAAAAAATTTACAGATTATCACCATATTTACACATTGTGACACGCCGTACAGATAAAGAATAATAACGACAAACAGAAATAAAGTCAGTTTTTTTCCTCGCGGAAACAGCATCAAACAAAATGTATTTATAGACACAAGAAAATTCATAAGAAGTTTTAATCCAGACAAAAGTTTTTCAAATTATCACACCTCATATTTACACATTATGATACGCTGTACAGATAAAGAATAATAACGAAATACAGATATTAATTCAATGTTTTTTTTTCGTTGCGGAAGCAGTAAAAACTTGAATTCAAACAAAAGATTTACAAATTATCGTACATCATATTTGCACATTATGACACACTGTACAGGTAAATCGATCTTACAGTTTTGATTTTTTCCTGTTGTCTTTCGTTTTTATTTTCCTTGCGTGATTATTTTTGTTGACTGATCGCGCTAGACAATGTCCTCTCATGACGAGATAATAGTTAATCACTCTCTTCATTGTGTGCTTGGCATCCCACGTACTCTAAATTTTTCATATCCGAAACTTTGTCGAGAACTTGATGGAGAGTGTTGACTTTAACGGCAGTTCTCGATCAATCGTTGCACTCCAAGTTTGTCTCGCGTTCGGGCACTGAAAGCAACAATTCAAACAATATTACAAACTTTTATTTAATTTGACTTTCTATGAAAATGGCAAATTGATATTTCACCCACTCACCCACTCACTTCCCACTTTCACGCCTCGAAAATAAACATTTTGTTTATTTTCGAGACATGACACCAAACGTGCAATATACGAAAAAAATCCATATATTGCACTTTTTGTCTCATCGACGGGCTCCATATCTCGCATTTGTGATAATTTTTATTTCACTCGTACGATAATGGTACGATAAAACGAAACCATTCTTTTTATGAATGTAAGTACTATTTTTCATACCTAAGATTGATTGTTTTCGCCGCAGATCACTAAATATATTTCATACCGAGACAATTATTTTTTTGTACATCTAACACAATTCGCAAAATTGGTTACCCCGAACACGCTTTATGCCAACACGAACGACGAGCGGGAATCATCGATGACACATGACGTCGGTTGTGTTCTTGTCGCTTAGTTCACTTCGGTACGGTCATGCACTAGCGACGCACGCCGTGAAAACTCTAACTACTAAAATCCACAGTTTCACGGACGCTTTTGGATCGGGCTTGCCATAGGCGTTCGTACTCCTTACCTCTAGTCTTCCTGCGAAAAATGGTCGGGGTCACTGGCTAGCTGAACTGGCGTGGAATATCCCATATACAAGTGTACGCTTGCACGCCCTCAAATCATATTTTCCTTCTTCCCTGCGGACGAGAATTCCCGGTATACATGCACGCATCGATATTCGATGCCGCGTATGGCAATTTAGCAACGCCGCATGGTGTATATTCTCTTCGGCAACAGTGGACGAATGGTTATACGCGCGCGCCCCGCAACATTGTCCTTGCCGCTGGACGAACATTATATATATGATGTAGCTAGTATGTTGAGATGCAGAGAGAGGAAGAACAAAGGAGTAGTCCAGTCTAAAGTGGCCAAAGTCGAAAATTTTTGCGACCGCTTAGTGAAACACGTATTCCTATGTTAATTGACCCAGAGAATCCGAATTTCTAGGAATTTTAAGTATTAACAGTGAAGACAAGGGTGAAATACCGAAAAATACGCATTATTTCGAGAACGAAAAGGAAATCGCAAAAAAGTTGTAGAGAGGAAGATTTTATCCCATAGGTGTATATGAATTTTTTTTTCTCTATCTCCAATAGTTTAGCCGCAAAACTGAAAAACAAATTCACACCAAACTATCAACGCGCAAGGCACACGGACGTGACGAAATCGAGAGGTATGAGCATCGCTGGCACCTCCTTTCTCTCTCGCTCTCGCACGGCCGCTACCACGCTTCGTTCGGCGGTCGCCGACGTTCAACCGGGTATTTTCGGCAGACCAGCGGTACGTCTGCGGCTTCCCCTCTTGCCGGCGCGGCGCGCCAACGTGAAGCTCGATTCGTGAGTCCCCGGGACCAATCGGGTGTTTTCGCGCGGGTTAGATAGGGCATGGAAAATGACAAATCTGTTACCTGCTAGTATTTCATACACCGAAATAAAAATAACGAGAATAGAGCATTTCGTTGAAACGACGTACAGAAAAGTAACCTTTTTAAAGGTCAAGCTCTATTAGTGGAAACGCCTATATGGAAAGGATGGTTATGAGAAATTTTGTTTAATAATGATTTTAACATAATTTGTTTTCTTTGTGTATAAAGTTTTTACACAGAAAAATATATGATTGAATGGTAGAAACTCTAAATTCTAATATTGATAATATAATTTGTGTTCAAATAATAACATATCATAAAATTATCATTGATAAAATAGCTGATTCTCTTATTAAAGTTAAAAGTAAATATCCTGCAAATATATTTGCTGTTCATCGAATTTATCAAGTTAAAGGACAAATAATATTTCTAGTTGTTTCAATTAAAACTATAAAAGGTATTAAGAGAAAGGGGGTCTTTCGGGGGATTACATGCGCAAATGCAAAGTTTCTTTTGTTTAATGAAAAGGATATTATTAAACCAAATCAAAATGGGAGAGAAATATCAATTGAAAAAATGAAATGTCTTGAATCTGTAAAAATATATGGGACTTGTGAAAAAATATATAAAATTATTTCTTGAAATTAATATAAATAAAATAGTGAAATAAATTATATTGAAACAAATCAATTTATTCAATAAATATTTTTTAATTCTTTAAATAAAGTTATTCAAATAAAATTTGAAAAATTAATTAATTGAGAATCAACTATTCGAAATAATATAGGAATAATAACAAAATTTAAATAGAAGAAATTCAATTAAAATCAACTATTGAATTGATATTAGAATAAAAAATGGCAAATAAATTTCTTATCATTTTAAGATACCTTTTTTCTAATTTTTATTATACGAATTCATATTTTTTTCAATGTAAATAAAATTATATTTAAAGTTAATCAATTGTATATTTCAATGTTATACTGTAACTCATTTTTTTCATTAGGGGTAATTTTAATTACTATATATTGATTTAAGAGATCAAAACTTTAAATTCAGCCATCCAATAAAAATGGATAAGAAATTCATTGTATAAAATTTGCATGATTAGTTCTTTCAACTGCAATAGGTATAAATCTATGAGTTATACCACACATTTCAGAACATTGTCCATAGTGTAATCCAGATAGATTTATATTAATTAAAGTGCGATTACTTCGGCCAGGGATAGAATCAATTTTCACACCTAATGATGGAGCAGTTCAGGAATTAATTAATATACGTATTCGATTTTTATATGGAATACTTACATTATCATCAACATCTAATAAACGGAAATTATTTATGTTCATATCATTATTTTTAATTATAAATAAATGAAATTTAATTTTATTAAAATCTGAATATTCATAAGATCAGTAACATTGATGTCCAATACATTTAATTGTTAGAGTTGATATATAAATTTCATCTATTAAATATGAAACGTTGATTGAAGGAATTGCTAGATAAATTAAAATTAATATCGGAATTAATGTTCAAACCATTTCAATATTTTGATTTTGTTAGATAAACTTATTATTCAAATTATTAATTAACGAGGAAAAAATAATATAAATAATTATAATTGTTATTAGCAACAACAGCATTAATGAATGCTCATAAATTTGTTTTAAGTTTTCTCTAACTTGTGAATTAGCATCTTGTATATTAATAATGAATTAGGTAGAAATTCCATTAATTTAGCGAGAATTAATTATGATATATTAAAGGAGTTTAATTAAATCTATGATTTAATGGGGGGTAAAATATTCTTAATCATTCAATTGAAGAAATTGTCTACATTGAAAAAAGATGTAATCGTTGAAGTGATGTTCGTTCTCATATTAGACAAATAAAATGTATAATGTTTAATATTGAAATTAAAGAACCGACAGAGACGGGCGCGCGGTCGGGGTGCGGGCTCGGCGGTCACTGAAGTTAAGAGGGAATGACACCTTATCGCGGTCGGTATGGTAGAACAATTATTGATTCCCAAAAATCTCTGAAACGGCTCTTCAGATCCCGTCGAAACTTTGCCAAACGACGTCAAATAGATAGACGAATACCTGTCTGCCCTTCAAGTTTTCTGAATTTGAGAAAAAAAACTAAATTGGCTTATGATAAGCCAATCTACATTTTTTTCTCAAATTCAGAAAATTTGAGGGGTTAACAGCTATTCGTCTATGTATTTGACGTCGTTTGGCAAAGTTTCGACGGGATCTGAAGAGCCGTTTCAGAGATTTTTGGGAATCTATAATTGTTCTACCATACCGACCGCGATAAGGTGTCATTCCCTCTTAAGCAGCATTGGAGGCTGCCAATACTTGGAGCAGTGACCGCTTGCTCGTGCACTGATTTGTGCGTTAACCTCTGAGTGGGGGAGGGAGTTTGTCTGAGTTTCTGATGGTAATACAACTGAAACTCAGCCAAATATTATAGCCACCAGTATCGGCCCAGGTTTTCCGCAGTTTCCCTGGGCCCTCGTGCAAATTCGATACAGTAGTGCATTAGGAAAGAGGCTGTGGTCAACACTCTGCGGCGGGGGGGGGGGCGCTGGAAGGAATATAGGGAAGTCTGGAAGGATTGTAAATGTCGGAAGGAATGGAAGGAACAAAGGTGGGGATGGTACAAGGGGAAGGACCCCGTACCTCTGAGGGATACATATAATGAAAAAAAAATATTGAAATTAAAAATTCTATAGAAGAAAAAATATTTTAAGCTATATATGAATCAGGATAATCAGAATATCGTCGTGGTGTTTCCATTTAGACCCTAGAATCGTTGGGGGGAAAAAGTTAAATTAACTAGAAAAATATTCCCTACAATTGAATTTTTAATAATTTCTTATGTAGTCTTAGGCCGTTTATTAATGGATATCGATAAATAATAACTCCTATAATAGCAAATACAGCTCCCAGAGATAACCCGATTAAAAATGTTTGTATATACTTAGATACAATTATATAAAAATAGTTTATATAATTAGATATAATATCATATACTGTTATATATAATTCAATATAGTGTTGTATATAATTACATATATACGTGAAAATTTTATTTTATTTTATTTTGAAATATATATGATAAACATATATGTATATATCTTTATATGGCTTCATAAATGTTTAGATATACCCAAGTAAAAATGAATATATATAAATATATATAATTGTATATTAATTGATCATATACAATTGCATACAAAAATTGGCCCAGTAGAATTTTATATATTTGTATATAAACGTATACTATTGTACATAACTGTATATTAGTATATAGAATTGCATACGTTTATATACATTTTTACTCGGGAATACATAATGAAAATGAGGCACTACATAATACGTATCATGTAACGTAATATCACTTGATTAAATACCTAGAATTACTCCAGTTAATCCTCCAATTACCAATAAAAATACAAATTCTAATCTTCAATGGTTTGAAGGATTAAATTTTATTTTTGATCCATGGATGGTAGCTCATCATCTAAACCCTTTAATTCATGTAGGGATTGCAATCATTATGGTTGCTAAAGTGTAATAAGATCGAGTATCTATGTCAATTACACATATATGACGGCATCATACAATGAATCCTAAAAATCGAATAGCTAATATTGCATAAATTATACGAATGGAACAAAAAGTTTCTTTTTTTTTCATTTTGGTAAAAAATTATATGGGAAACCAAATACGAGAAATTATATGGTATAACCAAATCCTGGGAAAATTAAAATATAAACTTCAGGATGTACTGAAGAAAATATAAACTTTAGGATGTACAGAAACATCAAGATAAAGGTTGGTATAGAATAAGATCTTCTCCACCTGATGGATTAAAAATTGTATTTAAATGTCGGTCTGTTAAAAGTAAAGTGATAACCGCTGCTAATACAGAAACGGCTCATAATAATAAAATTGTTCTAATTAATATTAATCATGAAAAAAAAAAACCCCGATGAGTTGGTCTGATAGTTAGCGTTGCGGGCCAGCGGTTCAGGAGGTCACGGGTTCGAATCCCAGTCGCGTACTTTCGTCAAGAAATGTTTTTCTTCGATATTTTCTCAGCAAAAGGCGACTAATTCCGTCACTGGGAGGCGAACATGGGACCGACTGTATCGGTATAGGTTTTCGGCAGTTTCCCTATGCCTATGACTGGCGAAAACATGAGATATGCATGGTGAATACGATACGGACGAGGAATTCGGCTGCGTCTGCAAGGGGGCGGGGGGGGGGGGGGGATAATGGAGAGAAAGAACAAGTTAGTCCAGTCAAAAGTGGCCAAAGTCGAAAATTTTTGCGACCGCTTAGTGAAACATGTATTCCTATGTTAATCGACCCGGGGAATCCGAATTTCTAGAAATTTTAACTATTAACAGTGAAGAAAAGGGTTAAAAACCGAAAAATATGCATTATTTCGAGAACGAAGAGGAAAACCCAAACAAAAGTTGTAGAATGGAAGAATTTACCATATAGGTGAATACGATTCTTTTCTATATCTCCAATAGCTCAGCCGTAAATTTAGAAAAACCAATTCACACCAAACTATAAACGCGCGCGCGACGAAATCGAGGAGATTGAAGACCACTGGTACCTAACCGCCCCTTACTCTCTTGCCGGCGCACTGCACGTGCTTAGGCTGATGGTCTCCGAAAGTCGAATGGGTATCTTCGGCAGCCTAGTATATATAGCTAAGCTATCGGATTGTGGAGACTCCGCTACCAGCTATATTTCCTTTCGCACGAAATCCATCGGGACTGAGTTTTTCACCTGACAGCTCCCCGGCTCTTCGGCACAGACTGAACCAGAAAATGAGCGATAGGAATTCTAGAAATACCGCTGTATATGAATTTTTTAATTATGTATATCAATAAAACATTGATATACTAAAATATGAATTTTTTATTTATAATAAGGAGTAAAAATTAAACCGTGGCCCCAACCGTTTTTTATTTTCCTGATCTTCAATTAACATTTCAATTAACATTAAATTACATTTATTATCTTATTAATGTCAATAATTATATCCATTTGTCTTTTATTTTACACACGTAATATTCTTTCTTTAGGCTTATGAAAAAATGATCTTAAAAATGAATCTATATTATAAAGTTTTAATATTAATAATATAAATAATTTATTTATAACTTTATTTATCAGCTCATTAAATGTATTTTTTTTTATTGGGTTTGTTCCAGTCGTACAGGGTCCTTCCCTTTTAACGAGCCCCCAATCCGCCTCTACCGCCAATTCCACACCCCCCCCCCCCCCCCCCCCCCCCACCTGCGGCCGCAGCCGACTTCCCCCTCTGTATCGTATTCACTATGACATATCTGTCATGGGTATAGGGAAACTGCGGAAAACCTATACCAATACAGCCGGTCATCAAGTTCGCTCCCCAGTCGTGGAACTAGTCTTATTTCGCCGTGAAATGCCGAAGAAAAACATTTCACGACGAAATGTACGCGGCTGGGTTTCGAACTCGGGACCTCCCGGTCCGCAGGTTTAGTGGCGAGCACGCTAACCACTAGACCATCGCACCGGTTTTAGCTCATTAAATGTATGAATGTTAAATAATTGAATTATATAACATTTTAAGTTAAAACACGATTAATCTTCAAAATAAAAATAAAAATTTCCTTTTAAATCTTAATAATGTTATAGTAAAGAATTAATCTTTCAAATTAATTTACAATTTAGTACTTAAATCGGACACATTACTTAAAATTTTATAACTAATATATCTTTAAATTTGCAATAATTTTTGTTAACTAAAAAATCATTCTAAAATGATTTTTTTCCTACTAATCATAATGATATTGGAATTCTTTATTTTATTTTGAAAATATTGTCTGGTATAATAGGATATTCATTAAGTTTATCAATTTATATAGAATTCGGTAATCCTGGTTACTGCATTGATAATTATCAATTATATAATTCCATCATTACACGTCATGCGTTCATCATATTTTTTTTATAGTTATACCTATTATAATTGGGGGATTTGAGAATTTAATAATTCCCTTAATATTAGCAGTCCCAGGTATATCATTTCCACGCATAAATTATTTGCGATTTTGACTTTTACCTCCTTCTATTAATTGATTAATTATAAGAAATCTCATTAAATTTATATCATGATGGAATATCATTAGATATAGCCATTTTCTCTCTTAATCTCGCAGGATTATCCTCAATTATAGGAGCAATTAATTTTATTACCACAATCATAAATATAAAAAAATGTTATATTGTTATTTGTTAAATGTTCCAACTCAGCGGGTTTTTTTCATGATTAATATTAATTACAACAACTTTATTATTATGAGCTGTTTCTGTATTAGCAGGGGTCACTTTACTTTTAACAGACCGACATTTAAATACAATTTGTAATCCATCAGGTGTAGGAGATCCAATGTTATACCAAAATTTATTTTGATGTTTTCGACATCCTGAAGTTTATATTTTAATTTTACCAGGATTTAGTTATACCATATAATTTCCCATATTTGGTTTCCGATATAGATTTTTACCAAAATAAAAAAAAAGAAACTTTTTGTTCTATTCGTATAATTTATGCAATTCATAGCTATTCAATTTTTAGGATTCATTGTATGATCCCATCATCTATGTACAATTAACATAGGGGTCATTCCATGTCAAATCGACAAATTTTTTACCTGACCCCCTTTGATTTCGCTGAAAATTTTCTATCTTTTTCTACCCCCCGAAAGTTATTTTTCAGAATTTTTTCAAATTTTTTTTCCCGACTCAAAAAAAGTTATGAATTTTTTAAAAAAACCGCTCTTTTATTTTTAAATTGCCAGAACTTTTTCAAAAATTGACCGTTTGGGAACTTTTTTTTTTCAAAATTTTTGTTTTTAAATGTAGTTTTCGAAAAAAAATATGAAAACATTTTCAGAATCCCAGATATATGAAATATTTTAGTTTTTTTGAAAAAACCGTAATTTTCTCAAAGTCCGACCGTTTTTTTTTGTTTTTTTTTTTGCTCTAAAAATACTTCAACTAATTCTGCAATGATCCCCGTTAATCAAAAGATGTGACGACAATCGCTTCTAATTTTTTTTCTTGATTATAAAAAAAATTTTGTTGAATTTTTGCTGATTTTATATAACTTTGTTATGAAATTTTTTTTATTTCCTCGTGAAACCTCAAAAGTTGAAAAATAAAATTTTATTGGAGAATTTCAAGTGATTATCGTCCAAGAAATTGTTATTTTTTTTCAAAAAAGTAAAAAAAAAGGACTTTTCATACTCTTAAATAAATTCACCGTCTCTTAACATCTTTAAATAAATTAAAAACATTTTTTTGTATGTGTTCAAATTATATTATCTTTTATTTAACTTTCATCAGAAGTATTGTCAACAGAGGGCTGAAGCATTTTTTTATAACATGAACTACATATTCGCTCATCAGTCGACAAATTGTATCGAATTGCTAAATGCTCCGGTAAATTTCGCAGGGATATTTTTTTTCTATGCTTCTCCAAATTAAATGGATTGCAACATCGATCAAAAAACTTCGGCATTGTAATCACTCGTTAACAAAATATAAATTAACAGCACTTTATGATAAATAATAGGTACTTTATTTAGCAATAGTAAGTCTACGTGACACGATGAACACAACGACAATGTAATTATTCTGAAAACATAACCTCCATATTATTTAAATGAAATGTAGATGATATCTTTTTTACCGACAATCGATAGCTCTTAAATTATCACATTGTATCAACTGGAGGTAACTTTTAAACCCATTGTATTTTTGAAGTTGTCATATTTCAGTACCAAAAAAAAACGTCCATAAGAGTAAAAAAATAACGTCAATGAGAGAAAAAAATTATTTTTTTTTTAAAATAACAATTTCTTGGACGATAATCACTTGAAATTCTCCAATAAAATTTTATTTTTCAACTTTTGAGGTTTCACGAGGAAATAAAAAAAATTTCATAACAAAGTTATATAAAATCAGCAAAAATTCAACAAAATTTTTTTTATAATCAAGAAAAAAAATTAGAAGCGATTGTCGTCACATCTTTTGATTAACGGGGATCATTGCAGAATTAGTTGAAGTATTTTTAGAGCAAAAAAAAAACAAAAAAAAAACGGTCGGACTTTGAGAAAATTACGGTTTTTTCAAAAAAACTAAAATATTTCATATATCTGGGATTCTGAACATTTTTTCATATTTTTTTTCGAAAACTACATTTAAAAACAAAAATTTTGAAAAAAAAAAGTTCCCAAACGGTCAATTTTTGAAAAAGTTCTGGCAATTTAAAAATAAAAGAGCGGTTTTTTTCAAAAATTCATAACTTTTTTTGAGTCGGGAAAAAAAATTTGAAAAAATTCTGAAAAATAACTTTCGGGGTGTAGAAAAAGATAGAAAATTTTCAGCGAAATCAAAGGGGGTCAGGTAAAAAATTTGTCGATTTGACATGGAATGACCCATAGATACTCGAGCTTATTACACTTTAGCAACTATTATGATTGCAATCCCTACAGGAATTAAAGTCTTTAGATGATTAGCTACCATCCATGGATCAAAAATAAAATTTAATCCTTCAAACCTTTGAAGATTAGGATTTGTATTTTTATTTGTAATTGGAGGATCAACTGGAGTAATTCTAGGTAATTCATAAAGTGATATTACTTTACATGATACTTATTATGTAGTACCTCATTTTCATTATGTATTATCTCTCGGAGCTGTATTTGCTATTATCGGAGTTTTTATTTATCGATATCCATTAATAAACGGCCTAACATTACATAAAACATTATTAAGTTAAGTTTTCGAGTTAATTTAACTTCTTTCCCCCAAAGATTTTTGGGTCTAAATGGGATACCTCGGCGATATTCTGATTATCCTGATTCATATATAACTTAAAATATTTTTCTTTTATAGGATCTTTAATTTCAATATTAAAAGTTATAAATTTTATTTTTCGAATATGAGAACGATTATCACTTCAACGATTAAATCTTTTTTTCAATGTATACAATTTCTTCAATTGAATGATTAAGAATATTTTAACTCCCATTAAATCATAGATTTAATTAAACTCCCTTAATATATCATAATTAATTCACTCTAAATCAATGAAATTTCTACCTAATTCATTATTAATATACAGGATGCTAATTCACAATTTACAGAAAACTTAAAACAAATGTATGATCATTAATTAATAATGTTGTTGCTAATTACTATTATAATTATTTATATTATTTTCTCCTCATTAATTAATAATTTGAATAATAAGTTTATTTAACAAAATCAAAATATTGAAATTGTTTGAACATTAATTCCGATATTAATATTAATTTATCTAGCAATTCCTTCATTTAACGTTTTATATTTAACAGATGAAATTTATATATCAACTCTAACAATTAAATCTATTGGATATCAATGTTACTGATCTTATGAATATTTAGATTTTAATAAAATTAAATGTTATTTATTTATAATTGAAAATAATGATATGAACATATAAGTAATTTCCGTTTATTAGATGTTGATAATAATATAATCATTCCAAATAAAAATCAAATTCGTATATTAATTAATTCTTCAGATGTAATTCATTCCTAAACTGTTCCATCATTAGTTATGAAAATTGATTCAATCCCTAGCCGAAGTAATCAAACTTTAATTAATATAAATCTATCTGGATTATATTATGGACAATGTTCTGAAGTGTGTGGTAAACTCATAGATTTATACCCATTGCAATTGAAAGAACTAATCATAAAAATGTTATATAATGAATTTGTTATCCATTTTTATTGGATGACTGAATTTAAAGTTTTGATCTCTTAAATCAATGTATCGTAATTAAAATTACCTCTGATAAAAGAAATAAGTTAAGATATAAAGTTAAAATGTCATTTTTAAATTATTAAAATTAATTTTTTTTATATTCCACAAGTATCACTATACAATTGATTAACTTTAAATATAGTTTCATTTAGATTGAAAAAAGTATTAATTCGTATAATAATAAATTTTTAAAAAAATGTATCTTCAAATGGTAAGAACTTTATTTTCTATTTTTGATTCTAGTACCAATTCAATGGTTGATTTAAATTGAATTTCTTCTATTTAAATTTTGTTATTATTCCAATATTATTTCGAATAGTTGATTGTCGATTAATTAATTTTTGAATTTGATTTGAATAACTTTATTCAAAGAATTAAAAATTATTGAATAAGTTTATTTGTTTTAATATAATTGATTTCACTATTTTATTTATATTAATTTTAAGAAATAATTTTATATATTTTTTCTCAAGGAAATTATAAGGAAGAATGTAAGGGAGGAGAGGAAACGAAGGCCTTTGTAACCCTACGGGGAATCGAATAAAGCATACATACATATATATTTTTTCACAAGTCCCATATATTTTTACAAGTTCAAGACATTTAATTTTTTCAATTGACATTTCCCTCCCATTTTGATTTGGTTTAATAATTTTCCTTTCATTAAACAATACAAACTTTGCGTTTGCGCATGTAATCCCTCGAAAGAAGACCCCCTTTCTTTTAATACCTTTTATAGTTTTAATTGTAACAACTAGATATATTATTTGTCTTTTAACTTGATAAATTCGATGAACAGCAAATATATTTCCAGGATATTTACTTTTAACTTGAATAAAAGAATCCGCTATTTCATCAATAATAATTTTATGAAATGTTATTATTTTAACACAAATTATATTATCAATATTAGAATTTAGAGTTTCTATCATTCAATCATATATTTTTCTGTGTAAAAAACTTTATACACAAAGAAAACAAATTATGTTAAAATCATTATTAAACAAAATTTCTCATAACCATCCTTTCCATATAGGCGTTTCCACTAATAGAGCTTGACCTTTAAAAAACGTACTTTTCTGTACGTCGTTTCAACGAAATGCTCTATTCTCGCTCTTATTTCAGTCTACGAAATATTAGCAGGTAATGGATTTGTCATTTTAAATGCCCTACCTAACCCCCACGAAAACACCCGTTTGGTCCCGGGGACTCTCGAGCCGAGCTGCCGGTTAGCGCGCCGTGCCGGCAAGAGGGGAAGCCGCTGACGTACCCAGGTAAACTAGAGGTAAGGAGTACGAACGCCTGTGGCGAGCCCAATCCAAAAGCGTCCGTGGAACTGTGGATTATATTAGGTGTACAAATAAGTTTTAGGACACTTCGATTTTGTATCATAACAGCTATTCTAAATTAATTCAAAGGTCCCGCTCACTTATCATAGATGGCGCTTGATATGTAGTATCGAAACGTAAAGGAGTCATAAACATAACCTATAAATTCTGTAAATTAAACATGCAGACCGATAAGCTATTTATTAGACACTGCATTCGCTATGAATTCCATCAAGGAAAAAGTGTTAGGAAAGCGTGTGAATCGATATTTTCTGTTCTTGGAGACAACATTGTATCTAAAAGTACATGTGAGTATTGGTATAAGCGATTCAAAGAAAGTGATTTCGACGTTAGTGACCGTGAACGCACGGGGCCTCCTGTAAAGGTGGACGATCAAGAACTGCAAGCGTTGCTGGATGAAAACTCTTGTCAGACGGAGAAACAACTTTCGGAACAGCTTGGAGTAACTCAACAAACTGTTTCTTATCGTTTAAAAGCAATGGGTAAGATTCGAAAAGGAGCAAAGTGGGTACCACACTTTCTGACTCAAGAAAATAAAAACAGCCGTCTTAACATTTGTGTGAGTCTTTACAACAAGCAACATAGAAAGTCTTTCTTGTGGAAAATTGTGACCGGCGATGAAAAGTGGATTTATTTTGATAATCCGAAACGCAAATATCATTGGGTTGACCCCGGCGAGCCGACAACATCCACGCCAAAGCGCAATGTTCATTGTAACAAAGTCATGCTGTGCATATGGTAGGATATGAAAAGCGTACTGTATTATGAACTTCTCAAACCTGGTCAAACAGTTACTATCGATCGCTATTGTCATCAATTGATGCAAGTGAATCAAGAAATTGAGACGAAACATCCATTTTCTGGTAAAGGAAAACGTCCAGTAAAACTGCTCCATGACAACGCGCGGCCTCATGTGGGTAAACCGGTCAAGGATACGTTACTAGCGCTTGGATGGGAAGCTGTACCACACCCGGCGTATTCACCAGACTTAGCCCCATCCGATTATCATTTATTCCGGAAAATGCAGAACGATTTGTCTGACGTGCGATTCAAAACATTTGAAGAAGTGGAAAAATGGGTCGCTAAATTTCTCACCTCGCCAGACGAAAGTTTCTTTGCGAAAGGCATCTGCGAGTTACCTGAGAGATGGCTGAAGGTCATTCAGTGCGATGGAGATTACTTCGATGAATAACTGTGTTTTACTTCTTTTTTAATAAATCTTGAATTTTTTTAAAACTGTCCTAAAACTTATTTGTACACCTAATATTATAGTAGTTGGTGTTTTCACGGCGTGCGTCGCTAAGTGCATGACCGCACCGAAGTGAACTACGCGACAAGAACACAACCGACGTCATGTGTCATCGATGATTCCCGCTTGTCGTCCGTGTGGGCATAAGGCGTGTTCGGGTTAACCAATTTTGGGAATTGTGTTAAATGTAAAAAAAAAATAATTGTGTCTCGGTATAAAATACCGAGACACAATTATTTTTACCGTCAATCAATTAACCGATTTTTACATCTAACCAATTTTGGGAATTGTGTTAGATGTAAAAAAAAAAAATAATTGTGTCTCGGTATAAAATATGTTTAGTGATCTGCGGCGAAAACAATCAATCGTAGCTAAGAAAAATAGTACTTACATTCATAAAAAGGATAGTTTCGTTTTATCGTATCATAATCGTACCGAGTGAAATAAAAATTATCACAAATGCGAGACACGGAGCAAAGTCCCGTTGATGAGACAAAACGTGCAATATATGGATTTTTTCATATATGCACGTTTTAGCTCGTGCACGTTTTGTTCAATGCCAAAAAAAAAACATTTTATTTATTATCGGCGTGAAAAAGGGAAGTGAGTGGGTGAATGGATGAAATATCGATTTTCTATTTTCATAGAAAGTCAAATTAAATAAAAGCTTGTAATATTGCTTGAATTATTGCTTTCAGTACCCGAACGCGAGACAAACTTGGAGTGCAGCGATCGATCGAGAAATGACGTTAAAATCAACACTCTCCATCAAATTCTTGACAAAGTTTCGGACATAAAAAATTTGCTGTACGTGGGATGCCAAGCACACAACGCAGAGCTCACGAAGAGAGTTATAAACTATTATCTCGTCGTGAGAGAACATTTTCTAGCGCGATCGCTCAACGAAAATAATCACGCAAGGGAAATTAAAACGAAAGACAATAGGAAAAAATAAAACTGGTAAGATCGATTTATCTGTACAGCGTATCACAATGTGTGAATATAATGTGTGATCATTTGTGAAAATTTGTCTGGATGCAAAACTCTTATGAATTTTCTTGTGTCTATAAATAAACTTTGTTTGTTACGGTTTCCGCAACGAAAAAAAAAACATTGACTTAACTCCTGTATTTCGTCATTATTCTTTATCTGCACAGCGTATCATAATGTGTAAATATGAAATGTGATAATTTGTAAAACTTTTGTCTGGATTAAAAATTCTTAGGAATTTTCTTGTGTCTATAAATAAATTTCGTTTGTGTAAATATGGTAATAATCTGTAAAAAATTTATCTGGATTCAAATTTCTTATGAATTTCCCTGTGTCTATAAGTAAAGTTTGTTACTGCTTCCGAAACCAACAAAACATTGAGTTCATTTCTGTATTTTGGTATTATCCAAAACTTTACTTTTTGCATATCGTACGGCACTGCCTTTACAATTCATTTGATCAAATTATCGCTCCATATGAGGGAGCAAAGGGTGCTTTCTGCATATCCTTACGGCACTGGCTGGTTGCTGACTTTACTTCGGTGCGGTAGGAGAACAGCGCCGCCCTTCTCGTCCTCGCTTTTGCGGACGTTTCGACGACACGGCGTTCGTACTCCTTCCCTCCAGTCTTCCTGCGCCGCTCGCTGACAGACACGAGATACTTATGGTTGCATTGGCGCGCAAGGATCCAGAGAGGGGGTAGATTTTACGCGCAGTCTGGCAGCATTTTCGTGCGGTGTACAGGTCGATCCGAACGTTCGACCAACGATGAGCGTCTCGACGAACAATGACTGTGGAGTTATCAACTTTGGCGCGGGACCGGCCAAACTCCCGCGAGAGGTAAGTACACACTCCGTACATACCAAAGTCGAAAATGTTTGCCACCGCTTAGTCAAACGCGTATTCCTATGTTAATCGACCCGGGGAATCCGAATTTCTAGGAATTTTAACTATTAACAGTGAAGAAAAGGGTTAAATACCGAAAAATATGCATTATTTCGAGAACGAAAAGGAAATCGCAAAAAAGTTTCGAACAAAAGTGGTAGAGGGGAAGATTTTACCTCGGTGTATACGATGTTTTCTTTCTCGATCTCCAATAGTTTAGCCGTAAAATTGAAAAACAAATTCACACCAAACTATCATCGCGCGAGACACAGACGTGACGAAATTGAGAGGTATGAGCGTCGCTGGTACCTCTTCTCTCTCTCGCTCTCGCACGGCCGCTACCGTGCTTTGGTCGGGGGTCCTCGACGTTCGATCGGGTATTTTCGGCAGCCCAGTGGTACGTCAGCGGCTTCCCCTCTCGCCGGCGCGGTGCGCCAACCTGCAGCTCGGCTCGAGAGTCCCCGGGATCAATCGGGTGTTTTCGAGGGGGTTAGGTAGGCCATGGAAAATGACAAATTCGTTACCTGCTAATATTTCGTACATTGAAATAAAAAGAGCCAGAATAGAGCATTTCGTTGAAACGATGTACAGAAAAGTACCTATTTTAAAGGTCAAGCTCTATTAGTGGAAACGCCTATATGGAAAGGATGGTTATGAGACATTTTGTTTAATAATGATTGTAACATAATTTGTCAATTTTACATATAGGATGGGATCATACAATGAATCCTAAAAATCGAAAAGCTAATATTGCATATATTTTACCAATAGAACAAAAAGTTTTTTTTTTTCATTTTGGTTAAAAATTATATGGTATAACCAAATCCTAGTAAAATTCAAATATAAACTTCAGGATGTCCGAAACATCAAAATAAATGTTGGTATAGAATTGGATCTCGTCCACCTGATGGATAAAAAATTGTATTTGAATGTCGATCTGTTAAAAGTGAAGTGATAACCCCTGCTAATACCGAAACAGCTCATAATAACAAAATTGTTGTAATTAATATTAATCGTGAAAAAAACGCTGATGAGTTGGTCTGATAGTTAGCGTTGCGGGCCAGCGGTTCAGGAGGTCGCGGGTTCGAATCCCAGTCGCGTACTTTCGTCAGAAAATGTTTTTCTTCGACATTTTCTCGGCAAAAGGCGACTAGTTTGGTGACTGGGAGGCGAACTTGGGACCGACTATATCGATACAGGTTTTCAGCTGTTTTCTATGCCCATGTCTGGCGAAAACATGAGATATGCATGGTGAATACGATACGGACGAGGAAGACGGCTGCGGCCGCAAGGGGGAGGGCGGGAGATGATGGAGAGAGAAAGAAAGAACAAGTGTAGAACAGTGGACATATAAGTAGTGGAGCCTTGTAAAAAGCCGAAAAGGCGGTGCAAGTAAAACTTGCAAAAAAATATATTAATCATGAAGATACACTAATTTGTTGAAAAAAAATATATTAATCATGAAAATACAATAATTTGTTCAAAAATAACATTTAACAAATAACAATATAACATTTTTTATATTTATGATTGTGGTAATAAAATTAATAGCTCCTATAATTGAGGATAATCCTGCGAGATTAAGAGAGAAAATTGCTATATCTAATGATATTCCTTCGTGATATAAATTTAATGAAAAAGGTTTCTTATAATTAATTAACCAATAGAAGGAGGTAAAAGTCAAAATCGCAAATAATTTATATTAAGGGAATTATTCAATTCCCAAATCCTCCAATTATAATAGGTATAACTATAAAAAATATAATGAATGCATGTCGTGTAATGATGCAATTATATAATTGATCATTATTAATGAAGTAACCAGGATTTCCGAATTCTATACGAGTTAATAAACTTAATGAAAATCCTATTATACCAGATAATATTCCCAAAATAATATAAAGAATTCCCCTATCATTACGATTAGTAGAAAAAGAATCATTTTAGAATGAATTTTTAGTTAAAAAAATTATTGCAAATTTAAAGATATATTAGTTACAAAATTTGAAGTAATGAGTCCGGTTTAAGTAATAAGTTGTAAATTCATTTAAAAGATTAATTCTTTACTATAACATTATTAAGATTTAGAAGTAAATTTTTATTTTTATTTCGAAGATTGATAGTTTTTTTTTACTTAAAGTGTTAAATAATTCAATTATTTAACATTAACACATTCAATGGAGTGATAAATAAAGTTATGAATAAATTATTTACATTATTAATATTAAAACTTTATAAAATATATTCATTTATAAGATCATTTTTTCATAAGCCTAAAGAAAGAATAATACGTGTGTAAAATAAAAATAAGATTGATATAATTAGTAAAATTAATAAGATAATGAATGTAAATTATTGTTAATTAAAATATTAATTGAAGATCAGGAAAATAAAAAACCGTTGGAGCCACGGCTTAATTTGTGTTCCTTATCATAAATGAAAAATTAATATTTTAGTATATCAATGTTTCATTGATATATATAATTAACAAATTCATATACGGCGGTATTTCTAGAATTCCTATCGCTCATTTTCTAGTTCAGTCCGTGCCGAAGAGCCGTCAGGTGAAAAACATAGTCTTGATGGATTTCGTGCGAAAGGAAATATAGCCGGTAGCGGAGTCTTCACAATCCGACAGCTTAGCTATATATACTAGGCTGCCGAAGATACCCGTTCGACTTTCGGAGAACGGGCCCAAGCACGTGCAGCGCGCCGGCAACAGAGTAAGGGGCGGTTAGGTACCAGTGGTCTTCAATCTCCTCGATTTCGTCACGCGCGCGTTTATAGTTTTGTGTGAATTGGTTTTTCTAAATTTACGGCTAAACTATTGGAGATAGAGAAAAGAATCGTATACACCTATGAAGTAAAATGTTCTATTCAACAACTTTTGTGCAAAACTTTTATGCGATTTCCTCTTCGTTCTCGAAATAATGCATATTTTTCGGTTTTTAACTCTTTTCTTCACTGTTAATAGTTAAAATTCCTAGAACATCGGATTGCCCGGGTCGATTAACATAGGAATACATATTTCACTAAGCGGTCGCAAAAATTTTCAACTTTGGCCACTTTTGACTGGACTACAATGGGACTGAGAGATTTGCACCGAGCCTGGGGCTGGATGCCCTTTATCACACTCCACTGTAATTACCTTTATGCCATATAGAGTGCGGGTTCCAACCTTCCAGTAGTTTTTTATGAATACGGCTGGGCATGCGGAAAATAGAATCTTTACGAACAACCTGCCTATAAATATGCACGTACTGCTCAATGGAGTTACTTCCATACAAATCGGAAGTGGCGTGCAACGTATGTTCACTGCGCCGGTCACCGTGTGCGTTTCTTTATCTCAGGGAAAAACGAAAGTAGAATCCGATACAAAGTCAATGGGACAGTTTTCTTTATGCTTTATCCCGTTTTTCAGACGTACAAAAGAAAAATCTCGACGCATCGTATCAAGGGGTTAGGCAACTGTGACGAACCGAAAATCAGGGTTTTTTTAAAATTAATTTCGGTGGAATAATTAAGATGATTGAAAAATCGTTTGAACATTTATTTGTATGTACATTAACAAAGTTGTGTACCGAATTTCATGAAAAATATTAATAATTTGAAAAGTTATAAATAATCTCGTGAAGGACCTTTGAAAGTGAGGGGCTCGACATCGTACTTGGTTTTGACCACCCAGTTGAGCCGAAACAAAAAAAACGAGTTTTTTTTTCTTAAAATAGGTAATATCGACTAATGACTTGAACGACCTTTTTGGTATCGTGTTTTAGATCGGAAAAAATGGATTTAAAAAAAAATTTAAAGAAAAATTACATTATCGTTAATAACTGATGGAAAAAAATGATAAGAAGGAAAACGTCGGTCAAGAGTATACTACTATTACACTGAATAAGTGTACCAAATTTCAAGTCAATCCTTTCATTAGACTTCGAAAAACGCGTCTAAAGTTTTACTAGCAGTTATCTCGTTTTAAACATAAGTTTACCTTCAATCTGCGATTCCTGCAACCTTATGTTATACCTTCCTCTCCTATTTGAGTTGCCTCAAGCAAAGACGTGTGGTCGTCACTTTTACAGTAGCCTAACCCCTTAAGGATTTTCTTTCACGAACCCGAATATTTAACAATTAACTGATTTTCGTCTATTATCAAGTAAGATTACATCCCAGTATACTGGTCAAATTTCAACCCAAAATACCGAACTTTTAACGAAAAATTACAATTCTAAAAATCGTCTCATTTATACGGCACTCTATGAAGATGACATGCTGGCCACATTTCTATCTAATAATTTATACACTAAACAACTCTAGATATCTGACGTAGAGTGCTGGCGTGTGTGAAAAATGTAAAGATTCTGTAACGACAATAAAAACAAAAGCTCGCCAAATGTTTAAAGAAAATATTCGAGAAAAAAAAACTTTAAAAAATGTGACGCGGAAGAATTTATGTAGTCGCGACTTTTCAGAAAAAATGTAAAAATGTTTAAATCTACTAAATTTGCGCAAATTTTCTTATTCCAGTTTATCGTTGGGCATGATGTTTGATTGTGACTTATTTTTACTAAGCTCCACTGTAATTTACCAATGATTCAAAAGGGCCCTCATGCCTCCACAAAATACAACCTCCGCAAACGGAATACCTTAAGGCGGGATATACATTTACAACGACTGAAAAATCGGTTTCTTTTTTTTCTTCTTTAAACGATAGAACTATATATGTAGAATATTTTCCCAATGTTTCAAAGCGAAATTCGAAAAACTTCAACGTTACAGCCCGTCAGCGCTGTGCCTCACCGCTCGGATTCGGAGCGGGCGTGAACTTCAAACGCGTTTTTCTCTAAACGGCATTATCGAAATTGGCGTGCAGGATTACACAAAAACGATTAAGCCCATTGAGTTGAAACTTGGTAGCAATATTTATAATATTGGTGCCTTCTACTTGACGAAGATTGTTTTTGAAAAATTGGAAAAAAACTACTTTTTTAATCCACATTTTACAGAAACGTTGCGTGAAATGTTAATTTTTTGTTGTACATGCGTGCTATTTTCTCAAATTTGCATCTTCTTCATTTTAATTACCATCACATATAAACTATACATGTTCTAACTGAAAAATATTTGAACTTTTTTGCAAATCAAAGTCTACGGGAAGCTAGACTGTTCGCCGATTTGCAACTCCCGCGGCGATCTTGCTGTAACACTCTGCCACAGCTCCGTCATTTTGATGATGAATAAATTTAAAACAATTGTTTGGTATACTTAAATATACTATTAAGGTTTACCTAAAGTTTGATATCTGTAGATTAATTATTTCTTAGTTTAAAAAATCCCTCAATATTGCTTATTTTTTTCCTTTCTGAATGTATATTCCGCCTTAGTACGTAACGCAATTTACGTAATTACGTCACGCAATTGAGGGAGGGGGGGTCGGCATAGCGTTACGGTCTACGTACATAGGGGGGTGGGGTCAAGATTTGCTCTACGTCACGATTTTAAAACTGCGAGAAATAGCCAAATTTCTGCATGTTCAAGTTTTTAATTTAAACCTCGAGTGAAATTTTACCTTGGCAGCTCACAGCTTTCTATATGCAATGTCAGTTGACGGGGGAAATCACTGTGCAAGAACTTGCACAGCAGCTTTCCCTCATCCCCCAAGCAAAATTTGAAGGAAATGTTTTTTTTATAATTCTTGAAAGTACATGCATTGAAAAATATGTTGGCAACATTTATATTCCCAGGTCCGAAAATTGACGGAGTCATAGTCACTTTAGTGAAAGCAGGTAGCGCGACCGGTTAGTGCCCTCAGTCCCTACAGGTGTGGCATCATTTATAATAGATGAAGTACAGGCTCTTATTATTTTGTGAACTATCATGAAGATGAAGAACCGTCATATCGCCCGCGACTAGATACTTCAATGTAACTATCAATAGTCTAGAAAAAATCGTAACTTCATATCAAGAAACACGGAACGAAAACTTTGAACGCGTTTTTCTCGAAACTAGAATTTTCGACGTTGTCCGAGCGAATACTTAAAAACTTATCAACCGATTTTCAATTTTTTTAAAAACATTTCTGTAATCGCAGTGACTAAGGCTGTACGTATCCGCGTTTTCAACATTTGATAATTACTATTTTTAAAGACTGCTTGAATACAGAAAAAGGGCCATGAAAATAGAAAAAAATGTTCAAACTGTCGGCATTTTGTAAAAGAAAAACCAAAATAAAAAACCGCTACGCACAACGATAGCTACATTTGTATAGATATCGATTAATTGTTGACTTTTAATTTACAGATAACCTTTCATAAAGATATCGATGGGACAATGAAGAGACATTTTTTTGTTTTCGTCGTCAAATCAAGGAATATAACTCGGTTAATTTTCAAGATTTTGTCATAAAAATTGGTATAAAAGTAGGTGAATATATACTTCATAAAATGAGTGTGAACCCGATCCTATCATAATTAGTTATGTCTATGGAAAAAATCGTAATTATTGACGACAAAGCACCCGTTACGTAACGGAATGGGGGAGGGAGTTCTGGCCAAGCGTTACGGTCCCGTTACTTTGGGGTGGGGCGGGGGGGTTGAAATTGGGAAATTTTGCGTTACGTAACTTGTGTGCGCCCCCTTACCTCAATACAGCACGCTTACCGCTAGACTAGCACAACGGTTAGTCTAGCATAAGTATCTTTTCTTATTATCCGAAATTTAGGGACTGATCGTTCGAAAGCTATGTATTAAACTTGATAAAATTCTAAGGCATTTACGTAAGTGTCCAGTTAGTCATTTATTTATTGCCCAACAGCGCACTTCACAAGTATAACATAAGGTTAAAAAATGGCGAGTACAGTACATACACGAAGGAGAAAGATAAGGAAATACTTTTTCTTCTCAATAAGTTAAAAATATCGAAGAACACACATGGAGGCGATTCGGACATTGATACGAGGCATCTAGATTTTCTTTTTGGCCTCATTTTTCGCGCTACCCTGTATATATACGTGACTGATTTATAGTGACGTTACTTTTGAAAATTAATTATATGCGCTAACCCGAATCCACATAATACGAGTCAAACCAGACACATTCCTGAACTTATCCGTAACCATAAGATTTTGCATCAATGCTGTTGCTCAAATTACGTTTTTCCAGGAACGATGTTGACCAAAACTTTAAGGTTAGGGATACGTTAGGGAAGTGCCTGGCTTGAAGATGCAGACGTGAGAGTTTGCGATTAAAATTGTGCGCTCGCACTTCAAATGGGACACTCGATACATATGAGCCTTCGTTTTCGATACGGAGCCAGTAGGATGGGTATCTTTATCTGTATTATATAAATATCTTGTCGCCACTGCTGTCCACGAGAAATACTGGATATGTACGCGTGTCTTCGTCTCGCCTTTTTTAAATAGCTCCTTCTCTTTCTCTGTCTCGTTTTTCATGACTAAAAAATCATCTGTTTTTCAGCTCCATTTATAACAACTATTGTCATTTTTATTAATGTTCTCATATTTGAAAAAAAAAATGTTCTTTATGGAAAAAAGAGGATTATTTCCGGGGCAACGGGTGCAGGTTAAAATTATTTTAACATTAAAAGGGTATGGTTTTAAATATCTCTCACAATTTTGGTATTAAAAAATATTTATAAATCGAAAGTATCGATTTTCGTTGGTAAAAAAAACTATGAATCGAAAAAAAAATCGTTCGTTCAAGCACTGCTTTTTGATATGTAAAAGAAGCTTGTAAAATTTGAAGTTGATCAGTGCAGTGATTTTCGAGATATCGTACTCATGGATTTTGAAAAAGTAATTTTGAGAAAAACGCGTTTAAAGTCTGCAGAACCTACCTATAAACGCCCATAACTCCCTCAATTTTGAACGGATCGACTTCACATTTTCAGAGAATATTTTTGCAACGTTACATCTTGAGAATCTGTCGAAAACAAAAAAACGATATTTGAACAAATTTCAAGTAGGTCCTTAAGACAGCGTCTTAAGCTTACACACAGCATGTAACACCTTCTATGAGATACACAATGAAGATGTAGGAATATCTTTCTTTAAATTATTTCCGGTCCAATATTGTCAGACATTTATGTGCGTAAATAAAAAAAATGAAAGAAATCATGCCCGCATGTCTATGAGGACCAAACTCTTACGTGACTGTATCTTATCGTGTTCATGCATTATAAACGTAATCGTGCAATGATAACGCTTTTAATAAATACCAATGTGGCTGGAAGATATTTTTTCTCTGAGACAAGCTGAAAAAATACGCTTATCGATAGACCCGATCATTTAGATACGCAATGGCCGTAAAAAAAGAGACATTTTTTTTCTGGAATGTCAAAACAAAAACTATGGAAATGTCCCTTTATTTATCTTCATCTGGATGGGTCAATTAGGATATGAAAAAATGCGATTTTCGACCGAAAAAATAACTTCAAGGCAGTATTGTTGTCTAGAACGGTGTTTTTGAGGTGATTTTTAGGATGGAATAACTAAAAAAAGAAATACACATGATTATTGATATCAAGAATATATACAAATTTCAAAATATAAAAGAAACTTCAATATCATGCACTTTTGTACGTTTCTTGACAACGGTGCGCGGAAAACGCCCCCAATTGACGACCAGTCTTGTGAACGTTTTATAAATCTGAGAAAAAGAAACCAAACATATTCTCAATGTCTTAGTGCGCGGTATCATATTCAGCAAAAAAAATCTACAAAATGGTGGAATGCTAAACTTTGATTATCAATTTTTCATATTTTACTGACCATTCTACGAGTTAAATATTTTTTTAAATTATTTCGTCTAAATTCTGTTACCAACGTTGAAAAACAGTATACTGAAGGTGTATGCCAAATCCAAGCTCAATCGGCCTATTGATTACCGAGATATCGTATCTACCGATTTGAAAAGCATAGTTTCGAGAAAAACGCGTTTAAGGAGTTCAGAGCACTCTAGTTGAGTCACATTCCGGTAAATGATTTTTTTTTTTCAATGAACCTCAAAAAAATGCATTCGAAGAAATTTATTCCGCAGATGCTAATAGCAGATATTCTGCTAATTTTTCATAAAATATACAATGAAAGGGCGAAACTATGCATTTTTATATTTTTATTACGTAAATATGAAAAACTTTTGTGTTGCTACCAACTTGAAAAAGAATAACATCATCGATGATACATATGAAAAAAACTGCGTCAGAAATGTTTTATACAACTCGGAATGAAATTTTAAGTCATTTATAAATACGCATATTTATGTTTATGTCACAAGATTATGTATTACTACCATTAATGAATATTAACTGTTGCCGAAATACAGCAACTTCGCGGGCATTGACGTTGGCAGCAATGCTCTTCATTCGCCAGCCAAGATTCGTAATTTTTCATCATACCTTAATGGTTCAGTGTTGAATATATGTGTTCACGATGGGCAAGATGGGGTTTTTTTTCTAAATGTTTACAAAAGTTTAGTTTGTGATAATCTGTTGCTAGAAATGGTTTATATTGGTGCTGAAGAGTCAAAGAAATCACATCGCTCGTAACGTGAACGTGCCCATCTAACCGCACGTAAAATTACATCCATTAAGGGGCTATACCAGTGTGAACGCTGAAAATTTGGGTGATTTTCGGGAATTTTTTAGGAGAAAAGTACTCATTTAAATGTTTCGGAAAATTAAGAATATATTTGCCTATATTTGACCTATATCACATAATTTTTTCATAGAAAAATATTGTGATCCAAGCGACTTATACGCTGCCTTCGGAGGCGCAAAAAAAAGTTCTTCCACTGCTGACATGAGTCCGGCCGATTAAGTAGCTGAAACCGAAAAAGGAAAAAATGTCGTTAAACTAGAAGGTATTTTCTGTACAATGACGCAGGATTTTCTAAAAATATCAAAATCTAATAAACGGCGTAGTTATGAAAAAAACTCTGTTTTCTTGCCTATAAAATTGTCGTTTTTTCAATGCCAAATCGACAATTTCCATCCAATCAAAAATATCATACGTCATTGTAGAGTAAATATATTCAAGAGTACTCAATTCAAATTTCGAGTCAATCAGATAATTGCTGTTTGAGTTAGAATGTCAGCAAATTTGAAAAATCTCATTTCAAGGAAAACGCGTTCAAAGATTTAACTATCGATTTTTGCAAGATAAAATGATTAGAGATAAGGCCTTGAAATTTTTACAGGATATTCTTGAAAGTATAAACTGTCCAAGAAGGAAAAAAATGGATTTTTTGAAACTGTCACACTGGTATAGCCCCTTAAACTATTTCTTATCTCTGGTGTTTTGTGGTGAAAAAAATTCAGAAAATTCGTGAAAACTCCGTATAGTCTGGATCATAACATATATTTTTTTTCGAATTCAATCTTGGATTGTGGCTAACGCCCCAGCCTCCTTAAAGTTTCTGCATCGCGACCGCGCTCCCCGAGTGTACTGCTTATAATTTATATAACTTGGCTACTTCTATGAGTATCATTGAAAAGTTTTAACAGACGTATTCAGAAATCCCTGTAGAAAAATTCAATTGAATTAAAAAAAAATATTATTTCAAAATTCTAGACAACCATATTGCCTTAAGGTGGTTCGGAAGAAACAATTCCAAAATCCACTAACGTTTACTCTTCTATTTTTTTTGTGAGAAAGAGATAGTATGTCATTGACCACGTCGAAATAAACCATTTTAAGCGACTCCACTGTACCATTTCCGAGATATGAACGTTGAAAGTTGGCCTAAAATACACGCACTCGAACGTAACCTTCCCAAAATTTACCGGAAATGATAACGTTACGTCAAATTTAGTCGTTTGACCCAACAAACAAAACTTCTTATTCGAATCTTCGATTCATACAGGATTCATCTGCAAAGATTGTCGCTAATCGACCGTGAATTTTTTTTACAATAACTTATTAAATTTTGCTATGCGGCATCTGTCTCTCGCTAAACGGTGATCAGAGCGTCAGCTGTGATTGGCAGGGGAAATTCCTAGACGGCAATTCACGCAGGATGCGATATGAATGTCGCCGAATGCCTAAGCTGCAGATCATGCTAAATACAATAAGAATAGAATAAAAGTAATAAAAAAACGAAGGATAAAAAATGAATAACAATATGTTGAATGTAGATCTTATTTTTTTAAATTGATTATTACGTATACAAATATACATATGAAGAACGGCTGTAAACATTTTCATTTAGAAAACTTTAGAATTTCTTTCTGTTTTCGTTCTGTCTATTTACCTGAAGATGAAACTTTAAAAACTGCCCAATCAATCTCTTATTGTAATGCTCTATCCGAATCGGCCGAGTAGATTTTGAGACACGACTTGCACCTGACCCTTGACAAAAATCCTCATGACTCGATCAGTTGTTGAAATTTTCACAAAATCTTCGTTGTAAATGAAAATTAATACCCGACAAAACTATGCAAAAAATTGTATTTTGGAATTCCAAGTCGATGCAGACCCTTTCAAGATGCTATAGTTCTAAAATCCACTCCACGCATTGATTAAATTTCCAACATACACGCGAGCCAAACTGCGGACAAAACTTAATGTACGTGTGTGTATGTATGTGCAATATATTTTAAAACACACACGTATGCAGCGAGATAGGTCAACACTTCGATTGATCTCGATTGCGAACGTTTGTACGAATAATTGAAATGTTCTTGAAGTCTCGTGAGTAGTACGGTAGATCAGTTTCATTGAACCGACCCCGTATAGAGTCACGGGACCACACACACCCAATTTTTTTGAACGTGAATGATTTTTTGTTCGCAGGTACTGGAGCAAGTCCAGCGGGAATTACTCGCTTACTCGAGCACAAAAATTAGCGTTCTCGAGTTAAGTCACCGGTCGGCCGATTTCGCAAAAATTGCCGAAGCTGCACAGGCAAGCGTGCGAGAGTTGCTGTGAGTCGTAATGTTATCGCGCGAACAAACAAAAAATTACCGTGGAATTTGAACGAAAAAAAAAGTAGTTTTTATCTTATCGATATTCGAGTGATTTTTTTTTACATTGAATTCTGTAAATTTCTCGTAATTTAAGCCCTCGCAAGTATAATCCGACGAGGGGAAATAAAAGTTCCATGAGTCTTGAAAATTGACGAGTTTGAATCTTCCCAAAAACGAGCTATGTATACATCCGTTTTAAAGAATTTTACATTTTTAATGTTTTGTTTTCAGCAACATCCCGAGCAACTATAAAATTATGTTTCTTCAAGGAGGCGGAACGGGATGCTTTGCGTCTGTGCCACTCAATCTGATGGGCAAAACCGGCTCGGCGGATTACTTCGTAACTGGTACAAGCATACACGTTTCAGCCGCGAAGAAACGATCTCGCGCGTTCGAGAAGCACCAGCCAATTTCATAGACGCTGGCGATCGATGTACGAAATGTTTTCTTTGCGAATTGCAGGCTCGTGGTCGGCCAAGGCGGCCAAGGAGGCAGCTAAATATGGGAAAGTCAATCTCGTGCTGCCGAAGCAAAGTAATTACGTCGATGTCCCGGAAGCCTCCACGTGGAATCTCACGCCTGATGCGTCTTATGTTTATTATTGCGCCAACGAGACTGTACATGGTAAGCCGGCCTAACCAAATTTGATAATTAAACCGTAAATACCATAATTTATTAAATGATTCTACTTATTTTCGCAAATAGACACTTTAAGGCGAGAAATCCTTTTAGGAGCGTGAAAAATAGGAATTTTTCGGGAATTTTTTTAGAGGGGATAAAATAATCTGATCACTTTCAAATTTCGACAAGAGTTTATTATAACTATCAAGGTAACATTTTTTTTGGATGACCAACAAAATGGCGGCGTTGTTAAGGGTCTTCGGACGCCTGTTTACCGAAAAGTGTTGCAGTTGTCACTCGTTTTCTGTTGATCTGAAAAAGATTTAATAAGTGTCATTCGTTTACTGACATATTAAGGGGAAGGATGTACCGAAAAAATGATGAAGAAGTGCAAAATTGAAAATTTGGGAGCGTTTTTACTCCCAAGTTCGAATTTTCGACCATTTTTTCGACATATTTGACCTCAAAAAAAATATTTATTTACACGCTACCTTTCAAACTTTAGGTATATCCTTCCGATAATATTACTGAGAATAACCTCCCAAAATTTCATCCAAATCAGTCGATAACTTTTTGAGCTACAACACGAGCAGTTTTTGAAAAAGCAGTTTCGAGATAATCGCGTTTAAAGTTTCAACATGTGACTCGCTACCTGCCCGCATGCTGTCTCCGCGCTCTAGACTATATGCGACAACTCCGCAAATATTCAACATTTCGAGTTTTTCTTTGGTCAGCATATTCTTTGGGTATCATAGTTTCGAAATATATATTTAAAAAATCGATTCTTTGAAAATTCTGAAGGGATTTCTCGCTTTAAGGCGAGAACATTTGGACAGGAAAAAAATAAGCAATATTGAGGGATTTTTTAAACTGAGAAATAATTATTCTATAATTATCAAACTTTAGGTATACTTTAATAGTATATTTAAGTATACAAAACAATTTTTTTAAATTAATTCATCATCACAATGACGGAGCTGTGGCAGAGTGTTACAGCAAGGTCGCCGCGGGAGTTGCGAATCAGCGTGCAATCTAGCTTCCCATATATAGACTTTGATTTGTAAAAAAGTTTAATCATTTTTTCAGTTAGAACATGTATAGTTTCTATGTGACAGTAATTTAAATGAGGAAAATGCAAATTTAAGAAAATGGCACGCATTTCCGAAAAAAATCAACACTTCACGCAACATTTCTTTAAAATGTGGATGAAAAAACTAGTTTTTTAAAATAATTTTTCAAACACAATTCTCGTCAAGCAGAAGGTACCAATATTATCAATATTTGTACCAAGTTTCAACTCAATCGGCTCACTAATTTTTGAGTAATCCTACACGCTAATTTCGATAATGCAGTTTTGAAACATTAGGAAAATATTCTACATATATAGTTCTATCGTTTAAAGAAGAAGAAAAAATCGATTTTGTAACCGTTGTGAATGCATATCCCGCCTTAAGGGGAGGTACTAGAGTAAACGGCGAGAAAAACAGGTAAACTTTAGGAATTTTTATCGCAAAAACGAATGTTTCTATTGGATTCGGTTTTTTTTATTGCAAAATATGTACATTGAGGTATGTTTGGGAATTTTACAAAATAAATTCGTTGACTGGAAGCGACTCAAACGCGATTATCTCGAAACATAGTTTTCAAAGTCGGTGCCAGATGTATCTCGAAAACGGCTTGTCCGATTTTGTCCAAATTTGGATCCTTCGAGTTTTTCTCGTTCGCCACGTAGGGGTTTTTTATTTGATTGAACAATGGCTTTTTCATGCGATGTGTATGCAATCCAAAATCGTCGGAAATTGCGAACGAAAAATGAATGTTAATTTAAAACGGTCGCAATTCCGTCAGAAATGAAAATTTCAAAAAAAATCCTACGTAGCGAACGAGAAAAACTATCGAAGAATATTGTATTCAAATTTGGACAAAATCGGACAAGCCGTTTTCGAGATACATCTGGCACCGATGTTGAAAACTATGTTTCAAGATAATCGCGTTTGAATCGCTTTCAGTCAACGAATTTATTTGACAAAATTCCTAAACATACCTCAATGTACATATTTTCCAATAAAAAAAAACCCGGATAACATCGAAACATTAGTTTTCGAGATAAAAATTCCCGAAGTTTACCCGTTTTTCTCGGCGTTTACTCAGGTACCTCCCCTTAAATTGAATTATTCAACCATTTGAATCTAATTATTTAGATTTCAATTCAATAATGAAATAATTCAAATTTAACAATGTAACCATTCTCATTCGATCATTTAAATTCAATACGTTCAAGCGAAATTAATGATTAAAACTGAACATTTCAATCGTCGAAATTTTAATTAGGTAATTTAGTCATTTAAGTTACAATTTAACGAACGCATGACGATTTAATGAATTTACTAAACTGACTATTCAATAAACTTATTAGAAGAGACAGTATATAATAATTCACACGTGACTAGAATAACTGAAAAATTTGAGTATAATCGATCCCGACAAAAACTGACCAATTTCGCCGCTGCTCGATCGCACAGAAATCGAACACGTCACGAAGTTCGAAATTTATTCTCGCAACAAATCGCATTGGTTGACTCGCCTCATACGGTCGTTTTTTGGTTCCAGGTGTGGAATTTCACGACGTGCCCGAAACGAACGGTGTTCCTTTGGTCGCTGATATGTCTTCGAATGTTCTCACTCGGCCGGTGGACGTTTCGAAAGTAATTAGATAAATCCAACATTTATCAACCGACCGCTTATCAACTACGAATAGAAATGTCATTCGGCTCGATTTCTTTGCAGTTTGCTGTGATATTTGCCGGGGCTCAGAAGAATATTGGCCCTGCCGGTGTGACGCTGGTGATAGTTCGGGACGACATTCTTGGCAACGCGATGCCAATTTGCCCGACTGTCCTAGACTACACGATAATGGCCAAGGATAATTCTCTTCACAACACTCCACCGACCTTTCAGTGAGGATATTTCTTTTTATTTTATAAGTCCCGTCTCGTACCCTTGCGCATTTGTACGAGGTACAGGGAGTCAGGAGAAAAAGGTTCGCCGATACAGGCGACTCCATTTTATTGAATTTTACTTGTCTTGTCATCGGTGATATGAATATAAAAGTTGTTGGGCTTGATAAAGTCTTGAAATACATTTAAAAAATGTTTCATTCATTTTTAAGTACAAAAACTATAGTTTAACGTAACGCCTCAAAAATAGGTGGGCTAGGTAGCTCCATCACAACTTGGCAACGGCTTGTCCGAAACAAAACAATTAAAGTTCATTAGGTTCAGTATGACATCTGCTACAAAATGACCCTTGGATATAAAGTTTGATCAAAAAAATAAAAAAATGGCAGATGAAAAACGAAAATAGTTTTTAAAAACGCGTGTTTTTCGCAGTTTTTCGCAAAAAAGGGTAAAAATAAAAATTTTAAAACCATCGAGGGTCATCTTGTTGCGAATCATGATTACAATATGTGGTTCAAAGTTCAAGAGAATCGGTTTACTAGTTTTAGAGATACGATGGAGCTAGATTTTGTAAACGTTTCCAGAAAAACGGGTTTGAAGTTTATACTATGAAAAACTCTTACCTAAACTCAATCGGCAATTCCTGCACCGTACAAAATCGATTCTGATTGCTCATCATCGTCGATTTCTTCAAGTATTGCTTGCCTTCGATTTTTTGAAATTTTCAAAGTGAACTGTCCCCTTAATGACTATGAAAAACAATTTAAAGAAGAAAAAGGTCGTTCAAGACTAAAGTTTTGAACTGAATAAGTGTACCAAATATCAAGTCCATCCGTTCATTAGATGTCGAGAAATCGCGTTCCCCCGTTTTGAAAAAATTACTTTCGAGAACAACGTGTTTAAAGTTCTCCCAGCAGTTCTATCATTGTAATTACAAGTTTACCTTCAATCTGCTATTTCTGCATCGTATGTTGAGCCTTCCTCTTCAATTCGAGTTGCCGCAAGCGACGATCGAGTCTTGGTCATATTCACAGTAGCCTCACCCCTTAATCGCTCAGGTTCTTATGATGTCTGTTCATATCAGTTCGTGACGTCAGGCAAGAAAAAATTATCGCACATTATGCAAGTCCCTCATATTTACAAAAATCCTCTGCACGAGGAATAATTGTCACAAAGACGCGCAGGAAACCAAAACATTTCAATTCTGTCTAATTGCGGATAAGTGTCATTTTGTATCGATAATACCGCAAAAGTTGCCATTGTGTCGATATATCAAGTTACAAAAAATATCGTTATCTCGCTCCCCCACGAAGAATTACGGCATTGCTTGCGCAAAATATTGTTGGCCTTCACGCCGTCGGGTCTATCGATCTGACGCATGTGGTCGGATCGAATGACCGACTATGCGTATCAATATATCGTCGAAAAAAGACCGAACGCATCTATCCGATAACAGCAATGAAATGGCATATTTTTTTTGTGTTATTTCTCAGGATATACGTGGTCGGGCTTGTTTTCGAATGGATAAAAAAACACGGCGGAGTCAAGGGGATGGAGAAACTCGCCACGAAGAAGAGCGAGAAAATTTACGGTGTGATAAATGAATCGAACAAATTCTATACATGTCCCGTAATTCCGTGTGCGCGTAGTCGCATGAACGTGCCATTCCGCATCGGGGACGGTGACGAGGAACTCGAAAAGAAATTTCTGGCTGGTGCTGCTGCACGTGGAATGCTCCAGCTGAAAGGTCACAGGTAAGCGAAGTATGATAAAAGGAAGAGGGAAAGAGCAAACAAATATTATGTTGAAGTTTAACATCGTTGGAATGTTACGAAAGTTAACCATGCGACTGCACACTGGGTCGTTTTGACCCCGTGATCTTTTTCGTACAAGTACGTATTTTTCAACGCATCATTTTGAACGACTGTTTGGGCACTTCATTTTTGTTTTTCTTAAAAAATACATTTTGGGTCATAAAATAAGGTTCATTGACTAAAAAAAACGTCTCTGCAAAAGAAAAAATGAATATTTACCGAAATACAACGATCGGGAAAACATCTGGTGTCCGGTCGACCCCACATGCAGTCAGAGGTTCATGGCCGAACGGTTAATTTCTTTTTAAGCGGCCAGTCTACTTTGAGGCACGAAAAAAAAGGCTATTGTCGCGATTTTTTTTGAGGATTTTATAAAAAATATGCATATAAAAGTTATTGGGCTTGATAAATAGTCTTGAAACACATTAAAACAAAATTTAATTCATTTTTATTCATTTTTAAGTACAAAAATTATGGTTTAACGTAACGCCTCAAAAATAGGTGGGCTAGGTAGCTCTATCACAACTCGGCAACGGCTTGTCTGAAACAAAAAAATCAAACTCCATTAGATTCAGTATGACACCAGCTACAAAATGACTCTCGGATATAAAGTTTTAACAAAAAATAAAAAAATGGCAGATGAAAAAGGAAAAATTGTTTAAGAAAGCGTTTTTTCGCAGTTTTTCGAAAAAAAGTAAAAATCATAATTTTAAAACCATGGAGGGTCGTCTTGTTGCGAATCATGTTTACAATATGTGGTTAAAATTTCAAGAGAATCGGTTTATTAGTTTTAGAGATACGATGGAACTAGATTTTGAAAACGTTGTTTCGAGAAAAATACGTTTGAAGTGTATACTATGAAAAATTCTTACCTAAACTCAATCGGCAATTCCTGCACCGTACAAAATCCCTTCTGATTGCTCATCATCGGCGATTTCTTCGAGTCTTGCTTGCTTTCGATTTGTTGAAATTTTCAAAGTGGACTGGCCTCTTAATTGCTCATCTTTTTGCTGGATTGGGGTATGAAAATCCCTAAAATGATTTTTCCCATCTTTAGTAGACCTCTACGACCTCAGCCAATGAAACAAAATTTGGATTATAATAAATATTTTTTTAAATTTCAAAAAGCATAAAGGAACTTCCGTTGTACTCTAAGAATGCAAATTTAACGCCATAAACAAATTCGCAGCTCTCACCTTGAGCCTCTTTGTGCTAATACCCAATATTGAGCTTCCACTACGTGCAAATGAGTTTCTCAATGTTACCACATGTAGGTACATGATGCTTTCTGCGAATGAGCGAAGCGTATACATTTTATCACAATTATCAACAATTAAATGCCTGATAGTTTTCAAAACTTTTCTCAGCGAATTTTTCCCCGAATGCGATAGTTCGAGTATCGATACGCGCGTTTCTATGGCGGCTAGGTCGAGTACCTCTTCAATTTGCGATTAGGACGACCGAAAGATCGTTTTCTAACGTTTTTCGATTACAATTGCCCGTAGTCGATTTATCTGCAACTTTTTTGTCCTATTTTTCGGAGACACCGGTCTTTTTTTTACTAATAAGACGTCGACTGTTGAAATTTCGAACCGTTCGGTACAGCCACTTTGTAGAATATTGTGAAAACTTTTCCGGGATTTCTTTACCGACGTAGTCGTCCGAAATTTTGTCTAAGAGGGGTGATCCCTTTAGGCAGCCTAAAATAATAGAATTTTCAGGACTTTTTTATGTCCCATTCATTCTACATAATTAAAATGCCATGTCCATATTATTACATCTTTTAATTTTCCTTTGTTTATATTTAAAAATGGCGTCTGTACGACACGTGCTTCAGAGACGGTTGCCGCGTGAGTTGTTCCACGTTGTACAACTTAGCGTCTGGTGCATTGATCTGATACATCAGAGCCGGGAAGCTTTTGAATTCTGAAACCCACACGATCTATGTGAACCTTAAAAACCTAAAGAAAAGTGAAAATTGGAAAAATGATACGTGTTTGAAAAAATGTTCTATTTTTCATGACATCTTTACTATAGTATTTCTTAATGAAAAAATAGTTTTTTAAAATCGTGTTCAAGAAATTTTAGGTTCACATATACGGTAATTATGTTATCGAAAAGTGTACAAAATTGGAAAATAATCGTTCAGATAGTTTTGGAGTTATCTTGTATGAGATTCTCGAAAACGTGGTTTTCAGGAAAACGTATTTAAAATTTCAAGACTCAAAGATATTGTGACTGAATGGCCAGCCGATTAATTTGGGTTTCCGGGGTCCTGAAGTAGTCCCTCAGCTTTCTCGTGGAGTTCATTTCCGCGACCATAAGCTCTTCTTTACGCTATAAAGAGATCTTCCCCCTTAATGATAATGATACCACCGTAGCTACTGCAACAATATCGCAGGACTAATTCATGCAATCTCGCGTGTTCAAGGTCTGTGGGAGGCATTCGAGCGTCGTTGTACAACGCCGTAACTGAGGAAGACGCCGAAGCTTTGGCGACGTACATGCGTGAGTTCTACGAGGAGAACGCCAAGAAATAATTGCTCCTCACGCGTCGGGTGGATTCCCGAAACTGGCATCTACATATTTTTATCGAAGGAAATCGCACCACGGGGTCATACATACGCATTCGTTACTTTTTGCAACGTCGTTTTGCAAATTTTATAAAATAAAAAAGGTCTACAAAATATATTATTTAAAAAAAAGAACAAGAAACAAAGCGTATTTGCAATAATTATTTTCACAATTGATCGCAATATCATGCAGTTATCCAAACTTTGCATTCTCCCATATCATCTGAATGGAGACGCATAGAATATTTCAACCTGACGTGTATTTTTTCCTCATTTTCCGTATAGATGACTTAAACATCTTTAAGGAGCAGAGAAAAGGACAAGGGCGTTTTTATGCCTCTCCTTGGGTCGCGTGGTGCACGTTTTACTTTTATTTATAGACTCCTAATAGACTAGAATAATAATTTTGTATCAATTCAAGTTTGATATCGTTTACAACATTCGGCGTGCACCGAGCGCGCATTTTGAGCTTTCCTCTGTCTTCAAGCATTTCCTGAAGTCTTATTGTTGGAGTGTTCGGCGAAAATGATATCGATGGCCGTTTCCAGCTGGCTGTTGGCCCCTCGGCAACCCTCGATCACAGCTTTGGCCCACTGAAATCCGTGCAAAAATTGTGCGAACGTTCAGGAGCGAAGAAGAACTATCGCCATAGCGAAGTTTCAACAATGCCGATGCGTCGGCAGTGTCGATATCGATTAAGGATGCACGAGAGTTACAGAAATGACGATGAACATTGGATGCATTATTACTTAGTTTGTGCTGAATTGGGGATCGATCAAATTAACACGTTGAAGAATTACGACACTTTTAAATTCCCTATCCGTACCTCCTCCTTCTGGCCCACGCCACCATTGCTGTCTCTCTCGTGCACTGATATATCAGGTTGATGACAAAGTCTTGCGACACAAAAGTGCTCGGTTAAATATTTTTCCTCGCATATTATGAGTTTCTTGCGCCTATCACCACGTCTGAAATTATTAAACAAAAACGTCGTAAACATCGACAAGTTTGCGTCCACAACGCTCAGTCCCACGTAACTGAAATGACACGAAAAACTACTTCACAATTAGAATTGGAAGTACTACTACATCCACGATATTCACCGGACTTGGCGCCGTCAGATTATCATTTACTTCGGGCCTTGAAAAACTGCGTGACAAACAATTTCACAAGCAAACGGATCTTCAAAATACCCTTGAAGAGTTTTTCAAACCACGACCCAAGGACGGTTGGCATTCAAAATTTACCAGAGCATTGGACACGAGCTGCAGATGAAGAGGGACACTATATTATAAATTAATCTTATAATAAAATGTCATTTTTATATAGAAAAGTCATCGTTTGTGTCGCGAGATTTTCTTACCAACGTAATATAATTTGTTCCACAAATAGCGCCTTAAAAGAAAAATTGCATGTACCTGAAAGTACTCGTCGACTCTCTCGGATGTCCAACCGACCGGCGTCGACTTTTGCAAGTCCCGCAGATTGTATATCTTGTCCGCCATCTTGACGAGTTTAGCTTCGTGGCTTATCCGCGGGGTGTGCTTTATCTGCATCAATTTACGCTCGGCCTTCGGTAAACTCTTGTCGTCGGTGACCTCTGCGACTATTCCTCGAACACTTTCGCCAAAGTTTCGTTCTATCTCGTCAAACGTTGTATCCGTATCCTCGACGGTGTCGTGCAGTAGAGCTGCAACGATCACGTCCGGATCGTACACGTTTCCCTCTTCGATCAAAATGTTCGCGACGCCTGAAACGAAAAACGAACAAACGTAGCCTTAGCTTCCATTCAAAAAATTTAGGTACAATGTACGTGTTTGCTTCAGCTGTGTGTCGTATGTTGCGTTATTTGCTTTCACGCACTCTACCATGAAAAAGCACGGAAGATATGTGTAGCCCATGTAAATCGAAATATTCAAAGATCTTCGGAACTAATATACAGTCAAACTTCGATATAACGAAATCCTTGATATACCGAAGATTTGCCCATTCCCTTCCGATAGATACCCGAAACCTTGATACAACAACATAATAATATACATGATGCTCTAATTGCTAATTACTTGTAAAAATTTCTCTAATTAGGACCTTTCTTTCTTTAAAAAGAAAATATCTGTATATTTATGGTACTAATATATTTTTTTAAAGAACATTTTAAGGAACGTGATCTCGATATAACAAAACCTCAATATAACGAAACGTCGCTATAACCAACTTCCTTAAATATTCGTTATAACGAGGTTCGACTGCAATGATGGGATGCTACAATATGTTTCAGACAAAAGTTTGATGGTTTCAGGAGGTGCATTGTCTGGTGTTAGTGTAGAGGACACGTGTACGTGTAGAGAACATACGGATGTCAACTTCGTGTTCCAAAAATGGAATAATATTTTGAAATGTATTGGCATGCAATGAACCGATTGGTGCATTAAGGAGAGATATACACCTAGATGGTCGAGGTCGACGATTTAGAAGCTATGAACATTCCATCGCCCGTAGAAGACCCAAATGATGGGCCTGGTATCGATGATTCCATGTAAGTTGACAAATTTCATGATTTATTCATTCCCAAATTTTCAAACGTGTTTTTCTCAAAACCACGTTTTTCAAATCGGTACTCAAAATTTCTCGAAAACCAATGAATCGATTGCCTTGAGGTTTTTCGTCATAGGATTTTTTTCCGTTACTTAGTTTCTGTTTTATAGGCAAAATAAGAACTAATTTTTGGCCCAAATATCACTATTTATGTTCAAACGTCCGCCATTTTGTCATAAATCGATATTTTCAAAATCGGCTATGACAAGTACTAGATTATAGTATCTAATTTAATAACCTTTTTGTTTTTTTTAGATGATCTTTGAAGAAACGCCAGTGGGTACCGTATACGCAGATTTTTTTACGATGTTCCAAGGATCATACAATATCCTTGTATATTTTTGTTATTTTTAAATAAAGAAAATTAAACATATTTTTTAATGTATATACTTTTAGATAATTAAAACCGCAATCCGAAATTTCAAATAGTTTTCCTTGAAAAAATTCACAAAAATGACCTTTTTCCGGCTCCTAGATGTATATCTCCCCTTAAGAAAACACATGATCACATTTTTCAAAGCGAAGTTGACCTTTATATGTCCTCTACGCGTCTACGAAAAAATCGATGCGTTTCCGCGTGACTTCGACGCGAAATTCAAAAACAACCAAAAACGACGAGGCCATCTTATTATACAAAGGATACGCGTCGCGTTCACCAGGAGTTTCAAATTTTGTTTTTTATTACTTGGCATCGAGACGCTGCCGCGTCACTTGACATAACATACACACTCGTATATCTGCAATATGTAAGAATCGATTATTTAAAACCAACCCAAAGGATGATTGATGTAGGGCGTCTCCGCGACGTCTTTTCTTCTCTGGCTCGTATGTTTTATCGCAGCAAAGTTAGCAGCTCTTACAATCACGGAGAGAAGCTGCGAGTTTGTGGGCGTGCTCTGGTCTCGTGGATGAGACATGTTGTCCCCGAAGTCGGATATTCTAGGCAAACACAATTATTCTCGTTGGTGTCTCAAGTAACAAATCGACTCGATCGACCTGGAATATTAAATTTCCACGGGTATCAGCGGACCTCCATAGCGATACAATTAAACTAAGCGAACATAACCTACCAAATCGCTGGGGCGCGCTCGTATACCAAAACCGATGTCCGCTCGGTCGCTATCTACGCGTTTTCGTCACATATGTCTGAAAGTTATCTTTTCTGAATTTATTGACGTACGATGACTCGTAGATAACTTCTACGGGAAGTAACGTTAGGATTGGCTTGAAATATCTCCTGTATCCGCAGCTCAACTATGGCGTGCCATTTTCTCATTGCTCATTGGTAGTGATTAACGAAAAAATGAGACGTTATAGTTAAAGGTACCATCCCAAAAAGAGGATAATGGATTAAAGTCCAATCAGACGTGAGTATAGTTATAGTTAAAGGTACCATCCCAAAAAGAGGATAATGGATTAAAGTCCAATCAGACGTGAGCAAAGACGTATTGATAACGCAAGTACATGATAATTATACGTAGGATCTTATCACACATGTACGTTCAAGGGGAGTTGAATCGACTCATTATGCATATCTAGCCAAAAAAACCAAATAACACGTGTTGTTCTTCATCAACGTGAACTCCGTCGCGTGTTGCAACGCAAATGCACAAGGGTGCCTGTCCACGTGAGAGTAAAACTCTCAAGAGTCACTCTCGAGAGCAGTACTCGTCAGTGGACGCGCTCCTGAGAGCAACTCGCAGGCAGTAACGTCGAACTCGCCCATAATAGAATCGTGAGCTTGCCCTCAATTGAAAAATGGCAAACATGCTATCCCATAGTTACTCGCAGAGGTTTAAACTCAATTCGAATTGTGACAGTACTCTCAGAAGTATAACCATGGAATGACGCACTTGGACCAAAGATGTGCGACCATCGATCCCAGAGTATGAAAAAAATGAAACACTTTGGAATATGAAAAGTGATGAATACCGCAACAGAGAATTAAAAAACGAAGTGATTTCCAAAATTGCATCACGATTCGAATGTATCGGAGTACCTGGAATAGCTCGTTTTATCGGTGTATTTTTTTTCGCAATGGTCGGACCACCTAATCCTATTAATTGTCCTAGTCGACCTGCGGTCATTCGGATGAAATTCCGAAATTGAACCGCGTCCGCTATTTCTAATTCACGTATAAGATTATTAGTAACATCGAGTTGCAGTCTCCGTGATACCCAGGGTTCGCCCAGCAGCTTCTTTTTTTTTTTTTTTTTGTAGAATTTCGAAAGCAACTATCGTCGCTGCGTCTATCGTTCGCAAATTACAGACTATCGTTCGCGAGTTACAGACGCTCTCAAGTAGACATGGTCCAGAGAAGACTTTGCGGCAGTAACTCTCCGGCTACTGTCTGAACTGCTCGTGAGAGTAAAACTCGCGAAAAAATACTCTCACGTAGAACCAGTCGTGGGAGTACTCTCGAAAACAACTCTCAGAATATACTCTCACGTAGAACCAGTCGTGAGAGTACTCTCGAGAGCAACTCTCAGAATATACTCTCACGTGGACAGCCATCTTCACTTCGTACACAACACAGCGAGATGGGAATCTACTTTTCTTCGTGGCTAACACGGAAGAGTACATACCGTGTGTATGGGGTATTTCTACCATCCTTCCAGTCGTACTTCGCTATGGAAGGCAAAAAATGTGTCTTCTTTTTGTTTCCAACACGTGTCTATATTAATATCCACAATACTGTACATAAAATATATTACATGATTATCGAGCATTGATAAACGACGACTCACTCGATATCCGAGCTAGCGCGTTCCGGGACATAAACTCGGACCCGGAAGCGAATTTAGTTATTATTTACAGAGACGGCCCGCCCCGATCTCCATGACCTTGGGCAACGGTGAAGAACTCGCCGTCGAGAGTTTATACGCATACATAAACACGGAAACCTGGCATTGCGGAGATGGTGCAAGGCAAAGTAACGAGACAATCGAAACCAAACATGCTTGTTTTACTTTGATAGACTGGATAAGTCTTCATGAACGCTGTACGTGGTGTGTCTTGTTATTATATTTTCTTATATTACTCGTAACTATATAGACCGAAAAGTGTGCATAAACAAACTCGCGACCTGGACTCTACGACGTACCTCAAGGTCATCGAGATCAGGACTGGAGTCGTCTTCATAAATAGTTACCGGGGATTTTCCTACGGGGCACTTTGACGGCTCCCGTCATCATCGTGAGCATATCGCTCATATTTCCGTTCAAAATACGCTAACGAATCAATTCAGTTAAGAGATCATCACAGTGTAAAATTATCAAAAAATCGATTTTTTTTCATTGTCCGATAGTATAGACGGTTATAAACATACTATTCCAGTTTTTGGGGCGAAATTCGAATAATTTCGGTCGCTACAGTAATTCTTAGAGAACATGATTCGAGCAGCGGCGTGAGACCTGGTGAGGTTTCAAACGCGTTTTTTTTTCTTTCGAAATGTCGTTTGTCAAAACGGTGTACATTCTCAAAGGAAGAGTTTTCAAGCTACCCGTCTCAAATTTTGACACAATATTCTTCATCTTGCTACGGAAGCTTTTTTCAATCTTCATATTTTTTTAACAACAAAATGTCTAATAAATTGGCTAAATTCAATACTTTCTTTCGTACCACCGCCATTTTGTCAATTTTGATACAAAAAAAGCCTCCATAGCAAGATAGTGGCTTTCATGCTGATTAATCATCTTTTTACAAATGTTGCTTCCGATAATATTTACGGCCACAACCGCTTACACCGTGAGGACTCCTTTTTTTCAGACATTTTCACCCGTCACGAAAATGTAAAAAACAAATAAAAAGAAACGTTTACAAATTTATTTTCTGCTCTTCATGCTTTGATTTGACGTAAACAATCAGATTGACTAGCGTATTTCAACCATCGCAAAAAACAGCTATTTTCAACCCTGTGATGATCCCTTAACAGTGGGGAGAACGAAACTTATCTCGGGTCGCTTTGCCTTCCTCTCACCCGATTCGAACATTTTCAGTGTTATTTCACGTACGGAAACATCGCGATATCCTTTGGATATGCACGCGCGGGTGCTTAACGATAAGGAAATTAAACGATAATATCTTGATTGTGACGTCTTTCGATTTTTTACTCCCCCCCCCCCCCCCGCCCTCGTCCTTAAGTACAATGCACATAACACGCTTCTCGAGGTCCAGCGAGTAGACTTATAAATTCAACGACGACGACGACGACGAGGAACAAGTGTCCACGATGAATCGCTCGATGGATTCGTACTTGCGATAAATTTATAATTGACACACGGTGAATGTTGTCCTCGTGAGTGATATCAACTATTATTTCATGCTGTCATCAATTATTATAATACTAACGTGTATAATTGCGTTGCAGCGAATAAAGAAGCGATCTTGCGCGGTTAAACTTTTTACAAACTTTGTCGACTAGAACGCGGCCAAGTTATTATGTTCAAATTGCCTTCGAATAAGTTTACAATGTGTACCGTATATCGTGACTATATATATATATATATATATATATATATATATATATATATATATATATATATATATATATATATATATATATATATATATATACACATACACATACACATACATACACACACACACACACACACACACACATACACACACAGGGTATCTCCGTCAATTCGGCCACGTTTTTCGACCATCTCAGATCTGCCCCATAATTGGTTATATCAAAGTACTACTAAAAGGCATTCGATGTGAATTTTTTCCGATTTTTTCATTCAACATTTTAGAAAATGCCGTTTTATTTCCAAATGAATATATCTCAGAAACTAGAAGTAATTGAAAAAAATGTCTGAACATAAAAGTTGTAGTTTTGTGTTGGCTTTTGAGCGGACGACTTGGAATTACTTTTACGTTCCGGTAACGCTGATTTTTTACCAAAAAAGGGGGATTTTTAAAATTGAAAAACGGCCATTTTTTTTACTGTAAAAATTAGTCTTCCAGTATGTCTGAAAAGATCGCGAAAAAATCGCCAGAGTGGCACGGATCGAAGTTTTAGGGTAAAAAAAAATGAAACCAAGCAAATTAATTTTTTTATACCAGAACCTCGCTCCATGACACTAGCGATTTTTTCGCCACTCTGGCGCACTCTGGCGCGTGCCACTCTGGCGATTTTTTCTAAATCGCCGGAGTGGCACGGAGCGAGGTTCCGGTATAAAAAAATTAAATTGTGTGGTTTTATTTTTTTACCCTAGAACCTTGATCCGTGCCTCTGGCGATTTTTTTTGCGATATCACCAGACATACTGGAAGACTCTGTAATTTTTCAGCAAAAAAAATGGACGTTTTTTAATTAAAAAAAAGTATTTCCCCCTTTTTTGGTAAAAAATCAGCGTTACCAGAACGTAAAAATTATTTCAAGTCGTCCGCTCGAAAGCTAACACAAAACTACAACTTTTATGTACAGACATTTCTTTTCGGTTACTTCTAGTTTCCGAGATATATTCATTTGGAAAATAAACGGCATTTTCTAAAATGTTGAATTAAAAAATCTGAAAAAAAAAAACACATAGAATGCCTTTTAATAGTACTTTGATATAACCGATTATGGGGCAGATCTGAGATGGTCGAAAAAAAAAGTGGCTGAATTGACGGAGAATCCCTCATATACGCGTGAGCTAGCAAGCTTCTACTTCTCGTTCCTGACTTATCGAAAGAAACGAAAGAGGAAAGAGACCGGAAACGTAAGTACTATTCAGCGATTCGGAGATATTCTCAGAGAGGAGAAAAATGCAGAGGACGCGTTGGAGCCCCGCGTATAGTGGAATGTTAGCCAAATTGCCCGGTGCAGTGAGGCGTTCGATTGAAACAGACGTTTTTTTTTCTTCTTCTTTGATTACGGTGCAGTCGACGTAATGTTTTGAAAATGGATGATTCGTGTATTATATTGTTTGGTATATAGGTTATTGGAAGAGCCAAGATTAAATCGATTGAATCGGTCTGAACACAGATTTGAAACGTAGCAGGAGCAGCGCACACTTTGTTGTTGTTGTTCTCTCGTTCCCTCTCACTCTCTATCTCTCTCTTCGCCTTCGACATACAAACACCGATCTTAGGACGCTTATCGTTACACGAATTATGCACCGAATTGTTCTCCGTATATGCCTTTCAAACGCGCATTCAGACCGACGTTACTCAACCGGGCATTTTCCGATTGATCATCGCGCCGAGATCTTGAACTATCTGCTTCTGCTCCGGATTGTACAAGAGTGTTCTGGCACTGAGAAACGAAATGTCCGGCAGTTGTTTCAAAACTTTCACGGTCTCGTCTTTTACGGCCATTGGACGCCCGTATCTGTCCGGGATCGCGGTCACCGAATTATTGGCGCAATCGCGATTGGACGTTTGGACGTTACGCTGATAATCGGCGCGCGATAAATCCGATTTTCCGGTGTCGATTTTCGTCGCGGCGATGCCGCCGCCACTTCGACTTCCGGTTGGAAACGTGGATTTTCCGGTTGTCAAGGGCGCTCCGGTTCTTTGCGTCTTGTGAGTACTTTTCCGAGCGACATCCGGCGCCTCGACGCGCCTCTTCCAATCCACGCTGCCGCTTCCGCTCGGTCCGGGCAACGGCTCGATTATTCGCGACGGTGGTCGGTGCGACTTCAAAGTTGATACTTCGGCGCATTCCAACGAACGGTGGATCTTAGAGCCGGATGGATAGTGGTCCTGCGTTACAGACGTTTCCGGCGAATCTAGCGAAAAATTGAAGGTACGATTAAATTTCTCATAATGCAGGATAGAGCACACGCAGTTATAACGAATGTTGTTGCTCTCGACCGATTACGACAATAATCAACTGATACTGTAAACATTCAAGTTGAGCTATTCCGAGTGGCACAGTTCAGTTTTCTGGAGTGACCTTTTCTGGAGAAAGGCTGTGCATTACTGAGACAAAAATATTTTACACGGAACTGGCAAGACGAATTTAGTGGAAAGTTGAAATTTGAGGTAGTACGAAACTGTTTATGGTAGAACAATTGCGCGCTCTTGATTTCTATAGATTTTGTTCAAATTTTAACCAAGTATTGCTCATATCGTTATGCATGCTTGAGTGAAATTTCAGAACAGTCGACTATTTAGATTGGGAGATGAGGGGTTTTAAAATTGCAACTTTTAACACTGCAGGGTCTGCATTGAAATTTAGACAGAATAATTTTCCGGTACAAATATTTGTCCTCTATAATAAGAAGACATATGGCACCGCGTCGTTCCACGTATCCAATGACGTAAGTTTGCGCGGCATACTTAAAATGATACTGCAACACCAATTTTTATTTGGAAGTAACTTTTAATCGAACAAAGTTTTCAATTAGTTATGAATTAACCAACACTTTTATTTGTCAATGAAGATAACCAGGATATCTAATTTTGACCAGAACTGAAATTGCATGACATTTAAGGATTTTTAAGGCAAGAAATGGAGATTTTTCCATGACTCTTAGTATGATTTTCTGGCATAGAAGTATACTTAATGATTCTACAGTGCGACCGATTTTCTAAATTTTTATATTTTTATTTTATTCTTTCAAACAGATGTGTGTTGTATGCCAATAAAAAGTATACGGAATAAACGAAAAGTCACCAAACCGTACAATTCCACATGTAGTAAAAAATGTGAGACAAACATAATTTCAAGATTGCTGTAAAGAAATATATTTTGGGAACATCTAGAAAAATATTACACACATTTAGGAACTTTGAGTAATATCATCTAGTCGCTTTACACGAATAACAAAGAAAAACTAATATATGTTGAGATAACGCATCATTTTCTTTTACTTTCGTCTATTTTATTTTCTATCGATTCGATATTCGTTTCTCTATCGACAAGTACCACAAAGTTAGTTCATATTGATTATAGACTCAACGATAATTTAGTAGGGCATAATAATTCAGGTAAACTGGTAATTTTTCATGACATTTCATGACTTTTTCAGGGTCGAGTGTAATTTCATGACGTTTAAGATTTTTCATGACTTCTCAAGTCGGTAGACACCCTGATAACTCAAACAATATAAAATATTAATATTTATAACGCAATTATTTTTTTTATGATGAAGTTTTTAACTTTAGGTACACGATAATTTTTTTTTCCGCGAAATATTGAACAATACTGTTCTGCGGTATATTGCCATATGTCTTCTTATTATAATAGAGGACATATTTTTTTACGGATAATTGTTCTATCTTTATTGAGGGGTTTTAGCAAAACTGAATAGTAAAGGCAATCGAAACTTTTTTTCATCTTTTCCTCACTAGTTTTCTATCTAAACATAATTTTTTTCAACGGTTATAAATACAACAGAATGGTACGACGAATTATGTGGCCTGACTTTCGGTCAATGCAGAGCCTGCAGTGTTAAAAAATGCAATTTCAAAAGCCATTATTTCCCAATCTAAATAGTCGACTGTTCTGAAATTTTACTCAAACATGCATATATGAACAATGTCTGCTTAAAATTTGAACAAAGTCTATAGGAATCAAGAGCGCGCGCTCGTTCTACCTTAAAGACTATTTGCGAGGTTTATTTGTTGTTTTTTGTGACATTTGTCCCTTTGCGGTCGGAATATCCCAATTGAGGCGAAGTATCACACCGACCGAACCGCTACTGGTGCAAGAGACAAAGAGAGAAAGAGGAATAGTTGCTTCAGCGATTCGAAGCTTTCTCTTCAACAACTAACTCCCGTCGGACAAAAAATAACCGGATTCGTTCCTCAAGGAGGTATCACCGGAGTGTCTTTTTGAACTATGGGCAACGAAGCTATTTACGTAACATAGATCGAAAACTCTCGTTCAACCAGAACAAGGTTTTTAACATTGATAATGATCAATCCTTCGTGTACATACTTATGTTTGCCAGCGATTTTGACACACTGGGTCAATTTCACCCGCATGCCGCACCCGTACTTCATCCACTTGCCATGAACAAACCTTTGGTCGGTTTTTGTTGAAAACAATCTGCGATACACTTGAGACATTTCTTAATATGTCTGCATAATTAAAATTCGGAAAGTACAAAATTGAATTGTTGTAAAAAAATAATTGAAAACTTTGAAATTTGGGAAAGTGACCATTTTATTTTTAATTCGTCCGGGTCAGAATGACCGAGTGTGTCAACGTAGGGTTAATAGAGTAAATTAAATTTTGAGAGCATGTGTTGGGATTAGGAATTCCCTTATAAACTCGCTTAGTTTTTCTAGTTATTTTCGAATCTCAGTTTTCCTTTCGCAAACTCTTTAATACCACCTCAGTGTATTCGGAAAGGAAATACAATTTTTTAGAGATTCGAGCAATCGAGCTCTGCAAAAATTTTCTACTGCCGAAAACTTGGATAAGTCCATCAAGAGGTTACATGCCTCCAGCATTAAAAAAACGATTATTTTATTATTCATTATTCTCTATACATTTACCTATATGTCGCGTTGTTCTCAAGGCTACATTTTTCGAGGACTGCATGATCTTTTGAACAGTTATATATATACAGGGTGTCCCAGAACTCAACGTTAAGCCGAAACGGGGTGACAGGATTGATTGTAACCATCATGAGAAAAATCCGAAAAAAAATCTATCCCATGCAGTTTGAAAATTATGGGCATTTAAGAAAAACCTAGAAATTTGGTCAAACTGTAACCATTTTTCGGTTATTGTGAAACAAACCCAAACAAACCCAAACAAACCCAAGTTTCCTAGAATTAAGGCTATTTGTTAAACTATGAATTTAAAATTTTCAAAATTTGTCTATTTTGAACGGCCCTGCTTTATTTTTTTTTCTGATTTTACTCATGATGGTTACAATCAATCCTGTCACCCCGTTTCGGCTTAACGTTGAGTTCTGGGACACCCTGTATATATATATATATATATATATATATATATATATATATATATATATGTATGTATGTATGTGTATATATATATATCATTAAGGGGTTAGGCTACTGTAATAATTGCAAAAATCGATAGTCGCTTGAGGTAACTCAAATTGACGAAGGCCCAAAATATGGTGTAGGAATCGCAGATTGAAGGTAATTTTATGATTACAACGATAGAATTGCCGGTCAAACTTTAGAGCGTTCGTCCCATGTGACAGGTAAAAAAAATCGGATAATTTTTTGTACACAGAATACAAAAAGTTTGTGCGTGTTATATGGACCGGACATAGCAGACTAATGGTTAGTCGACATTTTCTTTGTCTAAATCGTACTTGAACTTTTAAACGCGTTCTTCTCAAAGCTGTATCTTTCGAATCGGCTTCCATATCACAAAAACTATTGAACCGATTTCGCTCAAATGTGTATGGTATAGTCAGCCCATCTATAGTTCTCACCCGAACTAGGATTTTTCTGATATCTGCCATAGTTTTTTAAGGTAAAAAATCGAAACAAATGACAAAACTTGGAACTTAACTTTTAAGACCGTGGCGAAAATTCAATTTGCGATATTTTTACTTTACTCAAGTTGCGGCAATAGCGTCAGGTTTACAAATTAAAATACCGTTTAATTTTTTTATTTCAGATGAGCAAAACCTCCAGAACCATGACAGCCGTCAATCAACTATTTTTTACACATGAGTGTCTTCCGAACGGTGTAGAGTCGATTCAACTCGTTAATTTTGTTTGATAAAATTCTGAGGCACTGTAAAAATTTTAATGAATGTGTGGTAAAAATTCAAAGATAGTGTGTTTTAATGGTTCATCAAATAAAAAATCCCAAAAAAACGATAAAATATAGCGTCACATGGGATGACCCCTGTTAAGGGGTTATACCTAGTTGAAAATTTCAAAAAATTGTTTTTTTTTTAATTGCATTTTCGGAATGTACATATATTTGAGCATATTTTCTGAAAATTTCATATCGATCCGGCAAATATTCTTGGAAATACACGCATGACATTTTTTTACCATATGTAAATGACTCTTGAAGCTTTGAACGCGTTTTTCTCAAAATGGTGTTTTCAAAGTCGGTGAGCACGATTTCTCAAAAAACGGCTCAACCGGTTGGTCTGAAATTTTAACAAAACCTTCTTAGATATATTCCTTAGGCATTTATCGAAGGAATAAGATTTCCGATAAATATTTCTATTTATTTGAACAATTTTTCGCCAGCATTTTGGTGGAAAATCCAAACATTTTCTTTACATAGCCGCCATTTTGTCAAAAATCAAAATTTCGACTATTCCTTCGATCTATACCGAGATTCATCTATCCACTAATAGAATCTTTTTGGTTTTTTATTTTATTTTAGATAACCCAAACCGGAGATATCGTGCTCACCGCCAGACGCCTTTTTTTGGAGGACCTCCAGGAGACTGTCTACAGGAGCAGTGCAGATCAATACTTTTTAAAATTTAAAAATTCCTATCTGAAGTTAAAAGATACCACTACATGTCTTAATACTTTTTTGTTTGTAAAATAAAATCCCTTTTAAAAAAATCGTAAAAAACGACTTTTTTGACCTTGCAACTAGGTATATCCCCTTAAACGCGTTTTTATCGAAACTATGTTTTTCGAAACGGTGTAGAAGATCTCTCGACATCTAATAAACGAATTGTAAAATTTTCTTGATGATTGAAACATGATAATAAAAAAATCTCGCTTACGTCTTAGCCAATATTATCTATTTGAAGAAAAAGACTCGTTTTTGTTATTTCAGGTCAACCGAGCGGCCAAAATCGAGTACACCGTTGAGCCCCTCACGTTCAAAGGCCATTCACGACCTTCATAGCTTCTTTAATTATTAATGCTTTTAAATACTTGCTATAGAATTTTGTTAATGTACCAACGAATAAATGTCCAAACGACTTAGAAATCTTACTTATTCCTTCAAAATTAATATTTTTAATCCCCTTCATTTTCGGTGAAATCACAGTAGCCTAACCCCTCAAAACCTTATGAAGAATAGAAGCTCGAGGTACCTTCCAACAATGAATTGACCATCGTAATGGCAGCTTTCTGCGCACTGAACGGGCACTAATGCAGAGAAGAGGTCGCGAGGGGGCCATTTTGAAAATAAAGTCACCTCACCCAATCATTTCAAGGTATACGAGAGACAAAAGGGCGTTTTGTACTATGTCCTGTCGAACCGATCAGCGATACCTCCTTAAGCGACGAACATAGTCTCGCGGTTCGCCCGAAATGATAATATCATCCGGGGCAAAATATGCATCTGCGAATTTCAAATGACCGCGAACTTCCGTGACACGTCGCCTCAACGATACGTGGGTGCGAGGATCACGATAATTGTTTTAGCTTGATAAAAACTTACAGTAATATATGGAGCTCCTGGCACAAGCAGCGTGATGATGGTAGGATTCGGAGTGCGCGGAACAATGAGGGCTTAGAAGTGGATCGAACGGATACAACAAATCTAACGGCAACAATGCCGACAGGCCACCACCTGAGTCCCAAAACGCGTTTAATCGCGTTGTTTTTTTTTTATCGTTACGCGTTTTTTTTCCCCCCGACAAATAAGCGAACACACGAACACGGGATGCGGGATGAAGCGAGGATGAAAACGGATTTGGCGATAGTAACAAATCAATAACAGAAAAAACAGATTTGTTACAGTCCAATCGTGTTACTTGAGGGTCAACGTACGTTGCCGTACGTTGAGAAAGCGCGCGATCACGCTTATCATCACGGGATACTCACTCGCGTCGAGAGGATTCACGAGACCGGCGCTGTTCCAATCGAATTGAGCGGCTGGCACTTCCTGGAAAAATACGCGCGACGCGAAACAATTAGGAAACAAAAACGGTCATTTTCATTCTGATTTATATAATTTTGCCGTTGGCGACCACTGCGTTCTCTTACTTCGGGACTGACGAAATTCTGCTGGCTCTTGGCGGTATTCGAGGCCGAAGGGTGTTGCAAATCCGTGCCGGCCTTGACGGGCTCCAGGGGAGCAAAGCCGAGATTGGCTGCGAATCGCGGTATATTGGGATTCCATCGTGGCCCGAAGAGCTGAAATTTGTTTTTTTTCTTCGTATTTCAAACTGCGTTTTAAGGGCTCAACAATCACAATGATTTTTTGCGAACTAATAGTTCGCTGATAATAAAATCAATAAGGCTCTGATTCGTCTTAAGGGGGGAGATTTCCTCACCATTTTTTAGACTCACGGTATGTTTTGTTACTACTTTTGGCGGTTACATGGTATTTTCAAAAATTAATCTCCAAAAATGGTGGCGGTATGGCACGGTCTTGTAAACTGCATTTTCAATACTGCCGTGACGTATTGCTAAAAAACTAATCGAGCTGATAAAATTTAGTATGAATCTTTATAACCCTATTTTCTCAACCATGACCCTTAGTGTTTTTGCAAGTAAAAAGAGGATTTCTTATTGCGAAATGTAGTCATTTTTTTTCGGAAAATTCAATCTTTTTGTTTTAAAGCGTACCCTTTATTCGATTTTCAACATTTCTCACTTTTTCCTGGTTAATGAAAGAAAAATCTTCGTTGGTTTCTTTTTCAGATTAAACTCGCCGACGCACAGTGGATCGAAAGTGTAAAAAATGTGACAGGATTTTTGTTTCGATTGATGGAGCTTTATAACCAAATAAAAAGTGGTCTATTACAGTTTTTCTCAAAATTTAGCAAGAAAATGGCCAATACTCAAAATGTTTGTATGGAGCGACACACCTTCCAATATAATTATTATTATCATGAGCTTGTAATGTCTAAATGACCTATCTAAAACGATGTTCTTCGTCCTTCTTAAAAAATAATATATAATAACAATGTAATTGGTATTATTATTATTATGAGCCTGCAATGTGACTTGTCACTGCCGGGAAAAGGCCTCCATTCATTCATTACACTCCTTTACATAAAATAATGTTTTTAATTCGTTTTAGGGTACCAATTTTCTGACGCATTTGTCAGGCGATGTTGCGGGTGCATATACCAGTCCATAGTGTCATATGAGAGACGAAAAGCCAGATAATGTACCTTTGTAAGGCCGAAGGTGTATCGGTCGTCAGTTCCAAGATATAGAGCATAATAGGGGTCGCTCAATACAAACATTTTGAATATTGACCATTTTTTACTGAATATTAGTTTTGAGAAAAAATGTAATAGAATTCTTATTGGGTTATATAGCTCTATCAATTGGAACAAAAATATATGTCAATTTAAAAAAAACTCCTCTGTTACTTTTTTCAGTTTTGATCCCGTGTCCGACGTGTCACGCCGTCTGACAACACCCGCCGCAACCCGTTTACAAGACCGTACCATACCTCCGCAGTTTTTAAAGATTAATACTAAGAAATACCATGTAACAGCCAAAATTGGTCTTAAAACATACCCTGAGTGTCAAAAATGGTGAAGAAGTTTATCCTTTTGAAAAAAATCTTGAAAATCAACAATTTTTTCCTCGCCTAAAGGTATCTTCCTCCTTAGGCCACAGTAACGGGTATAAAATCATGTGCGAATTTAACAAATTTTTTTCGTACGAAAAAGTGTTTCGCTCATAAAATTAATTACACATCTATTTAGTATAAATATCAAGCTGTTAGAATTTTTTTTCGATCAACAAAATGGCCGACCACTCGAAACTTCTCGAAAGAACTTTTTTCCAATTGGCGTAACAAATAACCAACAATTTCCACTCGATTTACTTTACATTTAAAAGTTATGTTCCTAATTGTATTTCGTACAGAAGTACGTCCGGAATTTCTGATTAATCGAAGACTTTTCATTTTATGAGCAGTTATAACGAAATTGTTCATTGAAAATTTATTTCTTAAGTTCAAAAGTACAACTTTTGAATAAAACAATATTTTTTAAATTCCGTACGTACTTCTCTGGGTTTTTAAATGTAGATTGACGAGAATTTGTTTTTTGTTCTAGGCAAAAAATTGTGGATGCTAAATGTCACGCCGCGGAGTGCCTAAAAAAAAGATAACAAGAAAATATTAGTAGTCGGCCATTTTGTTCATCGAAAAAAAATATATATTTTTTTTCTAACAGCTTGATATTCATACTAAATAGATGTGTAATTAATGTTATGAGTGAATCACTTTTGCATACGAAAAAAAACTGTTAAATTCGCACGTGATTTTTGTGGCTGTGGCCTAAGGTCTTAAATTGATCTCGCTGACTCCGACTCGGTATTACAATATTTGGAAGTAAAACAGCAAAGTATGTTTTTCTATGGGCTGAGCTCCCCTCTACCGAGCATCGCTTCGTCTTTCTCCGCTCTACTCCACCGACCGTCCAATTTTCGTAAACAGCAACACCGATTCGTCATTCGATCGAAGAGCAATGTGAAAAATCGTCGACTCACGATATTCCGGGAATCAATTCCCAGCGAGCTCAGTAGGACCGTGTTGCTGACGCTATTCGTCCACTGATAAGAGAGAGCGTTGGTATCCTCGACGCTCTTGACATTGTGCCAAATGTAATCGGCTTCGCCGATGAGCGGTCGCAGATCGGCATCGCTCGGCTGCGTCGCAACGGGAAACATGTTCGTCATGATGTCCTCGATCTTGTTGCAAGCCTGAAACACGAGAGGATCGCGTTTATTACGAAAACGAAACTTTCGGTACTAAAATGAGAAAAAAAAGTGTTTTCGTGCAGTGAAGAAATTAAAGAGGTAAAGAGAGAACTATAATGTTCTACAGCCGACAAAAACTCTAAGAGTCTATATTATTACGAACAGTTTACTGAAGAAAACATTACGAGCAAGAATCTATTTCCTTTCGAAGACACTTACATTCTTGTTGTCTATCCGACTGATAGAGTCTTTCAAATTAATGTGAGGTTTCTCTACCGGTAGGACGCACGAGTCAAAGTCCCCAAAGTCTTCTTCGAAATCGTCATCGTCGGTATCGCGACCGAGTTTGGCTACAGCCTCCTTCCTCGGGGATTCGACGCCCGTTGCCCAATCGTCCGATTGTCCTGGGGGTTCGTTTCCGAAATTGGCAAAGTCACCGAATTCGTCGCCCCCCGCGTCCTCCAACGACTTGACGTTTCCACGATCACGTTCGTTGATCCGATCGTGCGATTCGCTTGGGAATTTATCGTCCGAATATGGGACTCGAGGAGGCTCGGGGAGGCTGGAAGGTTCGCCGGGGATAACGCCGTCGAAGAAGTCTTCCTCCGCTGCGTCATCGACGATTAGCGCCTTCGACGTTGGCAGTGACGTAACGTTGGATAATTCGCGAATCGCCGCTTCGAGAGGATCGACGCGTTCGATCAAACTGCTCCCGGGCAAATCGAAATCGTCGCTTACTCGAGTAGCCTCGGGGTTGCATTGGTAGTCATCGAAGTTTGAAAAGTTGCGGTCTGCCGATTCGTGAGCCGAGGTATGCTCGGTTCGAACGGTGAGTGTCTCGGGGCTTCCGGATGCGGGTGAATTATTGGCTGCCTCGTGCGGACTCACGCTGATCGTCGAGAGGTCATCATCGAGTTCCGTGGGCTTTCTCGCCATCGCGAGGATCGTGGAACCGGCGTTGTCGAACGATTGGAATGTTTCGGTCGGCTCGGCGTCGACGCTCGTGATGGAAAAATGATCGACATCGGTCGTACGAGCCTCGAGAATGCTACTTCCCACTGCCACATTGACGTACTCTCGATCGAGCGCGGGGAATTTTTCGTCGCTCGCGTCGTGCTCGAAATCGAAAGTGAAATCGGCAAATTTTTCGCCGACGTTCGATTCCTCGAGGTGTTCGTCAAATGGTTGGGGAATGGCGGACTCGACGTCGGATATCGTGAAGGCGTCGATGTCGGCAACGTTGGTATCGTCGGAAATGCAGAAACTCCCGAAATCCGTGACCGCGTCGAGTATCGTTTCGCTGCTCATCGTCAACTGGTCAATTCCGTGAAAGTGTTGATCCTTCGCGTGGCGCGGCGTGACCGGAGTAGGTGATTTTTCCGTCTCGGTCGTGCCGTTGTTCGTGATTGTCGAAAGTTCTACCTCCATTGGATCAGCGATGATTGTTCGATCGACGCGAGGACTCTCGGGCGCTTCGATCGGCTCGTTGAACTCGTCGTAATTGTAAAGCACGTCGTCGAGATTCGGATGTAAATCATCCTCGTCCGTTGGATCGTCGAAAACCAAGCTGAGCGGTTCAGGCTCGTCGGTAACTTCCAAATTGTTGAGCGAAGCTTCGTCCCTCTCGTTGCTCGCGCTTCTCGGGCTATCCGCTAAACTGCTCGCGCTACTAACGTTATTACTGCTAACTACATCACCATTAACAAAATTCTTCTTCTCTACGTCGGCCCTTTTACCGGCCTCGTCCGCCTCGTCGTTCTCATTTCTAACTCTAACGCCGTCCACGCCCCGCGGATCCTTGTCCTCGCATACATCTAATACGCTATAATTTATCAAACCCGATCCCACTGTATTATTGTTCTTCAAGCTACCGCTAATTGTCCTATTGTCTAATTTTATGCTGCTCACGGTCTCGTCACTCTTTTCGACAATCATAATGTCCTCGTCGAAGATATTGGCCCCTCTCACTATGATTTCCTTGTCCGACGACAAGTTCGAACCGGGCGAATAATCGCTGGCGCCGTTCAACTTGGGCGACGCGTCCACCGATGGCGCCGGCGTTTGCAACGGAGTCACGAGCTTTAGAGGCGAATCCGACGCCATTGACAAGCCTGGAAATACATCGTCAAGTGTTGTTACAGCGACGTTGTTATCGTGCGAATGCAGCTGGCAACAGAATTCATTCATATTTATAATTGGCGGAAGTAACTGTAGCTTCCAACTGAAATGTCAAGATTTGACATTTCTAAATCAGGATATTCGATATCAAAGTTACCATGAAAACTTTGTAAAAGTTTCACAATGGATTACGTCATGATGACTTTTATGAAGAGTCAGATCACCCACTGCAATTGACCCTTTTTTTCTTTTGAGTTTTCTGCGAAATTATGGTATCGACGAAATTTACTTCAAATTTGGTTAGAGCATAATTTTCTATTGTATGACCAGATAACTTTTTGATATGTTCATCCATTTGTTAATAAAAAACTATCAGAGTTGTTTTTTGGTCGGAAATCAAATTTTTCTTCCTCCAGCTTGCCATTTCCGTAATTTTCATCATTTCAAATAAGTCTCCAATCAAACGAAAGTTTCATAATTATATTGCAAGCACATTTTTTTTAATATCACAACAGCCTAGTTGCTAGAAACACCCAAATCGATTTACCATGCGCCAAACACGCCACTTTGTTGAAATAACAATGCCTTTGTTGTTTATCGATACTTTTCAATAATCAAAAAACTCCAACCTGGCGAGGCCATGTATTAATTATGTGATAAATCCTGACCTCGTTATCCCAATACCGACATCGGAAAAAATATTGAACAGCGACCTGTTTTTTTTGTTCATAGCTCAAGCAGATCCGTTAATTCCACTAGATCTCTCGTAAAAACTTAGAAAGTTGGGAACATCTGTGATTTGAATTTCGCATCTTTTTCCCACTAATTCTATTGCATACAGATCAATAACGTCCCTGAGCTACAAAACTTTCAGAACGTACCGTCGATTCCCCCCATAGCGTAATCGCCGAATTCATCGTCGTCCGACTCTCCGAAATTGTCGAGAGGCGGAGGCGTCGAGCTCACCAGCGGTGGGAACGCCATAGCCTGGCTATTATCTGTTGACAGTAAGCAGTCTGCATTGAGGAACAAACTTAAGGAAAAAAAACTTCGTCTGGTGGGGAAATGATACGATAAGCATAATCCCAATAAATTGGGTCAAAGATCGTTTACCTGTCGTACGTCATAGGGTTTCGAAAACGCCAACGGTAGAATGGCAATATCAATCGCGATGACGAGATTTTTTTGTTTTTCGTGATATATGTGCGTATGTATATCTATATGTAACAAACGTGTGCGAAATGTCACGAAATTTGTAGGTTAACACCGCGATCTCTCGTAAGTTCGTTGCGGCTCGAGTTCCAAAGCACTTTTTTATGTACTAGAGGGACGATTCACCGAGAGTAATACTCTCTCAAAATGCTACGGGTAGGAGCCAGGTGGTCGTATTGATATCGTTTCGCTCGTGTTTGGTAATTCGAAAGTGTAGATGTTTAACGTTGACGAGAGCGACGTTTGCTGTACTCGTGTCCGTGATGTAGGTACATAATGAGGCGTTAATGAGAGCGCTACTTCGTTTTATCTTCTTCGTTCCGTGCACGAATGATCGCGAAGTTGAGACACTTACCTGATCCAACTTTCGACGTGTATTTTTTTTTTCGGTTTTTTTCTAGCCCACAACACTCGTCGCTCCTGTCATTTTCACTTTTGACGCGTACCACACACGCGCATAGAACGCACACGCAAGAATCACACTACGAATATTTATCGCAAAGCCACCTGACGGACTGTAGTACGCGCGAGAACCGCGAATGCGCCGTGCCGATCGACTCCATTGACCTTACGTACGTGTACAATGTAAATAGGAAAGCAAAAGATAAACCAAACGTACTATCTCACATTATCAGCGAGTTTACGCGAGTCATTAAAGACGAGCCACTGGCGGAACATTCTCAATGCTAATTGACTTCTCTTCTTACACCCCGCACATGTAGAAACTCGTATTACTCACCTGCGTACACAAACCGCGCTTGGTGCGTCGGTAATGTAGAGCGCGATTTGCGAATGACGGGAATTTTGCCGTTTTTTTTAAACAATCGCTAGCGGACATCATGATTTCGAATTAGAATACCGCCTTCAAGATCTTTGCAAACCAAGAGTCGTTATCCTGAAAAACAGTGTCGCTATGTAAATCGCGAAAAATGCGCAGGTCGGTAATGCAGAGCGCGATTTACAATTAGCGGGAATTAATTCGCATCATTCTTTACTTTTCAAAGAAATGCTGGCAGTATTACGATAATATGGGGCCCCTAATTCTGAACACGAAATATTCATATTTGACGCGAAATAAGACCTTTCGAGAGTGGTAAAAAATCGAAATTCGACCCCCAAGGAGGTGAAACGGGGGTTTTAAAGTTTATATGAGACAACATATTTTTTGGTCACATTTGCTTGAAACTTCGTATAAATACACTCCGATACAAATAATGAAACATGTATTCGTTTGGGTTTCTTTGGTGTGTTTATGCCAACCTAAGCAAACCGAAACACAGTTAAGGGTTTAAAAGTACTACTTGACCGTTTAACCCTCTTAAGGGTCGAATTTTAAGAAATGTTGACATACGTGTTTAATTATTTATATTTTAGAGTATTTACGCCAAGTTTCAAGTAAATTTGACAAAAAATATGCTGTTTCATACAAACTTAAAAACCCCTGTTTCACCCCCTTAAGGGTCGAATGTCGATTTTAACCAGTTTTGAAAAGTCTTATTTTGGATCAAGTATGAAGGCTGCGTTGTCAGAATTAGGAGCTATAGGTCTCCCAATATCCTCGAAACGCTGCATATCGTACCGAACAATGTTTTGGGGTGGCTTGCTCTTTCTCACCGATACACGTGCTGCGTAAAATCTGCACTATTTGTTGAAATAAAATTTATTATTTATATATATTAGAGCTACTTCTTAACACGAGACACATAGTTGCGATATTCGAACGCATTTTATCGAGAGGATCTCGCGAAAAGATCCAACCGGAAGTGTGCGCGAACGTTTCTAAAACTTTCCCCGTGGACGATACGGAAAGATCGTCTGCCATTACGGGCAAACCTCGATCCAGCACTTTCACGAGGAAATCTCCGAATACTGCTGTGCTGCTTAGGGATGAACATTTCACCGTTGAATGTTGAAGCACACTTATTTGTCGACATAGATACGGAAGTTCCACTACATCGTTCTCAAGTGGAAAGAATGATCTACACACTAGCTAGCGGTGATATCGCGAGAATTTTGATGCCTCTGAGCGCGGTGAGATATTAACAGCAACCGAATACACGATCTTTCACGAGAAACTGTACCAAAATGCTTACATTTTGATGTTTTTTTTTTCTCCTCGGAATCGATATACCGAAAGTAATCGAAACTTCAAAATTGAAGTTACATCGGACGTATCGGTTTAAAAAAAAAAAAAAATGGTATCCTCCACCATTGATCGACCGAGCTCAACCTCCTCAGACGTAAGAAGCGATGAGCGCGAACACGGAAATAACGAGCGAAAGAAACGTTTGTCGAGAATCCTACGTTTGTCGGCGCGCTTCATCACGGCAACTCTTCTTTAGGGAGATTGTGTTGAGTCCTTCTGTGCTTCCTCATATCGCCTTTTTGCCTGAAACATCTGCCGCAAACGTCGCACGCGTGAGGTTTCTCACCGGTGTGTATTTTAATGTGATTATTGAGAGCCTCGGTTCTGGTGAACGCTTTCTCGCAATAGTGACACTTGTATCGTCGATCGCCCCGATGGATCAATCGATGCTGATAGAAAACCGAGCCGGTGAGAAATGCCTTGTTGCAAACGTCGCACTTGAATGGTCGTTCGCGCGTGTGTTTCTTCCTCTCGTGATCGGCAAGATCGGGCTTAATCGTGAATCTCTGATCGCAGTATTGGCAAGCGTAAGGCTTTACACCCATGTGAAATCGCTTGTGGGTCCACATGTGGCTCGATTGGGTGTAACTCTTGCCGCATATGTTGCACACGTAGGGTCGCAGGCCGTTGTGACGTCGCTTGTGAGCGTGCAACGAATTAGCGGTTGGCAACAAATTGCCGCATATGTCGCACGGGAATTTCGAGCACTGATCCCTACCGTGTATACGCAGCTCGTCGCGCTCGTCGAACAACTTGCCGCACAATTCGCAAACGTACTTTCTCGCGGTATCGTCGAGCTCCGATTTTCGGGGCGTAACGTGATGTCGTTTGCGCCTGTGCTTGTAAAGGAGCGACATCTCCTTCATGTCCTTGCCGCATACGTCGCACAGATAGGCCGTTTCGACGCGAAAACTTTGCGTATGCTCTTTCCAGTGTAGTACCGCCTCGGCGTACGATTTGTACACGGTTTCGCAGATCTCGCACGCGTAAGGCTTCTCCGCTACGTGACGAGTCTCGTGCTCGCCGAGGCTATCGGGATCGTTGAAAAAACTGTTGCAAAACTCGCAATGATAGATCTTCGAAGTGGTCAATTCCTCGATGAGACTTATCTTGTCGCCGTGGCACTTACGATTGTGAGTGTCCGCTTCGTTGCAGCTGGCAAAGGTCTGACCGCACTCGACGCATTTCCAGGCTACCTGAGTATTCTCCACGATCACCCCGTGGCCGGCGACGTGCTTGTTGAGCCGTGATTTTTGCGTGAAACTCTTGGAGCACTGGGCACACTTGTACGGCTTTTCCGGTAGATGCGTAACCACGTGACGCTTGAGGGTGTAACCGTCGGTGAATGATTTGCTGCATATGTCGCAAACGTGAGGTCGCGTTTTACCGTCGACGCACACGTGCGATCTCAATTCTTGCTGGCTCGCGAACAATTTGCCACACTGCAAACAAGACACGCTCTTGTCCTCGCAATGATAACGCTTGTAGTGATAAAAGGCCTTCAACTCTTTGCCAAACGTTATATTGCATATGGGGCAATAGAGCTCCTTGGCGCCCTGATGAAATTGCACGTGAAACTTCAGACGTTCCTCGAACGGATAGATCGTGTCGCAAATCGAACACTTGTACGGTCTCGAGGTCACCTGTACGCTCGGCTTGCACTTGTGAACGTCCAAATTTTCTCTGGTGTGATAGAGATTCATGCAAGCGCCGCATTTCAGATATTGCTGGCCATTGGCGCGAGCGCCGAGTCGCGCCGGATCGTCGCTCGACTCGGGCCTCGGTCTGTGGAGATTGGCAGATGCCTTCTCTTCGTCGCTGCTGTCCATCACGACGTCGCTGTCGTACGGGTCCTCGGTAAGGACGCCCGACGTCGTAACGCTCGGTGCACTCGTGCGCATGTGCCCTTTCACACACAGAGGACAAGACTGCTCGTCGCGCGTCTCTGCCTCGACACTGAGCATTTCCGTGGTCGACGCTCGTTCTCTTTCGTCTCGCAGCATCGTTGCGAGCGTCTCCTCGGCTCTGATGCACTGCTCGTCGAAAGCGTCGCACCAGTTGATCTTCTCGACGCAGGGGTGGCACAACTGCTTCGGAAGAGGATCTGTCTTTTTTATCTGTAATGGAAACAGTTGTATCTACAAAAAGGTACGCCGGACGCGCATACAGGGCGTAATTTTCGGAAGTTGTCATGTACGTAACACGCAAGAGACAACATTGCAGATTGAGTTTTAACATTTCTGCGACATTGTGGATATTTAGAATTGCAACGAAAGCCTTACAGCTCCCCCGCCGTTAGAGTAAAAAAAATGTATATAAGGGTCTAAAATATCTAAAATTAATATTTCCATTCATCTTGCTCCCCTAGCTCATTAGCTGGTGACGCTCTTGATTACAATAAACATTCCAATGAGACGTAACACAATGTTACGCTGAAAACAGGTATACGGACTTTTACGTGCATTTCAAAGAGACTTAATAAAACTTATTGAAAATATATCGTTAGTTCCTTAAAATATGCACGAATACGTACGATAAGATTTCTTAAGATTTTTCCAGTACCAAAGCGCGTTATCCTGGCTGACAATGTAGATGTAAAATACCAGAAAAGTATCAAAGATTCTTGCGATATATTTTTAAAAATGGAACGATTAAGGGGTTAGGCGGCTGTAAATATTTCAAAAAATCGTTCGTCTCTCGAGGCAACTCAAATTGAAGGGGCAAGTCCAGCATATGGTGCAGGAATCGCAGACCGAAAGTAAATTTGTGATTACGATAGAACTGCTAGTAAAACTTGAAACGTTTTTCTCGAAACTATGGTTTTCAAAACAGCATACACGATTTCTCGACGGATTGACTTGACATTTGGTGCACTTATTCAGTGTCATAGTAGTTTAGGGTTGAACTACGTTTTGCTCCTTAACATTGTTTTTCATTAGTTAGTAACAATTATTTAGTGACAATTATTAGTTAGTATTAGTTATTATTATTTAGTTAGTATAAGTTACTAATATTTATTATTTTGAATTTGTTGTTATTATATTATTATCATTTATTATTAGTTAGTCAGTACAATTAGGTAGTAAAAATATTTTTTCCTCGAAAAATCGGGATACAAACGATTTTTTTAGTTGTTGATCATTCAAACAAGGTAACAAGAAAAGCTCAGTCAAGTCTTAGCCGGTATTATCTATTTTAAGGAAAAAAATCTTCACGAGATAGTTTATAATTCCTTTAATTCTTAATCATTTTAAATGAAATTTTGTACACAACTTTTTTATTGTACATGAAAATAAATGTCCAAAATGTTTTTCAATCATTTTCTTCTTTAAAGCTATTTTTTTTAATAACCCTGATTTTCAGGTCCCCGCAGTAGTCTAACCCCGCAATACTTCCGCTACGGTTATTTTTAAAATAGAAAAATGCGTAATTTAATTTTAAAATATTATATTTTTTTCAACTCTTGATACTTGTCTCGTATGCTATATCTGCATTGAGCTGCTTTGTTACTTTGCTCCAGGTTTAATCATCAAAATGGAAAAAACTCCTCCACGGAAGGCTCCAGCAAAAAACATGGCTTCAGGCAGACTCTGCCTCGTTGTTTTCTATTGAAAACCATGTTTTGTATAATTTGAGCAAGCAAATATTTAGCTTCATTTTCAACACAGTTATTTACATTTTTAAACCCCCCACCAGATTGCAGCCTAAGTGCTACTTGCCTCAATGAGTAGTAACAATGTAAAAGTTTTGCAACAAGGTTGCCGGGTCCTTCGTCATAGCTGTTTCCAAGAAACAACTGCTATTAGGTTCCAACAAACACTTTGTTCGATTCCTTCCGTATTCTTAGCGTCTATTTCTAATAAAAATATCCTCTAATTCCAGTAATTTCTTTCGATTAATCTTGCAATCTCTTACTCTTGGGTTTGCACTTGTGTGCAAATATCACAATCAAATATTTCAACAATGCATCGTTAATCTTTCAGTGCCGTACGGCGGTCGTTCGACGGCTTTGTTTTTCAATACCTTTACGCTCAAGCACGTGTTCATTTTATGCGCGAGTCTCATAGATTCACCAAACTCGGAGTAAATGTAGACTGGATCGATCGCACGTCCAGCGCACAATCGGCAAAGTCCTCCGGAATTTTCCTCGTCGGTGTTCGTCGATCTCTTTCCGGTTTCGGAGTTGATAAAATCGCACGTCGAGCGAGGATCGTCCTGTGACCATACGAGGCTCGCTTCGCCGACGTCATCGTCATAACAATCGTCCGTGTCGCTCGGTGTTGCGCTGTTCGAATCGACGGCTCTTGTCGTACTCGTCATCGCGCGATTGTATCCTTCAATAAGGCGAATGACATTTGTTCCTATTGTCGCAACGTTCACTGTGAAACAATAACACGCATCGCGTATAATTAATAACCTTGGCATTCTTTCGCGTGATCGTGCGGAAAAATCATCGCCAATCGATCTCGACGGCGTTCGACTCGCAACGAATCGAAACGCGAACAGCTGCGGTTTTTTACCTCGTGTTATCGAAGAGCGACGAATTCTTCGAATATCTCGAATATCATGGCAAACTCATAACGGAGGAGGCTCAAACTCTCCGGTACTGCTCGGCTTCTCGGATCACTCGCGCTCTCTCTTTCATTCACTCGAGTTTGTCGCTAAACAGAAGCGCGGGACTAGGCAACGTGAGACAACTGCTATCGAGCGTCCTCTCTCATTTGTCTTTACCCTTTTTTTTCTTTCCTTCTTTATAGAAATGGGACGGTAACACTGATATCTCACGTGTACACTTCGATTTTATAAAAGCTTTATTAATAATTGTAAATGCTGAAGTTTCAGCGAGTAAAAAAATGTCATCATTTACAAGAGATAAATACATTATGGGAGATCTCATCGATCGAACTATCCCAACATCCCGAATTTACAGCGTTCCCGAGCTGACACGAGAACGTACTGTAATTTCTTGCCCGCTCTCAATTCTCGCAATCGTTTGCAGTGCCGAAGAACCGTCAATAAATTCAATTTTGTCTTGTCAAGCTTCGTCTGCGTGTGCCTCTGGTAATCCTCCGCCGTGAAGAAATATATCGGATCTGAAATACAATTGGTATCGTGTCGCTTAGTCGTAACCGTGTTGGAAATTTATTTACGACGTATATCGCGTACATTTTGGGGGTATAGTCGTGGATGCACAATTTATGGATTACTTTATGCAAATTTTTGCTTCTCTTGCTATATCGAGTTTATCAACGCATGTACGGCAATGTATTATATTTTCCGACCAAAAAACAACTCGATTACTTGTTACCCCTTGCGTATTGTACAACTTATTTTCACAAAAATCCGTCGGTTCTCTCTTTCCGTAATTACTTATAAATATTGGTATCACAAAATCAATTTTTTCTGAACGCAAACCTGCTTACGAGTCACTTACAGGTCATTGGTGTATAGTCCGCCACTAAATCTTTTTGTGGAACTTTTTGAGATCTAAACAACTCGCGTATATTATTTGGATACAGTTCTTGAAGTTTCGATAGCGTGTTGGGGTTTTTCTGTTCAATGGCACGATTTTTATTCAACTTGATGCACTTTCTGCTCACTACTCAGTCGAAAACCAAAAAAACTCGCACCCCCCATCAACGTAGCGTAATTGCGGTCTGGATTGGACTTGGGGGATTCTGAGACCAATAAACTTTCCCTAGGAACGAGTCTTAAAAATCGCAAACTGCATCAACGTACATCGGCTATTAAGGGGTTAGCTCTAGTTAACATTTTTGAAAATATCGGTTTTTGGTTTTGGACGTATTCTCAAAATACATCGGTTTCAAAATATTCTACTTCGTCGATCATTGTTTGCAAAATGATTTTTTGAAGGTCGGTGACCACGATATCTCAAAAATCACTGCACCGATCAACTTAAAATTTTATTAGCTTCTTTTACATACCAAAAAACGGTGCTTCAACAAAAGAATTCCTTTTTTCGACGAATTTTTATTTATCCATAAAAATAGAGCCTTTTTTAAATCGAAAATCGATACTGTCGCTTAGGAATGCGGCTCTTTTTGCAAAAATGAATATTCTATTAAATCCTTCGGCCAAGCAGTAAATAATTGCATGCAAAATAGGTGTGTTTTTTAAATCTCGGATGATTTGTTTCCGGGCCGCAGTGGTCACCGCGACGGACGTTCATCAAACAGCGGTCTGCACAAACCATAGGTTGTTTGGGTTTATATTTATAAATATTTATGAATATTCATAAAACATTTATAAATATTTTTCAGTACAAAAATTCCAAAAGATACTAAAAACCATACTCTTTAATGAAAAACAGATCATTCGAAAACCTGGACACCTTTTCCCAGAAAAAAATCACGAAAATTTCCCGTCCCAGCGACGACCTGGGTGTAACCAGTTAATCGATTTACTAATCTGAACAAAAAGACGCTCAGCAGGGGTTTTCGACTGTGTACAGATAGGAATTCTCCCTAGCGAAGAACGAAAATGTTAGTAAACCAATGTATCCAATCCGAAAGACCAAACGTTTGTTTACCTTCTCCAGGTGCAGGGACAATTTCTTCCCGTAGGAGGCTCAAATACAGATCCAACTGGCCCTTTTTGCGCGCACCGACTTTACCAAGCGTGAGTAATCCATACTTCGCCTTGAGAATCGGGTTAATGATAGCGACAAAGTCGTTCAGTGCAGCCAGTGACTGTCGTCCTATCATGTATTTCGGTATCCTGGAGAATTCGTCCTCGTTCAGGGGGTCCATAACGTAAGCGTCGGCCGTGCTTTTGAACAACGTTTTTTTGCAGCCCACTATGCCAGACTGGGGTGTGTTCAAGTTGATATTCGACACCTTTTTCACCATTGTATTCTGAACGCTACCGTCGTCGCCCCTAACCGTCGATACTCTGTCAGAGTCGTTGAGGCACGGTGAAAACTCCTCGTTCGAACGCTTGAGATCCTCCGCGAATTGATCCGGAAAGTTCTCCCTCAATGAAACCATTCTCGTTTCTACGTCTTTCAACGCCATTGACAATTTCTGCAACAAGCGAATAGATTGAGGAACATGTGGCGAACGGCTCCAACGTGGCTTGCCGCACAGGACACCTACGCATCCGAGTTTTCTCGTGGACGCGTTGTAAACTTACTTTGCAAAATGACAATATGATGGACTGTCTTTTTCTTTCCAAGTGACCTGAAAAAGCCTCACCTTCACTAGTGTGACGTTTCAAGGTTGTTTACCGAGAACTCGAAAGAGAATCAGATTTCGCACAAAGAAGCATTCAACGGCAGAGTTCAAATGTACGTCTTCAAGAGAAAACTCGGAATCGCGTATACGGCGTCTTGAAAGTTACATCTCCGCGCTGAAGATGAGTTATCTTGTCTTACGCGGTAGTGTGCATTCTGGGCTTTCATCCTCTCGAGATCGTTTCTCAACGCGTCGAGCCCCTTCAGTATCACGTCCATTTCCAATTTCGCCTCGAGCAGCTGTTCTTTGAGGGTACCCCTGTCTGCGGAGGGCAAAGTGCGAACGTGAAGTATATATTGAGTTCGTAAACAGTCGACCGAACTATCTGCTGATAGATTCGAACGAATTGTGCTTGTAAAATGGCAGCAAAATATGCATGAACACTTACGTTCCAACAGTATCGTTGCCAATTTGAGTTCGTCCAATCTCGTTACTCTTTCCTTTAATATTTTCTCCAGAGAAAGCGTCGAATCCATGTTTAGCGTTCGAGAGCGATCGTTTCACAGTTCTAATATTCTCTATTTTCGCGGCTGTCTCCGCTCTTCGCACACGCCGCACGCAATAACAAACGGCCGTTTAAATCGTTCAAATTCAAATCGAATAGCCATAGAACACGGTCGTATATCAGGTCTGGGCACTCCGTTCAAAAATGCGTGACTCTGAGTGACGCCTCTATTTGCGCATTCCACCGCGGCGCTAGTGAAAGGGAGGCACATTTGTTTATACCGCGTTACGGGGCATGGAATGCACGTTGTGTGGTGACGGTCGTATGTACGTGTGGCCTAACCTCGTTTTGGCGGGGTGATTTCGAGTGTATCATAGCCACGGGTTTTATTCATTACGGAATAACAAAAGATGAAGTGTCTATATATTGCGATGCCGAAGCGGTGCATGATTCCGGGATGAATTCCGGGATTCACTTTTGCATCATCCGGGATGATGCAAAAGTGGATACATAAATAACCCGGAGCACGTCTCATTTAAAATTCCCAATGATGACTACTGATATTTTCTACTACTTTTTTACTACTACTACTAATGAAAGGAATGCGTGCTACACGTAAATTTCGAATGTTCTTCTTTTCCGTAAACGGAAAAAAATGTAATTGGACTGATCGATAGTTAAATCGGCATATCCATGCCAAAGACGATGAGTATCATTAACTAATAGCTCATCGCTCAAATTTTTGGTTTATGCTTTTAGATTTTGTGTTCGACTACTTATTTAGGATGTATTAATTTTTCATCACAGCCACGTGAAGGGAAAGACAATTCACATCTGCGCATATATCGCGCTCTGTCGCACATGCCTCCGAGATAGCAGCGCTCCACGCTTTTGCGGCCAGTTCCGCAAAGAGAGGCGTCAGATAGAGGCACGCTTTGGGGCACGGTCTTACATACAGGTCTTGAAACTCTGGTGGTGGGGGTATGTCACCGGATGGAAGCACCGGCCGTTTCGCCTAGTGACCACGAGTGTCGCTGCGATAGAGTGATGGAAATCGATTGTTGACTCACAGGAACCTAACCTAGCTGTACAATTGGCTGGTATACGCAAATTATGATATTCAATGTAAAAAATGCATAATGGACCTAAATACAATTAAAAGTAACTTTATCGTAAACCTGAAAAAAACCAAAAGACTATAGTTATCCAAGTGGGTACAATGAACATGAATGTTTTTATATAGGTGTCAACGTGAGCTCGTGTTGGTCGAGGGGTTCGGTGCAAGCTTCGTAATGCTGCTTTCCGGAGTTCGATCCCTGTGCGCTCGGTTTTTTAAAACCATGTTTTAGCTTTTGTAAAAAAAATTGGCTTTGCGCGTTGTTTTAACTGACCGGAAAATAAATGACAATTATTCCAGACCGAAGTGGGATCCAGACCGAAACATTTGCGGGATGTATTTCTTGAAAATGAAACAAATACTTAAGAAATAGTGCTTCTTTTGAAATTCTTTATTTCCTCTTCGAAAAATTTTAATGCATGTCCCAAGAAACATTTTTAATAATCTCTACTTTGCAATTTCTGAAAAAGTTTGCGTTGGTAAATTAAAAAAAAAACACCTCTTTTCCGACCTTTAAGCGAACGACTCTCGAGTAGGATAAATGAAAATAATTCACTTACTTTGTTTTATGTTTTCCAGCCTGGAAAGTATTTATTGTAATTATCCCAGTAATTTTTCATTTTTTTTCAGGTTCCCGGCTCCAACGCGAAATAAATAATTCCAATCATTCCATAAACTGAAGGTTTTATTGTCCTTAAAAGAAAAGATTTTTTTTTCATGTGTCCTGAAATTATCATACATTATAGGTGTGAGCAGATTGATGTCGCTATGATCAAACAATTTTATTTTGCAAGTGTTTTGCAACAGAAGTGAAGGAATAAGTGTTTTTGCAGATTATAGTTAGGCAATTTCGTGCTCTTTCTGAAATTAATGTTAATGCTGTGTCCATTTTGCCATCTTATTTCGTTGGACATATTTTTTATCGCACTGTACATTTTGTAACAGCCAAGAAGGTCTTGGCTCGGAGGATCTTGGCTCGGAGGACCTTGACTCGGAGAATCTTGGCTCGGAGGACCTTGGCCCGGAAGATCTTGGCTCAGAAGATGTTGGCTCAGAAGATCTTGACTCGGAGAATCTTGGCTCAGAGGATCTTGGCTCCATGAATCTCAGCGCCAAGAATCTTGGCTCGGAGGGGCTCGGCTCGGATTTACGACACAGCTCACAGGATCTTGGCTCGGAGCATTTTTCCCACTGCTCACAACTTCATTAAGAGGTTTGACGGATCCCTCGATATGTAAAATGTCACCAAACTTCGATGGAACCGCAAGTTTATCGAGCTGCGGGTACTTGTAAGCGACCTTAAAAGAGGGAAATTTGTCCGGCTGCAATCGTTTAATCTGTACACACAATTTGTCTAATAAACTTACCTGCGCTATTATGCGGCCGTTCGAGGCATGTTTCACCCATTCTCGATGAATGTATTCCGGTTCGAAATGGTTTTCGCACACAACGTGTCTCGGCTCTAATTTTTCAACTCCCGGTATCGCGGCCTCCCATTTTTTTAACTGCGCCAAGTCTCTCGGCACCCGAAACACAGAGCGTTTCAACTTTTCACTGCGAGAGCCTGTTCTACACGTTGGCACAATACATTACTTAGTCATTTTTCAATATCACCGTTTTTACAAGTTAACAAGTAGAGCATGTCACGTGTGGTCGCGTGAATCAGCGGTTATGTTTGGGGTTTGTTTACTTTTGAAATCTTTGTCTCTCTCACACAGCCTGCATCACTCTACAGCAGCGACCCTCGTGGTCAAGAGTTGAAACATTCGGTTCTTCAATAAGAGGCCATCCCACACCACTGAAATTTTGAGCGAGTTTCAAGACCTGTATGTAAGACCGTGCTTTGGGGTCATGGTCGTATATACAGGTCTGGGCACTCCGTTCAAAAATGCGTGACTCTAAGTGACGCCTCTATTTGCGCATTCCACCGCGGCGCTAGTGAAGGGGAGGCACTTTTGTTTATACCGTGTTTACGGGGCATGGCATGCACGTTGTGTGGTGACGGTCGTATGTACGTGTGGCCTAACCTCGTTTTGGCGGGGTGATTTCGAGTGTATCGTAGCCACGGTTTTTATTCAATACGGAATAACAAAAGATGAAGTGTCTATATATTGCGATGCCGAAGCGGTGCATGATTCCGGGATGCAGAAGTGGATACATAAATATCCCGGACCACGTCTCATTATTTAAAATTCCCAATGATGACTACTGATAGTTTCTACTACTTTTCTACTACTACTACTAATGAAAGGAAAACGTGCTACACTTAAATTTCGAATGTTCTTTTCCGTAAACGAAAAAAACAACGTAATTGGATTGAGCGATAGTTAAATCGGCATTCCATGTCAAAGACGATGAGTATCATGAACTAATGGCTCATCGCTCATATTTTCGGTTTATGCTTTTAGTTTTTGTGTTCGACTAATTATTTAGGATGTATTAATTTTTCATCATAGCCACGTGAAGGGAAAGAATTCGCATACGCGCATACATCGCGCTCTGTCGCACATGCCTCCGAGATAGCAGCGCTCCACGCTTTTGCGGCCAGTTCCACAAATAGAGGCGTCAGATAGAGGCACGCACTTTGAACTGAGTGCCCAGACCTGTATATACGACCGTGCTCTAGTCTTCTTGAAATTATCGCTCCATATGAGGGAGCACAGGGTGCTTTCTGCATATCGTACGGCACTGGTTTGTTGTTGTTTTTTCAGGTTTAATCATAGTATATTAAGTATAGTATAGTAAGTATAGTATAGTATATTATATTTAATCACTTGAATATCATAATATGCCTACCACAGCCAATCGTACAGCTAGGTTAGGTTCCTATGAGTCAACAATCGATTTCCATCTCTCTCGCACAGCCTGCATCACTCTATCGCAGCGACACTCGTGGTCATTAGGCGAAACGGCCGTGGCTTCAATCCAAGGACACACCCCCATCACCAGAGTTTCAAGTTGGCTGTTTGTCGATACTTTTCATCCTTTTTTAACGTCTTTATGACAACTTATCGATAACGTTTGGATTGCGATATTCGGTGCCTTTATGACACCTTTTCGGTGTAGTTTGGATTCCGACATTTGATGCCTTTAAGCTGATATCTTTTAGTCATCGCAATTCGATAACATTAAAATGCCATATTGATATCCGAAATTTGTCTAAAAGTCATCATTCGGCCACCCATAAAGTTATCTGCCGGGCGGACATGAGTAATACAATTTGGGATCCCGAAAGGCATCTTTTTGGCCATCGAAAAAGTTATCCTTGACTTATTTTGGATCCCGTTTGGATTACAATAAGATATCATATTGCTACCTGGGTAGCGTGCTCGCTGCTAAACCAGCGGATGGGAGTCCCGGGTTCAAATCCCAGTCGCGTACATTTCATCGTGAAATGTTTTTCTTCGACATTTCATCGCGAAATAAGACTAGTTCCACGACTGGGGGGCGAATTCGATGACCGGCTGTTATTGGTTGGTGGTATAGATTTTCCGCAGTTTCCATATACCCATGACAGAAATGTCATGATGAATATAATACAGAGGGGGAGAAGTCGCCTGCGGCCACAGGAGGGGGGAATAGGGAGAAAAAAAGGAGTAAACATTAGAGGAATGAAACGGTGACAATGAGGGGAAGAAAATAGGTAACACACGCGAAAAGCGTGTACCTAAGGAAAAACCAAATAAATAAGAGGTGAATTAACCGAACAAGCAGCCAAGTCTAATTAAACCCAAACAAACTAAAATCTATGCGCATTAATTTTGATATATCTACAACTGATACTTTTGAATAGGTATATGATTTTTCCAGGACTTTGGTATTACAGCATTACTACACATTACTTAGGCATTCAAAACGTAGTGTATTAATTTAAAAATAACGATTATTAGTTTTCACAGACTGAATCAGTAAAAAGAATTCCGGAATTGGTATATTAAAATTCATGCAGTTTATTAATGACGCAGAAAGTATATAATAACAATTACAGTAACCTAACACTGTTAAATTAATACACGTTTCCATGACAAATTTACTTTTTTTATTTAAAAATACAATCTGTGCATATTAATTTTAATACGAATAATAGATACCTTACGATACGTATATGATTTTTCCACTACTTAAGTGTTGCGATATTACTGAACGATTATTAGACATCCGAAAAGCAGTGCATTGATTTTCAAACGACGATATTAAAATTCATAAACGGTATCTGTAAAAAGACTTCCGGCACTTTTATATTAATTTTAATACATATTTTTTTACAGTGTTTGTTTCAGATCAACCGGGTGGCCAAATGCAAGTACTCTGCTGAGCCCTAAAGCGGACCTTTGACTTTCGTGACGGAACTTTGAGCTCATAGGTCCGTCACGAAGGTTTTCACATCTTTTTTAATTATTAGTATTTTTCAATGAAATTCATTACACAACTTTGCAACTAAATGCATGCAAATAAATGTCCAATCGATTTTTCACTCATCTTATCCCTTCAAAATTAATTTTTTTAACCCTCATTTTCGGGTCGGCCCCGGAACTAACTCAATTTTTAAAAGTCCCATATCTCTCTGATGCCAATAACGTTTGATAACTTTCGCATGGTGAAGGTGATACCATATTAGTAAATATAGTGAAGAAACGATTGAAATACACTAATCGTGTCGGAGGTATTGCCGGTAGGTCAATTTATTCGAAAGGGGCCGTACGCAAATTACGTAACGCAATTGGGGGGTCAGTTAGGCGTTACGGTCTACGTACGTGGGAGGGATCGAGGTTTGCGTTACGTCACGATTTTAAAACCGACAGGATTAGCAAAATTTCTGCATGTTCAAGTTTTTAATTTAAACCTCGCGTGCAATTTTACCGTGGACAGCTCACAGCTTTCTATACGCAATGTCAGTTAAGGGGGAAAGTCACTGTGCGCGAACTTGCACAGTAAGCTTTCCCACATCCCTCAAGCAAAATTGGAAGACATTTTTTTTCAATAATTGAAAGTTCATGTATTTAAAAATATGTTGGCAACATTTTTATTTACGAGTCCGAAAATTGACGGAGTTATAGTCACTTTAGTGAGAACAGGTGCACTACCGGTTAGTGCCCTCAATCTCTACAGGATGTGGCATCATTTACAATAGATAAAGTACAGGCTCTTATTATTTTATGAACAATCATGAAGATGAAGAACTGTCATATCGCCCGCAACTATATACTTCAATGTAAGTATTAATATTCTAGAAAAAAACATAACTTTATATCAAGAAACACAGAACGAAAACTTTGAACGCGTATGTCTCGAACCTAGTTTTTTCGACCTTGTCCGAGCGAATACTTAAAAACTTATCAACTAATCGCAGTGACTAAGGTTGTGCGTATCCGCGTTTTTAACATTCGATAATCACTATTTTTAAAGACTGCTTGAATACAGAAAAAGGGCCCTGAAAATAGAAAAAAATGTCCAAACTGTCGGCATTTTGTTTAAAAAAACCAAAATAAATAACGGCTACGCATAACGATAGCTACATTTGTATAGATATCGATAAATTGTTGACTTTTAATTTACAGATAACCTATCATAAAGATATCGGTGGGACAATGAAGATACATTTTTTTTAAATTGGTATAAAACTAGATCAATATATACTTCATAAAATTAGTATAAACCCGATACTTTCATAATTAGTTATGCCTATGAAAATAATCGCATGTATTGACGCCAAAGCACTCGTTACGTAACGGAATAGGGAGGGGGGGGGGGGTTCTGGCCAAACGTTACGGTCCCGTTACGCGGGGGGAGGGGGTCAAAAATAGGAAAATTTTGCGTTACGTAATTTGTGTATGCCCCCAAAATAAAAATGATTTCTTGATCAACCCCGCGCAACCGTACAGAATGATATTTTATTCTCATTAACCTTGTAATATGTACGCTGTTGCTCCACCTTCGTACTAAATTAAACAAAAAACAATAACGATTATTTTCATTTATATTATAAATTGAATTACCAATATTTTCAAAATAAAATAAAAACGACACTTTGGAAAACTCGCGTATGTTTCGGTCACGGAGTGTGCATAGGAGTAGAGGCGATTATCCGTAGCTGTGGCGATTATTCCTTTCGAGTAAACACCCGCACTACGTGACATTCCAATCCATGCTTGGTGTTAGAACACCGACAAGCGACGAAGGAGTGAATAATTATTCGCTAAAAGCTGAAAATTCATATGCAAAGACTTCTCATCGTGAGTTATATAGAACGATCAGCGGCTAACTGAAACCACGGTTAATTCGAAATACATTTTATACAACTTTTTCCAGTTTTCAATTCGATCTCATTTTTATTGCAGTGTACACATGACTTATTATATTTAATGATAATCATCTACAGTATATTGCGTCATATTTTACTCTTGTTTCTCAAAAAAGCTAGGCAATTGCGGTTGTTTTTGGTTTCGCGATTGACGCGACGCTTGATCGCACATGCAAGGCGCTTGAGAGACGCACTCTTAATCCGCTCCACGGACGACCCGACCCCGATTAATCGGGGTTTTACTGTATGCGCCTCTTTGGGTCGTGGCAAAGTTTCACATCGAGCGATTCATTTCTTCATGCTGTTCGTCCGAAGCACGCACGGCGCGAAGAAATGTCTGTTATCAACCCTGGTACAATACCAGGTCCGAAGCACGATCGGCGCGAACAAATATCTGTGTTATCAACCCTGGTGCCATATCAAATTGAAATTTACAAAATATGATTACTCACATTATCTTTTTGACCTGCGTCAAGACTTTCTGTTAAAGGTTATGCTCAACCTTGGAATTTCAAAATATCGATTTTTGGTTTATTTTATTTTCTTATTGCGTAGAGTCACAACTTTGATTAAGTTCAAGATTTTGTGAAAATTGGTGGACGAAAATGAATCGCATCACCTCCACTTATCGTTTCGTCCCTTCCACTCGTCGTTCCGTCTCTCTCATAATAAATTTCCTTGATCATATCTCCATTACTAATAATGGAGCTAGCAAAAAAATGAAAGAGGCGTTTTGATTGTCAATTAAAAAAGAAACATCTTTTATTTCAAACTTTTTTCTACAAAATGCACTTTTTCTACAAAAAAAAACGATTCCAGAACAAAATAAATGACCTATTCGTATTACCCGTACCCGAAACCATAAAGAACCATCGGAGATATTGAGCAGACCCAAACATTTATACGAAAATTGTATACGGAAAAAGTGGATTTAATGCATTTTCTTCTCTTGCGTTTATCTCGAAAGTATACTTTGCAGTTTGGCGCACGTCATCTCAAAATCTAATCGTCCGGTTTACTTCAAATTCGGACTGAACATATTGAATAACATATTCAATCGACAAACCGGATGATTTTTTCATATGTTCCTCCGTTTGTTAATAAAAAAAACGTTTAAAGTCGTAATTCTTTGTCGAAAATCGACTTTTTTTTTCTCAAAACAGTGCAATTTATGCAAACATTAAAATTTCAAAAAAGTATCCGGTGGGTTTGTATCTTCACCATTGTACTAGAAGTATATTTTTCCATTTTTTACTTTAGATGAATCTAGTTACCGAAATCACACGAGCCGTGCGGAGGCTACAGTCCTGAGGTTAAATGACAATAATTACGTTGCTTATGTATATTTTGCAATGAAAAAAAAACGGTGACATGTCAAGACTATGTACTATCTGTGTGCGAAAGACCGACCTTATCATCCCAATACCTGAGACGAAAAAAAAATTGAAAATCGATCTGTTTTTTTAACTTCAAGGGTTATGCATACCCCTTAAGGCAGTATTGTTGCCCAGAGCGCTGCTTTGAATGTGATTTTTGGGCTGGCTTAACCAAATAAATAACTGGACTCATAAACACACATGTTTGTTGATTCGGCAAGAATGTCAACCAATAAAAAAATGTATTGTAATGTACGTTGGTTTGCAACTGTTCGCTGTAAACGCCCCCAATTGGCTACCGTTGTTGCGGACGTTGTATGAATTCGAAAAAATAACACATTATTCTTTAACTGTTTGTGTTGTGATGTTTGGTACCCAATTCAGAAAAAAACAATGTTTACAAAACGGTGGCATGCTGAAATTGAATGATCAATTTGTCGTATTTTCTGATCATTCCACGAGTTATATAAAGAAAAAAGTTATTTCGACTCAACTCTGCTACGAAGTTTGAAAAACAGTCTACTGAAGGCGTATGCTACATCGGAACTCAATCGGCCAATTGGTTATTGAGACATCATGGTCGCCGATTCGAAAAGCATAGCCACGAGAAAAACGCGTTTAAAGTTGCTGCGTTTCGACGGTGTGCTCCGAGCGTTTTGTCTTCGGGAAAAGCAGAATTTGAGAACTTACTCCACTAATGTCATTCGAATCGTATTTACCCACGAAGTTAAGTGCATCGAAACCCACTTAATTTTAAAAAGTCTCATAACGGTTCTAATGACGATGACGTTTGAAAACTTTTCAATGATAAAAGTGATACTACATTAGTAAATGTATTGAACAAAAGGTACGAAAAAACGAATGATATCGAAGTTGTCGGTAGATCAATTTATTCCATAATAAAAATAATTTCCTACGGTGGGATATACATTTAGACGGGAAAAAATTGAGCGATTTTGAGGAATTTTTAAAACTAACCAATAAGTATTCTACATTAATCAAAGTGTAGGTATAAATATACCTACTGTATATTTAATATACTATAGTATATTTATGATACAAAAATCTTTTTTAAATTTCATTTATCATCGAAATGTTGGAGCTGTGGCAGAATGTTGCAGCAAGGATGCCGTGGGACCACCAGTGCAACCAGATCGCTCGTAAAAGTTAGCCCCTCTCTAGTCTCTTACGCGCCCATCACACAATCATAGTAGCGCGTGTCCGTGAGCGAGCGACGCTCGGACGTCTTCGGAAAGAGCCGAGCACGGTCGAAGTTTCTCGACCGCGCCTTCGGCAGCTCCACCAACACATGGACGCTGATCACTTTCATGTGCGGCCAAGCCGAAACGAAGGCTTCGAGCGGAAAAGCAATCTGAGCACGACTCGCGCGTGACTTCACCCGACGGCACGCGGGAGGCTTTTAGATGATTTCAATGCTTATTTAGCTCTTGATTCTCTGCGGTATTACTGTATAAAAAAAATGTATCGCGCACTCTGATCGCTTATTTTTTTAGTTTATACGTTAATTTAAATATAATAATAAATCTAAATTATAACTTATTTATCTAATATAAAATTGTTTACGCTTTACTGACACCCGTCCTTATGTCAAATAAATTATAATTCATAAAAGTAAGCGGAAATATATTTATATTCGTATTATTATATTAATTCTCATACTTTTATCAAGCGATAAAACATTATCCCCAAAAACAAGCTAATCATCCATCCGCCCGCGAATCCTAAGTACCAGAAAGTGTACATATTCTACAAGCGATGAGATGGTCCCGTTGGTAGCGTTCCTGGCTTCGGTCCGCAGCGGCCCCTAGTGCAATTTTTTCTCCAAATTTTTCATAATTTCTCATATTTTAGTCGTATTTGAGATTTTCGGAGAAAAAATGATTGAAAACAGATTCAAGTTCTGGTCTACTTTCCAAAAACACATTTTTTTTACTGAAAATTCATGATTCCTCATTTTTTCCTGGAAATTTCTCTTTTTCCTATGACCTGAGTGAACGGCTGCGGACACATATTCGGAGAAAAGTTAAAGATGAAAAGAAATGAGATTTTCGTTAAAAAAACTTATTATTATTATTTTTTTTCGGAAATTTCCCTTTTTCTATTACCTGAGTGAATGGCTGCGAAAATATTCGGAGAAAATTTAGAGATGAAAAAAATGAGATTTTCGTAAAAAAATCTTGTCATTTTTTTTCCGGAACTTTTTCTTTTTCCTATTGAGTGAACGACTGCGGAGGTATTCGGAGAAAAGTTATAGATGAAAAAAATGAGATTTTCGTAAAAAAAACTTATTACATTTTTTATCCTTCATAATTCTGAGAAATAATGAATTTCCGAAATTTTTGCAAGCATTATTTTCCATAAGGGGTAACACCACTGTAACGGCCTGCCACGAAGTGTTTTAGACAAATAATACTTGGGGTAATTATTAAGCATATATTGAAGTATATTGCAAAAAAATTTTATGGGAAAATATTACAAAATGACGACACTGCAGCAAATTCTTCCGAGGCATGTTGAACTTAAGGTGCTATGCGGCACGTAGTACAACTTGTGCCAATTTTAATGTGGACAAAATATTTTTTTTTTAATTTAGATGCGTGTAGCTAGTGAACCACGTAGGGGATTTTAGAAATATTGATTTTTGAGTAATTGCCGAGTATTTGACTAAAAATGTTCATCTAGACCCAATAAAACAAAATTTCATATGATTTCCGACATTTTCCCGTGATCGTAATTAAAATGAGGAAATATTCGGAAAAATTTGAAAAAATTCGGAGAAATTCGGAGAAACTCGGATGTTTGCGTAAAAATAATTGTCCGCAAAACTCCGAATTCTTCATATTTGTTCCAATTCATAGAAAAATTCGGAAAAACTTGCCGGAAAAAATCGGAATTTTTCAGAAAAAAATTTGCACTAGGGGCGCGGGATCGTTCCCAGCGCTCAGTGCTTTTTTAAATAATTATTACTATTAATTCTTATTTGATTAGTCATTTTTATTAGTTATCATTATTATTTTAATTAGTTATCGTTTAGTGTCGAAAAATTTATCGCGCACTCTGACCGCTTATTTTATTAGTTTGTACGTTGGTTTAAATATAATAATAAATCTAAATTACAACTTATTTATCTTATAAAAAATTGTTTGCGCTTACCTCACACCCGTCCCTATGCCAAATAAATTGTAATGCATATAAGTAAGCGGAAATATATTTATATTCGTATTATTATATTCATTCTCATATACTTTCATCAAGCGATAAAACATTATCATAATGCTCTATCGCTTGATAAATGTATATGAGAATGAATATAATAATACGAATATAAATATATTTCCGCTTACTTTTATGAATTACAATTTATTTGGCATAGGGACGGGTGTGAGTAGAGCGCAAACAATTTTTTAGAAAATAAGTTGTAATTTAGATTTATTATTACACTAGAATTAACGTACAAACTAATAAAATAAGCGGTCAGAGTGCGCGATACATTTTTCGACACTAAAAGATAACTAATAAAAATAATAATGATAACTAATAAAAATAACTAATCAAATAAGAATTAATAGTAATAATAATTTTAAAAAAAGCACTGAGCGCGGGGAACGATCCTGCGCCCCGAGTGCAAATTTTATTCCGAAAATCTCCGATTTTTTCCGGAAAATTTTTCCGTATTTTTCTATGAATTGGAACAAATATGGAGAATTCTGAGTTTTGCGGACAATTATTTTTACGCAAACATCCGAGTTTCGCCGAATTTCTCCGAATTTTTTCAAATTTTTCCGAATATTTCATCATTTTAATTACGATCACGGGAAAATCTCGGAAATTATATGAAGACTTTATGGGGTAACACCACTGTAACGGCCTTACAGGAAGCGTATTTTTTGATATTTTTTTTTGCGGAAGAAAATGTGATAAACAAATAATACTTGCGGTATTTATTGAGCATATATCTAAGTATATTGCTAGAAATTTTTATCCGAAAATATTACTAAATGGCGACACTGCAGCAATTCTTGGAAGTATGTCGAACCTCTGCGGCACGCAGATAACTGCCAATTTTAATCTAAAAAAAAGAATTTTGTTTTATTAAGTCAACATGAGTGTAGCTACTGAACCACGTAGGGGATTTTAGATAAGTTAGTTTAAACAATATTTATTAACAAATAAATGTTTTAAAAAACAAATTGAACACATTTAGTCAAATACTCGGCAATCACTCAAAAATCAATATTTCTAAAATCCCCTACGTGGTTCACTAGCTACACTCATCTAGATTTAATCAAAAAATTATTTTGTCCAGTTTAAAATTGGCACAAGTTATACTGCGCGACGCAGAGCACCTTAAGTTCAACATGTCTCGGAAGAATTTGCTGCAGTGTCGCAATTTTGTACTATTTTCCCATAACATTTTTTTGCAATATACTTCAATATATGCGTAATAATTACCCCAAGTATTATTTGCCTAAAACGCTTCGTGACAGGCCGTTACAGTGGTGTTACCCCTTAAGGAAAATAATGTTTGCAAACATTTCGGAAATTCATTATTTCTCAGAATTATGAGGGATAAAAAATGTAATAAGTATTTTTTACGAAAATCCAATTTTTTTGTTATTGGTTTTTTTTCTTAGGTACACGCTTTTCGCGTTTGTTACCTATTCTTTCCCCTCATTGTGCCTGTTTCTTTCCTCTACTGTTTTTTACTTTTTTCTCCATCTTTCTCCCTGTTTCCCCCTCTTGCGGCCGCAGCTGACTTCCTCCTCTGTATTACATTCATCATGAAATTTCTGTCATGGGTATAGGGAAACTGCGGAAAACCTATACCAATACAGCCGGTCATCGAGTTCGCCCCCCAGTCGTGGAACTAGTCTTATATCGCCGTGAAATGCCGAAGAAAAACATTTTACAACGAAATATACGCGACTGGGATTCGAACGCTAACCACTAGACCATCGCACCGGTTAATAACAAAAAGAAAAAGTTCCGGAAAAAAAATAATAACAATTTTTTACGAAAATCTCATTTTTTTCATCTTTAAATTTTCTCCGAATATCTTCGCAGCCGTTCACTCAGGTAATAGGAAAAAGGGAAATTTCCGGAAATAAATAACAATAATAAGTTTTTTTTTACGAAAATCTCATTTTTTTTCATCTTTAACTTTTCTCCGAATATGTCCGCAGCCGTTCACTCAAGCCATAGGAAAAAGAGAAATTTCCGGGAAAAAAATGAGAAATCATGAATTATCAGTAAAAAAAATGTGTTTAGGGAAATAGACCAGAATTTGAATATGTTTTAAATGTTTTTTTTTTCCGAAAATCTCAAATACGACTAAAATATGAGAAATTATGAAAAATTTGGAGAAAAATTTGCACTAGGGACCCCTGCGGACCGAAGCCAGAAACGCTACCAACGGGACCATCTCATCGCTTGTAGAATATGTACACTTTCTGGTACTTGGGATTCGCGGCCGGATGGATGTTTAGCTTGTTTTTGGGGATAATGCTTTATCGCTTGATGAAAGTATGAGAATTAATATAATAATACGAATATAAATATATTTTCGCTTACTTTTATGAATTATAATTTATTTGACATAAGGACGGGTGTGAGTAAAGCTTAAACAATTTTATATAAGAAAAATAAGTTGTAATTTAGATTTATTATTATATTTAAATTAACGTATAAACTAAAAAAATAAGCGATCAGAGTGCGCGATACATTTTTTTTTAATACATTAATACCGCAGAGAATCAAGAGCTAAATAAGCATTGAAATCATCTAAAAGCCTCCCGCGTGTCGTCGAGTGAAGTCACGCGCGAGTCGTGCTCAGATTGCTTTTTCGCTCGAAGCCTTCGTTTTGGCTTGGCCGCACATGACGTGCTCAGCGTCCATGGCTTGGTGTAACTGCCGAAGGCGCGGTCAGGAAACTTCGATCGTTCTCGGCTCTTTCCGAAGACGTCCGAGCGTCGCTCGCTCACGGTCACGCGCTACTATGATTGTGTGATGGGCTCGTAAGAGACTAGAGAAGGGGTAACTTTTACGCGCGATCTGGCTGCACTGCGTGGGACTTGCGCATCGGCGTGCAGTCTATATTTTTTAAATCGAAAAAAAAAACGATGCCTGGAGAATTCACGTATGTTTCGGTTAGGCGGTGATCGAAGTGTTGGTATTTGAGTCGAGTATGCATAGAAATGGGTCTAATTATCAGTAGCTGTGGCGATTATTCCTTTCAAATAAACGCTCGGACTACGTGACACGCCAATATCCACTGCTTATTGTTAGAACTCCGACAAGCAACGAAATAATGAATAATTATTCGCTGAAAGATGGAAATTCATATGCAATGAATTCGCTTTGTGAGTTATATATATTTGCCTTTTTAAGTCGTAGCAAAGTTTCACGCCGAGCGATTCGTTTCTTCGTGCCGTTCGTCCGAAGCACGCACGGCGCGAAGAAATATCTGTGTAATCAACCTTTGTAAAATACCAGGTCCGAAGCACGAACGGCGCAAACAAATATCTATGTTATCAAACCTGCTATTGTGCACTTTGGAGCCACGTAAAAAAGGCTATTCTCACGATTTTTTTGTTTGAGGATTTTATAAAAGATATGCTTATAAAAGTTGTTGGGCTTGATAAATAAAGTCTTGTAATACGTTTAAAAAAAATGTACTTCATTTTTATTCATTTTTAAGTACAAAAACTATAATTTAACGTAACCCCTCAAAAATAGGTGGGCTAGGTAGCTCCATCACAACTCGGCAACGGCTTGTCTGAAACAAAAAAATCAAAGTCCATTCAGTTCACAATGACACCAGCTACAAAATGACTCTCGGATATAAAGTTTTATCAAAAAATAATAAAAGGGCAGATGAAAAACAAAAAAGGTTTTTAAAAACGCGTTTTTCTCAGTTTATCGCAACAAAAAAAGAGTAAAAATCAAAATTTTCAAACCATCCAGGGTCATGTTGTTGCGAATCATGTTTACAATATGTGGTTCAAATTTCAAGAGAATCGATTTATTAGTTTAGAGATACGATGGAGCTAGATTTTGAAAACGTTTAAAAAAAACGCGGTCGAAGTTTATTCTATGAAAAACTCTTACCTAAACTCAATCGACAATTCCTGCACCGTACAAAATCCCTTCTAATTGCTCATCATTTTAGTTTTGTTATTTTGTTATTAACAATTATCTGACGATTTTTTAGGCAAATTTTTCACTTTCCAAAAATTTGCCTAAAAGATCGTCAGATAATTGTTAATAACAAATGAACTAGACAATTCCAGAGACAATTTTTTTTTCAAGATATATTCAACATTTCAAGTGAATCGGTTGAAAATTGTCTGAGTTATGTTTCCGGCCAACTTAAAAAATGCAGTTTTATGATAAACGCTGCACAGCCACCATTTTGGAATTAATCGCTTCAAATAAATTATTGTATACAGTCACTGATATGTATGATAATCACCCTTTTTTGTAATCTCGATTTATTTTGTTGTTTTTCGGAAAAAAAATCCCCAAAACGCCTATTTTTTCGGCCTCTAGAGTGACCTAAGGCCTTAAATTCAATACCTACAACTTTTGAATACAACAATATTTTTTAAATACCGTACGTACTTCTCTAGGTATTATAATGTAGATTGACGAGAATTTTTGTTTTTTGTTCAAGGAAAAAAATTGTGAATGTTAATGTCACGCCGCGGAGCGCCTAAAAAAAGATAACAGAAGAAAATATTAGTAGTCGGCCATTTTGTGCATCGAAAGAAAAAAATTCTAACATCTTGATATTCACACTAAATAGATGTGTAATTAATTTTATGAGTGAATCACTTTTTCGTACGAAAAAAATTGTTAAATTCGTACATGATTTTATATACGTTACTGTGACCTAAGGCCTTAATGCAGTATTGTTGTCTAAGGCGCTGTCTTGGTGGTGATTTTCAAGCTAGAATAACCAAATGAATACCTAAAATAATAAATACACATGTTTATCGATTCTTCAAGAATGTGAACGATTTTTCTTTTAAATATACTGTCGTGTACTTAGAGGAATTTGTTTGCAACCGTGCGCGGTAAATGCTTCCAATTGGCGACCACTGTTGTGGACGTTGTATGAATCCGAAAAAATAAACCAAACATATTCTAAATCTATATGTGTTGTGATATATGGTCCGATTCAGAAAAAAATGTTTATTAAACGGTGGCATGCTGAAATTTGATGATCAATTTGTCCTATTTTTCTGATTATCCTACGAGTTATATGGAGAAACAATTAATTTCGACTCAATTCTGCTACGAAGTTTGAAAAACACTGTACTGAAGATGTGTGCCGAGTCTCAGCTCAATCAACCAATTGGTTATCGAGATACCGTGGTTGATTTTAAAAGCATTGTTTCGAGAGAAACGCGTTTAAGGAGTTTTAGGATAATTGAAAAAATGTTACCATTCTATTGAAATTTATACAGTAAATTCTATGTCATATTATACTGAATGGACACTCGACATTTTTAATTGATCGTCTACACCGTTTCTTTAAAATTTGCAATTGAAAAAAAAAACACTTTTTAACATAGGAAGATGCCTACGCCCATCAGGAATGGCAGTTTTACGCACGAAATGGTGTGAAAAAATGTGCAAAATGTCATGAAAAATTGTCAAATAACTCACAAGGAAACGTTGCGAGGTCGATGTCTCCGATTTCGATGAAATTTGGCATGCTTGTAGAATGGGTAAAAATAGACGACATGTATTTTTTTGTATCGGCGAAACCCGATTTTCAAGGGTTGAAAAGCACCCTCGAGAATTGTGGTATTTTTCGATTTTCGTCTATAACGTTTTAACGGTACGAGATATGAAAAACTTCAAATTGCAACAATGTTTATTTTTTCGTGTACTATACATTGGAGATGAGAACAATGCAGATAGCAACAAATTTCATATTGTTTATTGCAAATATGCAATTTTTTCAACCATATCTCCGAGAATTTTGAATCGATTGGGATGTAAGTTTGCATACATGTAGAGAATGAAAAAGTGCGGATACGATTTTTTTCTTTTTCCGATATCTCACAATTACGGATTTGAAACGACGTGTCGATTTTTTGCCGAGAGCATCGTATTATCAGCTAGCCTTTTGTCACTTCGGTCTAAGTTCACGTCAATATATGTTCGTGTTATGACGCAATTGCACATGTATAACATTCCAGCCCCCCCCCCTCCCCAACGGTCCCCCTCTCGAAAGGCAAACGTTCAATGTTCTTATCGGGCGGCATGGACGAAAATTTGTAGAAATCAAAATGGGTTACAAAGAAAGTACAATCAGTCAAAATAGTCGATAGACATTTTCTCGTTTTCGAAATAAAAATAAAGTTCGAAGGGAAAAAATGTTGTATTCTTCGACTACTAGACGTTCATGATGATAATGATGAGTACAGCAACAAATGGTGTGTTGTTTATTGCAATAATTCGTGAATTACTTGTGAAAAATCACTCTTCAGTTTCCTACTCATATGGACAGAGGCAAGGCTCGCAATCATGGACTGACGTCGTGCTTCGGAAAGCAACTGGATTACAATTGTATATTTACGAAGAAATTCCACTCCGCTCACCGTATCGAAGGCATTATCTGCAAAGATTACAGCGTTTTTGGGTTGCCGCTGAAACTTATGAACAGAATGATGCAAACATTTTTATCAGCTTATAACGCAGCATAATTTAAGGGGTTACCCTCACTTGCAATTTTGAAAAAATCGATTTTTTTATTGCATTTTTTCGAAGTATAAGTATCTGAGAATATGTCCTGAAAATTTCAAGTCGATCCGAACAAAATTGACCGAGATATGAGCGTTGAAAGAGAAGAATCCGTTGTGTAAACGACCGGCTAGTCTGCCGTCTGGCGCGCTCGACCATCCCTCCGACCTTCAATGCATTGTTCGATGAAAAGGGTCGTATACCTGGCATTCACAATGTTCATATAATAGACTGGAATTTATAAAAACGTATTTTCGTTGTCTGTTATGGTCTAAACTCGTCAGTGTAGCTCGAAAGTTCTACTATATAAGACGTATATTCCGCTGTTCATAATATTATAAGCGCAGTTTTTATTCATTTTACATTCAAAAATGGATCGAAAAAAAGGTTCGCGACAAACAAGAAGCAGTGATAATTTACGGAAATCTCGACCAAAAAAAAGGAAGGGTGTTTTTAACCCCAACCTGGCCGAAACGGAAACTGAAAGTTTCAGCACGTCTGCGAAGAAACTGAAAAATAATATTGATATAACTGTGAATCAAAGTCCTAATATTGAATATCGGATTTTGAACTTTTGGGTTGTGTTTGCTGCTATTTCAAATTTAGTGACATTATATTGCCGTTAGGAAATTATATTGCGTCATATTGCCGTTGGACTATTCAACGAAGTTTCAAAATCATTATTATTTTATTTGAACTCAATCGGAGTGAGCTGTGGACACAACGCCCACGAATACGCTGATAAAATGGACGAAGCACGGATCGCACTGGCAGAGAGACGTGCGGCCGAGAGCACTCGTGAAGGAAGAATGTTACGAAGGCAACACCAAATTTCCGTTTTGCAAGCGGCATCGTCGGCGGAAGAACTTCTGTGTGGGCCCGGAATAGATGACTCTATGTAAGTTTACAAAAAAAATATTTTCTTCGTGTAAACTGAAATTGAAACTTTAAACGCGTTTTTCTCAAAATGGCATTTCTGAAGTCGGTGACAAAGATTACTCGAACACTAATGAACCGATCTTCTTGAAATTTTGCAGGCTTATTTAATACATAAAAATGTAGTCTTTAATCGTTCGATTTTTTTTCGTTAAAATCGAACCATTAACTATGACTGTCCGCCATTTTGTAAAAAATGAATATTTTTTAAAATCCTTCGATTAAAGACTAGTTTATACTTATATTTGACTAAATCCATCCGCATTTTTTTTCAGATGATCCACTTCGCGACAATGCTGGTCACCGCAAACCGTGTATATAAAAACATTATTTCATTGACGGCCATTTGCCACTAAACAATGTAATATTTTTCAATAAAAAAATTACTGAAAGTTCTTCAAGATGTGTTCTTTAAGATGGTATATTGATCGATTAAAAAAGTTTTGTAGTTTTCTTTAAAAAAATTCATGAAAAAGGCCTTTTGTTTGCGCTACAAGTGGGGGTAACGCCTTAATCTTTATCTTTAACTTTAATTTCACAAACAGCAGGACCAATGAACGAAAGAAATAAATCTTCGCAAAGAGCGGCTCTCATGATAACCTTGAAATCGCCTTATTAAAGATTAATAGCAGTTCTGGTAATAGCGCGTGTTAGTTATTTTTTTCGTGTGTATTTATCAATTCGGTTTCAAGTCATATAAATTCACCAACGATCACTATTATTGCAGTTACGACGGAGAAACCAGCCATACATTTTGAGTTCGAAATACAAATAAAAATGTACGTTGATCCGGTGAATGCTACTCAACTTCTATCCATAGCGATAAGTGCTATGAATTTGTCTCGCACTCCAATCAACGAACAGGAAAAACAGTTCAGTAAGGATCTATAAAACAAGATCATTGAAGCGATGGATCAACCTATGAAAATGGAAGTCGAAACTGCTTTGGATTTTCTGTCACCAAATGAAATTCATGAAGCAGCCGCAATAGAAGATGACAGTGAAGGAGATTGGCACGATACATAGATCCAAAAATTTATGAAAATGTATGTACCCAAGATATGGAAGAATTGAGTTACGAATACAAGACAAGAGCTGTAGATTATTGAAGATCCGGGGGAAATGGGAATAGAAAGCTATCATGTGTTCAAACGAAAGTCAAAAAGGTGAAATCAGAGCCGCAGTTGCGCCGGTGGGCCCATAGTATAAATAAGTACTATGTACTATAACTACTGCATATTTGTAACACTCCAGCTCCCAGAGGGGGGCTGGAATGTTACAAATATGCAATTGCGTCATAACACGAACATATATTGACGTGAATTTAGACCGAAATGCCAAAAGGCTAGCTGATAATACGATGCTCTCGGCAAAAAAATCGACAGGCAGTTTTAACTCCTTAATTGTGAGATATCGGAAAAAGAAAAAATTCATATCCGCACTTTCCCATTCTCTACATGTATGCAAATTTACATTCCAATCGATTAAAAATTCTCGGAGATACGGTTGAAAAAATTGCATTTTTGCAACAAACAATATGAAATTTGTTGCTATCTGCATCGTTCTCATCTCCAACGTATAGTACACGAAAAAAATAAACATTGTTGCAATGTGAAGTTTTCTCATATCTCGTGCCGTTAAAACGTTATCGACGAAAAACGAAAAACACCCCAATTTTCGAGGATGCTTTTCAACCCTTAAAAGTCGGGTTCCGCCGATATAAAAAAATACGTGTCGCTTATTTTTACCCATTCTACAAGCATGCCAAATTTCATCGAAATCGGAGACATCGACCTCGCAACGTTTCCTTTTCAGTACACTATGACAACTTTGTCGCCCAAAAATTAAATGATTCGTCTGCAGCGTTTATTAACCATTGACATTTTCCTAAGTGATACCGATCAATTTTTCCCCACCGACGTAACGTAGGGACGAAGTGAGGCAATGTCGCATGAGTGCTGCATGGCGACCGTGTTCGAATATCACTAATCGCCGTGGCGCGGTTAGGCATCCAATAAAACACACTTTTAAAGAAAAGTGATATATTTTATTTATTATAAGGTAAAAGTTGCCTAGGAGGATAGTTGCCTCGATAGTAACCCGACATGTTTAGAAACAGGCATTGACAAGTTCAATGCTATAATATGGAAAGTACTAGTCCCCGCATCTCAGTGGGAGCGAGTCAGCGTGTCAATGCGTGTGTCTAAATATGTCGGGTTACTATCGAGACATCTATCCCACTTTTGCCCTAATACTGAGAAATTCCAATATACTGATATTCAATGAGCATCTGCAGTTGGTACAGTTCAGATGTTTGAAGAGAACTTTAAAATTTACGATGCGCTTCCCTTCTATCTGAGAAGAATTTCATGTGTCATCCATAACCTTTTTTTCCGAACCATTCCATTATCAACGTGTTCTAACCGTTTCTAGAGTGCCGCCTCAGTTGAAAAAATGCTCTCTTCACCTTTTTCGCTTATATGGTAGTTTTTGGTTAAACCGATTTGGTTTAATGAAGAAATAGAAATGTTTCTTTTCAATGGACTGCGTGAGTTGTACTCGCTGATGCTCGTGGTGATAGAATAGGCATCGCCAACCATGAAAAAAATAAACTCGCGATACAGTGCGCTGTCGCCAAATGTATCACATTTTTCTAAATATGAAATAATCGAAAAATACACATTGATATAACATTGAAAATACGTTAATAATCGGTTTGTCTAAAAAAAAAAATAATCTTAAATGGATGACCCGAAGTTTATTACAGTAAACGTTACGTTCGTTTCCGAACGAAATATTGGTGCGTCGAAATATTGGCACCCGGGTCGCGAATAATAGAACCCCCCCCCCCCCCCGCGCTCTGATTTTCTTTAAAGATATCCCGAAAGCTGTACCGAAACTCCTTGAGGAGGTTAGAGCGTTAGCCAACATACAAGAATTAATTTGAAAAGAATATGTTATCGTCTGGAGAATCTAGACTATACGGAGTCTTTACGATTTTTTGGACATTTTTTCACCACCAAACACCAGTGATAAAAAAAGGTTTAATGTAAGTCATTTTATTTGTGGTTAGATGGGCAAGGCGTTCGCATTACGAATAATGTTTTCCGGCTATTTATCATCAAGATAAACCATTACTAACAGCGGATTAAGACGTCTGGCCACCCTGACCGCTCGGAAAATGGGTATTTTGTTTTTTAATTCATAAACTCAAAAGTATAAAACGAAATATGTTTATTTTTTAACACAAGGTAAGAAACGACTTTAAGGTAGTCCTATCGCTTCACACTAGTCATACCACTGATCATACTTGAGACTTGTGACAATTTATATTTTTAACATATGCAAAAAAGAAATTTGTAATAAATACATTTTCCATGTGTGAACTGTTTAATGAATGTTCACATTTAATTAGAAAAATGAAAAAATAGTTATTCCAACGATTCGCACAGCATTTCTAGGTTTGATATTTGGCGATATTGGTTCTATCTCCGTCTCTTTTTACTCAACCAGGTGAGTTTAACCTCCAGGCTTTCAACGTCGATCTGTTAAAACAATGTCAGGTGCGGGAAATATAAAGCATTGTATTCGGGCCGCGACTGGTAAAAAGCGTGGAAAATTTGTGTCAGCGAAATATGTCGGTTAAAAATGAAATTTGTGTGAAAATTCGAATGAGTGAGATGAGGTTAGGACTACAGCCAGCTGTTGCCTTGCTGTCACGTCTCTTTATCGTAGCAAGTGGTAATAAATGCAATACCGGAAGGTCAAATTAAACTTGATATTACATAAAAATTAGGTCAATCAGCGTAATTTTTTCTGAGAGCACTGGATTACTACAAGTGTTCAGTATGTAAATCCGATTATTTTTAAGAATCTGACGGATTCCTACTATTATATACACTTTTGTAGCAACCGGAAATTGGGTTTTTGTACGTCCACTCGGAAATCCTTCACAAAAATACGCAATTTTAATATTATGTTTCACCGAAATTTCACGAGACGGCTGACGGTGCGGTTTTTGTAAGTCCTACCTTCAATCGGCAATTCTTGGTCCATACATGTCCCCTTCGGCATCTAATTGAGCATTCTGGACCTCTTTTTGAGAAGACCTACGGGCTTGACGTGCTTCTTTCGTGCTTTACGAAATACACTTTACATACGCACTGATCGAACCGCGCGGTCGGCCGATCGCAGCGGCTCGACCTTCCTACCGAAAAATACCTGTAACTTCGACACTTTTGCGATTTTCAATACGAACTACTGCTTAAATTGTTCGTAACATTTCAAGGTTTATTACGAAACAAAGAAAATTTAGTGTGGCCAGACGCCTTAATGCAAACTAAACCTTCATAAACCTTTAGGAGAAAAAAAACCCATGTTGCTCAACGTAAACCATATATATTCAATATCGAACCATCAAGGTTTAATGAAATATTACGAATCTTGACTGGCGAATGAACAGCATTGCTGCCAATCTCAATGTTCGCGAAGATGCCGTATTTCGGAAACACTTTGTATTGATTAATGGTAATAATAAATAATCTCGTGACATAAATGTGGATAGGCATCATTATAAATGACTCAAAGTTCGATTCCGAGTTGCATAAAACATTCGCAGTTTTTTCATAATAATAATCGATAACGTTATATTTTTTTAAGTTAGCACTAACATCATTTTTTTCTTATTTACGTAATGAATATATAAAACAGCATAATTTTGCCCTTCGATTATATATTTTATGAACTGGTATCTACAGAATAAATCTACACCTCGTGAGCATTTCTAAGTTCATTGAAAAACAATCATAAACCGTCATTTGACACAACTGGACCGCGCCAACTTTCTTAAAGGTGTTGCGGCTCGATCGCGCTCTTCGTGCGTTTTGTCATCGGGGAGAGCAGAATTCTAGAATTCACTCCAATAATGTCATTCGTATCGTATTTACCCATAAAATTGCGTGCATCGAAACCCACTTGATTTTAAAAAGTCCCATCACGGTTCTGATTACGATGACGTTTGATAACTTTCGAATAATAGCCCTTATATTATATTACTAATTGTACTGAACATATGGTTGAAAAAAAAACGAATAATGTCAAAGTTATTGTTGGTAGATCAATTCATTTTATAATAAAAATAATTTCTTAATCGATCTCGCAAAATCATTCGGAATAAAATTTATTTCTCAGGAACTTTGCATTATATACTCTATTTCTCAACCTTTGTATTCAATTAAAAAAATATGTTTACTGCCATTTACATAATGAATTAAATGGCCTACATATATTTTTTAAACTGAAAAAAACGATCCTTTGGAGAATTCGTGCATGTTTTTGTTACGAGGTGATCGAAGTGTTGGTATAGTATAGTTCACATTTCCCCCCTCTACTCGAAGCGTTGGTATTTGAGCCAAGTATGCGCAGAAATAGGTAAGATTATCAGTAGCTGTGGCGATTATTCATTTCCAATGTATGCCCAGACTACGTGACATTTGTCCAATCCACTGCTTATTGTTAGAACGACGACACGTGGGAAAGAACTGAATAATTACTCGCCAAAAGATGAAAATTCATATGCAAAGAGATCACCTTGTGATTTATGTATATTTTTGATTTATTGTGATTTATATATATTGTGATTTATATATATTTGTGATTTATATATATACCTTGTAATTTATATATATTTTTAAGTCGTAGCAAAGTTTCAAATCGAGCGAATCGTTTCTTTGACCCGTTCATCTGAAGCACGATTGCACTAGGGTTATTTACACAGATGTAGCGATATTGAAATTAGGAACATTCTTCTCAAAGTGAGGTTGACAGAATATAATTAGCCACGTGATCTTTTCGTCCGGCGTCAGAATAGTTTCTATTGAAAAACTATAATTTGTATATAAGTATAATTATAAGGATACTTACAGAGAAATTGTATATAAGTCCTCTATTATGTACAAATTCTATATTTGTATATAAGTATACTTACACCGATACTGGCTGGGCTATATCTATATCTATATCTTAATGTAGCTGTGATGGCTATATCTCTATCTATATCTATATCTATACCATAATGCAGCTGTGTTGGCTATATTTTAATTGCCTTGCGAACAAGCTAATTATCTTTGTTTCTATCTTTACTACGGGTGCTTACTGTAAACACCATAATGTTTTCCCTCAGTGTCAATGGACATAATATCAAAGATACTGTTAACCTCTGGTTGTCAATTTATCAACCATTAAAAGTTGCCGTATAATTAACTAATTGGATACAATTTCGTTATCCGTGAAGCGGTCATTAGTGATACTATTTGTAATTCAAACTGGCATCTTTTTGGACATAGAAAAAGTTATCCATATCCGTTTCAGGATATCTTTCGGATACCATGTAGTTAACATTTTGCAACCTGGGATGGCACGTATTTTTAAAAAATCAAAATTTCATGCAACAGTTGTATTCAAAAAGTAGTTTTTTTTCTAATTTTTCAAAAACGATCTTGTCAAGTAGAAGGTAGCGATATTATCAATATTTCTACCAAGTGTCAACTCAATCGGCTTATTAGTTTTTGAGTAATCCAGCACGCCAATTTCGAAAATGCAGGTTTGAGAAGAACCCGTTTGAAGTTCACATATTGAAAATTTGAATTAAATTGCACGAGGTACTAGTAGTAATTATTTACTTAAGTAATCGGTTATAAAGTAATTAAATTATCACTTATAGTAGTATTGTTTGGGTTTGTTTTTCATTGTAGCTTCCATTGTACAAGGTCTTTACCCTTATTACATTCCCCATCATATCCCACTTCGAATTCCGACAGTTCGCAACAGTTATAATTACAGTAGTACTACTGTAACTATAACTGTTAGTTGTTAATTGAATTACGTTTTGCCTATCTATGCCTGCCTCTGCGTTTTCGCTTCCACCTGCGGGACGCGCTCTTAATCTGAGCGATGAGGCACAGCGTTGAAGGGTTGCGGCGTCTGAAGATTTTTTAATTTCGATTCGAAACTTGGGAAAATATTCGACATATATTGTTGTATCGTTTAAGGGGTCTTCTCACTTTAGACGCTAAAAAAGGCTATTTTCATCATTTTTTGATAGGTTTATATTATAGATATTGATATGAAAGTTGTTACACTCAATAAATGGACCATCGAAATTCATTTTGAAAAAACTTTATTTATTTAATGGGCTATACCAGAGTGACACTTTCGGAGAACCGATTTTTTTTTGCCTTTTGCGACAGTTTATACTTTCAAGAATATCCTGTAAAAATTTCAAGGCCGTATCTCTAATACTCCCCGAATGTTCGATCGATAGTTAAATCTTTAAACGCGTTTTTCACGAAATGAGATTTTTCAAATTTGCTGACATTGTAACTCAAAGAGCAATTATCTGATTGACTTGAAATTTGAACTGAGCACTCTTCAATATATTTACTCTACAATGACGTAGAATATTTTTGATTGGATGAAAATTGACCATTTGGCGTTGAAAAAAACGACCATTTTATAGGCAAGAAAACAGACTTTTTTCATAACCACGCCATTTGGTTAGATTTTGATATTTTTCGAAAATCCTACGTCATTGTACAGGAAATACCTTCCAGTTTAACGACATTTTTTCCTTTTTCGGTTTCAGCTACTCAATCGGCCGGAATCATGTCAGCAGTGGAGGAACTTTTTTTTTGGCGCCTCCGAAGGCATCGCACAAGTCGCTTGGATCTCAATATTTTTCTATGAAAGAATTATGTAATATAAGTTAAATATAGCCAAATATATTCTTAATTTTCCGAAACATTTAATTGAGTACTTCTCTTCCAAAAAATTCACGAAAATCACCCAAATTTTCAGCGTTCACAGTGGTATAGCCCCTTAAGTCACTATTTTTAGACGAAAATGGTAGTAAAAAAATTGTTTAAAAAAATTGTAGTCTGCGCTGTTGATGATATCTCGGAGATGGATCATCCGAAACAAAAAAATCAAACGGCTTTAGATTCAGTATGTTAATGGCTATAGAGCATATCATACGATTTTTGATATATGCAAAAATAACAAAATGGCGGACATTTTTCGAAAAAAACGTGTATTTTTCACCGTTTTTGGCAAAAAAATAGTAAATATAATTTTTTTTAAATCCTTGATATGCGCTATAGCTATAGTTGTAAAGAATATGTGGTTAAAATTTCATAAGGATCGGTTCAGTAGTTTCGAAGATTTTATCGACAAGCCGTCGAAAAACATTGGTACGAGAAAACGCGTTTAAGGTTTGTTTGGATTATATAAGTACATAAAAAATGTTTTGATGTATTTCGTGTATTTATTAAGTAATAACTTTTATATCAATATCTATAATATAAAACCATCAAAAAAATTCATGAAATAGCCTTTTTAGCGTCTAAAGTTGGAAGACCACTTCAAGAAAAAAATGTATATTTCGCCTTGAATCCCGACCTTGTAACTCCGATACTCTCAGCATAAGAAATACATTAAAAATCGACCTGTTTTCGGGGCCCCAAGCTATAGTAAATAGAATATTAAAAATCGATGTCAACGGTGATGTTATTTTCGAGAATATCTCTTGTGACGATTTTTTTCATGCTCTTTGCAATCGGTATTCCATTATATCATCTGTGGACTAGCAATAAGTAAAAAAAAAACAATGATGTGTATTTTCGTTTATATAATAAATCAATTTGCGTTCATTTTCGTTATGAGGTGACAATGTAGTCAGATGAAATATGCATAGGGGTAGAAGCGATAAGTAGTTTCTACGATAACTTTTTTCGAACAAACGCTCGAACTACGTGACGTTATACCAATTCACTTCTCATTGTTAGAACCCAGGCTAGTGATGAAGAAGTGAATAATTATTCGCACAAAGGTGGAAATTCACATGCAATGCATTGTGACACATATACATTTTCCTATATAAATCTGAGCAAAGTTTCAAATTCCCACATTTTTTTTCAGCGTCTCGTGCCATCAACGTTCGTAGCCTCCAAGCAAAGCAAGTTCATTCAAAGCACCGTCTTACCGGAGTGAATTACGCGGGCACAACTCTAAAAGATTTAATAAGGTAACAGTGTTCCCAAATGGAAATTACAAAAATATAATTACCCGGATTATCGTTTTGATCTGAATTTAAAAAGTTCCTATTGCAAACAATAAGTTATATATAAGTATACTTATACTTATACCAACCGTAGTTTCCTGGCTGGACAATCTCAATATAGTTATTTCAGCTATACTGGTATTGTCTTGCCAACGAACGATTCATTTTTATATATATATCTTTGCCAATGGTGCTTGTTGTAAACAGCAAAGAGTTTTCGCTCAGTGTATATGACCAATTTAAATGTTCAATTGATTCAGCTCAGTGAATGTTATCTTTTGTTAAATCATGTTTTTCAACGGATTGTCATGAACTCTCCGAACCGGTCAGTTATTAAGTAATTGAAGTACATTTCGTACTTTTCATTGCGATTTTTATTCGCTGTGGTACACACATTTGACAATGGAATTTCCTGACGAAAATACTTCTAGGTGTACGTTCGTGGGTCTACTGCATTTTTCGAAGTCTAGTCGTAATGAAGATCATCTTACTATTCGTCTGCCTTGCAATTGGCGGTAAGTACATTCAACATGAGTTTCGTAAGGTGAGAGTGAGGATTTTTTGAGACAAGTATTATGGCTCTCTGCATACACGACCATTCGTAAAGTCAATACAAGAAGCTTCGAGACATACATTTTATCAACAAATCAATCAATGATAAAATAATAGAGGCTCGCTATTATTGAATCATTATTTCTCACGATTGGTACTTATAACGTAATGTAACCGTAAAGGGGCAATACCTTCGCATGTGTTGTATTGATCGTTTGACGTTAGCGGCTATAAGCATTTTTTGAAAATGCAGACATTGAGACCGCTAAAAAAACTTCAATAATTGTGTTTCAACGCAACTCTTGTTTGCCAATCCCATTGAGCTTCTCGAACGTTTGCCCTGCAGGGCGTTCAATGGCTGCTTTGTTGTTTCCCCGAATGCATGTATTTTTTTTTAGACATCTTAACGGCAATCCTAATTAAAACACATTTTTTCGCTATTAGATGTTATGAGAGTCGTGTTCGTATAAAGCAATTGTCAAAGTATTTTTCTTCCGATTTTGGTGCTGCTGTGACAAAGATCTCACTTACCGATTTTTCAAAAGAGCATATTCATTTTATCGCGAAAATAAAAGTCGGCGGTTATCACAATTGTCATATTCTGTCCGTATAAGTACATATTCTGTCTAACTACTAAAAAACCCTCCATCTTTCGATTCAATGTAGCCGCAAAAATCAGCCATAATTAATCTTCTCCGAAAGCACTCATGATAATGTCGCTCAAAAACACCGCCTAACGAATAAACAGTTGATAGACAGCACCAAATGATCCTCATATGTATTCTCGTAGAAGCAATGGGTGCCCGTTCGAAACGTGCCGGTGGCGGAAAGAAAATATTACTTGAAGAGGCGCCACATTTCGTATCGTTAAGGCGAGAAGGGCAGCATGTATGCGGTGGCGCCCTCATAACGACACAACACGTGCTCACCGCGGCTCATTGTGTGTTGGATAAAGCATTCACGCATCTCAATAAAACACAGGTGGTGAGCGGTAGGAATATAGCTGCTCCAAACATTCGTGGACGTTCTATAAAAAAAATCTCGCCACATAAAGGCTTCCTAGAAAACAAATCCTGGTGCAACATAGCTATTATCACGGTACGAGAATGAGAAATATTTATTCTACGCATTCTATCGCTTTGTTTTATGAGTCTGCATTTGCACGTTATCGGAATTTTTAATATATCGAAACGCTGAACTATTACATCCCGAATGACCTATGTGACCTGCAGGTATCGCAGTCCCACGGCTACTCTTTAAATCAAGGTCGTCGCATAAACCCAAACCTAACTACCCGAACGTTTTACCCAGTTTTCTCCTAATACGTTGCAGTTATCATCGCAAGTCACATGGAACATAAAGCGTAGCCGAATAGCATTGCCAAATGCAGCGCTACCTTATCACGAGCGCGCCACATTTGCGGCACTTCAAATAAGGTCTCCTAAAGAATGGAAAAACGGCATGCGAGAACTGACGGTGAAAATAAATCCCTACAACGCAATTCTGAACTATTATGATCCGGTCTTTTATGGGACGGTGGGAAGTCTCCAATTCATAAGCCCCGTAAGTTCTGACGCTGGGTAACCTTGTCCCGTACTGATCACTGATCATTGATCGATGTCGTGTAAGCGAGATGGCAGAGGATCGAATACGCATCCTAGCCTCCGTGGCAAATACAGTAGAATCTCGCTTATCCGAGGTAATGTGGGGAGAATGTATCTCGGATTAGTGAAATCTCGGATAATACGGAAAACTGTAGCAATATAGGACTATTCCATGCAAATGCATAGCAGATTCTCCCGTTTTATTCGAGATTCTGCGTATTATCCCAGGATACACCTCGGATAATACGCAGAAATCGAAGGTCGGATAAACAAGGTTCTACTGTACCAGCAAATACGATAATATACACACAATATTCGAACAATTTGAGAATAGTTAAAATCCACTTTTCGAGACAAACTAGCCTTGATGTTGACAAGAGGACACAGATATTTTATCTTTAAAACATTAGAGCATGTTTTTGTCTTGAAATGATTGAAGCAAGCAATATCGCTTCGACTTTATATTTTTATTACGGTGTTTTTCTCAAATCGAAAAATAACTACTGAACATTTTGTAAAATTTCTTACCTCAATGAGTAATTGTAATTTGCTTTGTGCGATTTTCTTTTTATTTTCATTCAAATATGTTATCGTCAAAATAATCGCGTTACTGATTCGGTGATTGCGAGTTTTAATACAAACAGATCGCAAAGCATTGTTCTTTGACAGCGGGGATTAATTTATCGTCGTATTTACCTAAGAAATTAAAAATTGATTCAAGAAAAAAACGCATTAGTATTATATTTAAGACGTTTGCTACCGGAAGGTGTACAATTAAACACTGTTATAATGAAAATATTTTTCTATCACTACGTATTGCATTATTATTAGTTTCGACCTTTTCACCTTTAATTATGCAACTAATTCAAATTGTTCGTTGGGCATTGCTATATTAAAAATATTCTCCTATATTTACGCATTTACGGAGATCTCTCTGGTATATATCGTTTTGCATCTCTCTCGCACGGAGCGCACTTCTCAGGTATCATTCTGCCACATACACAGCTCACTTCTCATTATTCATTTGTTTCGTCTCTGTCGCACGTAGCTTACTTCTCGAGGTCTTATGAATAGTGGCGCAATCCCTGTTTGACCACATTTTTGTAGCCACTTTTTTCAAGTCTCGCAATTAGAGTTCGGACTTCTCCCACTCTAGCCTCCATGCGTCTGCTTAAGCGACGGTCGTATATACAGGTCTGGGCACTCCCGTATATTCCGTATACCCCACGGTCGTATATACAGGTCTGGGCACTCCGTTCAAAAATGCGTAACTTTAAGTGACGCCTCTATTTGCGCATTCCACCGCGGCGCTAGTGAAGGGGAGGCACTTTTGTTTATACCGTGTTTACGGGGCATGGCATGCACGTTTGTGTGGTGACGGTCGTATGTACGTGTGGCCCAGCCCCCTGACACTGGCCTACTATTCCTTTACGATAAAAGGAAACGCGTTTTGTCCCGGCTTTTTAGTTGTTGAAAGCGCCACTACCTAGCGCGGGCTGTTATGTGACAGCCTTCGGTTCTAAATACTCCGATCAGCTGAACGATTCGATACTTTCGTTTCGTGCTGTTATCATTATTGCGATAACTAGACTTTTATTCATGTAAAATATTCAAAACACCGGTGCAACACACACACACACACACACCACGCACACGCACACACACACGCACGCACGCACACACACACATATATATGTATGCACGCCTGTCACACGACTACTAGCGCCACATTCCGGAAAGGACATTTTGCGAACAGCATTTATCTACCAGTGTCAGCCCCCTGGTGTGGCCTAACCTCGTTTTGGCGGGGTGATTTCGAGTATATCGTAGTCACGGTTTTTATTCAATACGGAATAACAAAAGATGAAGTGTCTATATATTGCGATGCTGAAGCGGTCCATGATTCCGGGATGCAGAAGTGGATACATAAATATCCCGGAGTACGTCTCATTATTTAAAATTCCGAATGATGACTACTGATAGTTTCTACTATCAGTAGTCATCTATCTGAGTCACCTTTACAGTCACCTCTATCTGACGCCTCGATTTGCGGAACTGGCCGCAAAAGCGTGGAGCGCTGCTATCTCGGAGGCATGTGCGACAGAGCGCGATGTATGCGCGTATGCGAATTCTTTCCCTTCACGTGGCTATGATGAAAAATTAATACATCCTAAATAATTAGTCGAACACAAAAACTAAAAGCATAAACCGAAAATATGAGCGATGAGCCATTAGTTCATGATACTCATCGTCTTTGACATGGATATGCCGATTTAACTATCGCTCAATCCAATTACGTTTTTTTTTTCGTTTACGGAAAAGAAGAACATTCGAAATTTACGTGTAGCACGTATTCCTTTCATTAGTAGTAGAAGTAGAAAAGTAGTAGAAACTATCAGTAGTCATCATTGGGAATTTTAAATAATGAGACCTGCTCCGGGTTATTTATGTATCCACTTCTGCATCCCGGAATCATGCACCGCTTCGGCATCGCAATATATAGACACTTCATCTTTTGTTATTCCGTATTGAATAAAAACCGTGGCTACGATACACTCGAAATCACCCCGCCAAAACGAGGTTAGGCCACACGTACATACGACCGTCGCCACCACGGTCTTACATACAGGTCTTGCAACGAAGCTAAATTTTCGTGGTGGGGGTAGGCACTCTTATATGTTTTAATTTTCGATTCACTAGGCGCCGCTACGCGTCGCTACTAGCGAGGGGAAGTAGTTTCCCCCTTACCTCTTACCGGCGAATGAGCCAAAGGTGTTTACGTCACGCAGCCAACGGCGCATGCGTTGCGGTCAGGAGGGAAAAGGACACAAGAGCTATTTCTCTCTTCGTCGCATCACTACTTCCCCTTGCCGTCACGCATCAAGCGGCAGAAATCGGAATAAAAAGCAAAACATCTAAAGGTGCCTACCCCCACTACCGCCGTTGTCAGACCTGTATGTAAGACCGTGGTCACCACACAACGTGCACGCCATGCCCCGTAAATACGGTATAAACAAAAGTGCCTCCCCTTCACTAGCGCCGCGGTGGAATGCGCAGATAGAGGCGTCACTTAGAGTCACGCATTTTTGAACGGAGTGCCCAGACCTGTATATACGACCGTGGCCTAAGCGCACCAAATCAGCCATATATTATTTACTTGTATAGCTTGCTGTTTACCCTTCCCATTGCAGTACGATCTCGGTGGACCCCTTGTTTATAAACGGAGAATCATCGGAATAGCTGGCGAGATGCCTAAAACACATCGTCGTGGCTGCTACTTCATAAACGTTGTACAATTTAAAACATTCATAGAAGATTCTGTAAATGAAAACCGCCTATAAACTCACAGCATCCATCTGTAATTTCGTAGGCGCCAAAACGTCGGCGTTTTTAACTATTTAACATGGACATCAATTTTGTATCCCGCCGATCCTGCCCGGAGAAATAAATTACGCCCTATAGCAGGGCATAGAAAATTGAAAATTTTACTTGTGAAACGTAACTTAGGAACTGATGCAAATAATGTATTACTCGGAAACGGAAGCGGAGAATCAAATAAAAGTATAATTTCCAACATTCTTCTGCGATACGAAACCACTTCATTGTCTAATCCTTTCCTCAGCGCGCTGGTTTTTTACATACATTTATTTGCTTCGTTATTGCCTCTTTCGGAAGATACACATGAATCAGCCGTGAGAGAAAAAAAATTGTTGCGATGTCCTTAGCTAGGATGTTTTTGGCAAATGCACCATCTTAAGTGCACACTCCGAATAATTCGTGAAAATAAATTTTAATGGAAAAACGTTTGCTGCTTGATGGTTTCGAGAGAGACAATGTATCACGATATTAACATTTTTCCGGCGACACGCTTACTAGAATCCGCTGCAAACTCCGGTATCAAGGAGACTATAGGTGCGGTCCACTTAAGGCGGAATGACACCTCATCGCGGTCGGTAAGGTAGAACAATTATAGAGACCCAAAAATCTCTGAAACGGCTCTTCAGATCCCATCGAAACTTTGCCAAATGACGTCAAATAGATAAACGAACAGCTGTCTGCCCCTCAAATTTTCTGAATTTGAGGAAAAAAAAGTAAATTGGCTTATGATAAGCCAATCTTCGTTTTTTTCTCTCCTCGGCGGGAAGGCGAGGATTGCCGAGAACCGAGAACCGAAAATACACCACGTGAAATACACTTATCTATTATTTATATGAAGTGAATACTCAGTGCATAGGATATTATAACGTATATGTATAATGTACTGCACATGCTCGTACTTTTTTCTTTACAATATTTTTATTTCATTTTGTTTACAAAGCAGCAGCAACAGCGTGGAACACATATGTCGCATACATACATACTGTAACGTGGTACACAAAATAGCAATAATTGCAAGAAAAGAATGTATATTTCTTTTCATTCTTGTCAACATATAATAATTATTTCCTTTCTCACTTACAGATGAAAAATCGGATGAAACACCTCAAGTGTCAAGTGACCAACCTCACTTTTATTACAGTGATCGAAAACCGAAAAAAAAGGTCAAGTGACTAACCTAATTTTTATTTCAGTGACCGAAAACCGACAAAAACCGGTCAAGTGACTAACCTAACTTTTATTTCAGTGACCAAAAACCGAAAAGTAACGGTCAAGTGACTAACTTAAAAAAAACAGTGTTCGGTCACTGTTCAGTCACTTTTGTCGGTTCAAAAAGAGCAGAAATGACCGTGACCGAAATAGGGTCATTTTTGGTCTTTTTTTTAAGTGTCCCAATCCACTAGGGCCGCGTCGCCCAAAATGCGATCCACTTGTATTTTTGCCAGTGGCGCCCGTGAGCGTGTGCCAGTTAGTGGACCGGAAAATCTTGCGGTCGTTGGCGTTGCGGGCGTTAAGTGGACCGCGCCTTATGGGGAAGGAGTTCAATCTCCGTATTCTGGCGTATCCGTAAAAGTGTCCTGAAACAAGGTTCCGCCTCAGCGGCGCTGCGGAAGTTAATTATTATGCGCTATATATACACGTATTTTTTGCGCATGCGTCGTTATCAGCTGTCTATCATAAGCTGACAATTCTAATTTTCTTAACCTTAATTCGTTTTATAAATAAATGTAGTGTAGCTGTAGTAGTGCCTTAAGATGTTTCTGCATTTAAGTCGTAGTGCAATTACACACCTAATTACGAAAAAAAATACCTCAAAAACGCCACAACAATTTACATCTGACGTAAATATTAATATCATTCAAATGTGGTCAGGTGGCCGAGATTATAGTGTGTAAAATATGTAGCAAATGTCAGCGACTGGGACATGCAAGTGTAAATTGCAACCTCACATACCACTGCGTCAAGTGTAGTGCTTCACACGAATCCGCAAAATGTAATTCAATTAACTCATCAATCAGCTCCTCCGCTGTGTAAATTGCAATAACCCAGGTCCCTCAGTGACCTATAAGTGATGCCTATACTACAAGTTCATATAGAAACGCTCAAAAGTGAGAACGACATTAGGCAACGACATCTCATCGAAATAATTGAAGCGATAAACACGAAAGTCACACCGGACATATCCTATGTATAAGTTATGGCACCACCCCCAGTGACAGTAACAACAGAGAGATTCGCTACGCCGTAGCGAGCATCACCCGCAGCATCACAAGTCTCGCCGCTACGATGAACCGTCATCTTACATTTTATATTAATTCAAGACTCAAAGATGCTGACAACGACACCCAAAGTCTAAGATCTAACTATTACTAACAGGGAACATCCCTCAGGTGACACCCTTCGATTTTGTTGAAATTTGAAAATGTTATAAAGTACCGAAAAGTAAGCGATACGTATTTTTTTATCGGCGGAAAAACGGTTTTAAAGGGCTGAAACGCACCTTAAAAATGGGGATGTTTTTCGTTTTTCGTCGATAACGTTCTGACGGTAGGAGATATTTAAAAATTTCAAATTGCAACAATGTTTATTTTACATACAATGTGCACTATACATTGGAGATGAGAACGATAACGTTATCAACGAGAAACACCCCTATTTTTGAGGGTTCGTTTCACCCCTTAAAACCCCTTAAAAAGATAAAAAAATACGTATCGCTTACTTTTCGGTGCTTTATAACATATCCAAATTTCAACAAAATCGAAGGGTGTCACCTGAGGGATGTTCGTTGTAAGATGGGTTTGTCAAGTTTAATTTTACGCACAATATCCAAGCACCGTATGGCACCGCGCGAGGTGCTGATTTTCATTCTCGTCTCGTAGAGTTTTTTTTTACTGAAATGATTTTTTTTAATTGAAATTATTTATTATGCCTTCTTTCGGTAAATACTCCCTCGTCCGATACTCTTTCAAAGTCGCCGTCACAAACAAACAATTTTAGTGCACGATAGTTGTTTTTTTGACAAGCGTCAACAATTAGCCGCCATAAGTCAGTTTCACCCTGTGCACTGGCTGTGTTACTATATTTTTGAACCACAAACTACACGAACGACGCCTACAGGCCGAATTTAACACCATATTTCAGGACGCATTTTCGGACTTTTCTTATACCATCTCTCCGTAAGAAGCATGGAGACTAAAGGAGTCCGAACACATATGGCGAAATGGGTGAAAAAGTGACATGTAAAAGCGATGATATTTCCTAGTTTGAAATTCAGCCACGGCAGCGCTCTAGTTCCAAAGATACCGCTGTGAAGTTTCGCGTTGGTCATACAACGAAGTGAGCTCTGAGTTTTATTTCCGTTTTATACGTCTTTATCGCGGTATATTTCTTTCGCGTGTGTATAAAGTGTGTACAAAGTGAAGAAAGAGCTCCAGCAAAATATTGTGACTTGTTACCTCGTAAAAGATAACGTATTGATAAGGAGAAGGCATTTTTTTTACATATTTAATGACATTTGGGGTAATATTTTGTTATTATAATTTGCCGGTTAAATAAATTGAGGTTATGGCGCCATGTGACGTTTTTTTTCCGCGCTCCAAGCCGGCGTAATTTCTATTGCAGTGAGGGATTGATGTGCATATTTCGAGTTGAAATATGAACAAAATTAATAAACAATACATATTTTCAGTTTCAACCATTATACTAGCTTGCAGCGTGGAAATTAGACGCCAGTTCAATTTATTCAACCTGCATATTACAATAACAAAATATTACCCCGCAAGACATCTAATATTTACAATAATGAATTTATTTATTTTTGCACATTGCTTCATCGAGGTCGAGATGGGTAAACCATGCGCATATCCGGGATGCCGAACTGAGCGACGTGCCGTCAGGGCGGAACGGACGCGTGCTGGATTACGGCAGCTATCGGTTTTTCAAGTACCCGGAGTAAGTCTTTTGCTGTACATTTTTTTCTTATTTTCGACAGTAAAGCACTTAGCAGCGCTGCTCAGTATCCAGCCAACGCGGTTCCCCTGTCGAGCTAAAAATCGCATAGCAGTGCCGCCAAGTGCTTTGTTGTCGATTATGCGATCAATACAGCAAACTCCCGCTAACTGTGTAATGAATAACTGTCGCTGACCTTCCCGCTTCAGGGGAAATGTCCGGGAAATTGTCAATACTATTCCTGCCTGGGCTTGCAATCTCCATTACGATGCAATCCTACAAGGTTCACTATTTCTTCAAAGTGACAACGATTAAAGGGATAGAGAAATAGCTCTCGAGTTGATTTGGGTATGTGCTATTTATTTTACTTGAATCTCATCTTCAGGATTGTCCGACATCTTGGCGGAAGAAACGAAATTCTGATACGCCGCTTCGTACAATAAACAGTTTGCTCCACGGTATAACCAAAAACAAATAAATAATGCAAACGAGTTCGAGCTCCATTCGTACCCGGATCTTTTGCTCGCGGGGAGTTGAACTCGTTAACCTCGGGCACGAGAGAACGATAACGAGATCCTCGAGCTTGCGAAGAACACCCAAACATTTGACCACACTTATTCATGAACAGTGGTGAGAATTATTTAAAAAAACAGTTCTAAGCGTCAAGTCTAAGAGATAAGCTCGGAGAAATTGTACACGCGCATACTCTGGAGTATCAGATCTTCGATTAATATATATTTCTCGTGTTATTCGCAGGTCAAGTTAACACAGTGTCAAGCTTCAATATCCGGAAGCCGACGTCCAACCATTTTTGGTCAAGTCACACCAATACTTTCAGGATTTCAAACAGCAATGTCTCAAGGACATACATCAGGCAAGAAGGAGTCGAAATAATATTAATGCCCAGTGTAACAACCATTATACGACAGGTGAGGGACACCAAATTGTACAATCAGGCTCTCGCCAACAAGAGGTATTAAAAACTAATACTTTTTCTCTTGAAACAGGTATCGCGACAGAAACCCCAAGTACTACGGTCAAGAAAGATGCCATGGATTCCATTCAGAGTCCAGAGAAATTGAGAGCGCTCGAGGCTCAATATCGAACCATCGTCTCGAATAAATTTAGGCGTGAAAGGGAAAAAGTGCGTGTACACTGGTACACAGCCAAGATATTGAATGTTTGATTAATTAATGTTGAGTGGGCGTAGATTGTGCGTACTTCGGAGGGGCTGACCATCCCCGATACGTCTCGTGTGTACACGAGGGATAGATGTACAAATTATGAACTCGAGTTCCATTTAGCCGCAGTTTAAACTAATCAATTTTCAAGATAAGCATTGTCGCACTTTCGAAAATATTTATTCGAGCGAAAAAAATGTATCCTTGGAGTAAATGATAATTATACAATTTTTTTAATCGGCCAGTAAATATTGCATAGATATTTATTGTTAGTCTGGTTTTTAAACCATTTTTATCAGCAAGCAAATATTGTTCGATCTTCCTTGTATTCTTCTTCACGCGAGAGACACATCGAGGATTTTTCGTAACTCGCCTCCTTTGTTTTTTTTTTTCATCAATTGAAGATGAAGAAACGATCAACACCGAATGTTCGTTACTGGCTTTATCGCACTTAAGCCAAACACATTTATTCAAAGACTCCAACTCACCTTGACGATCCTTGTGATATATTTTTTTTCTTCAATAATCAGCGTTCGCGATCTCACAGCGTGTAATTAATTTGATTCGTGCTGCTAGAATAAAAATATTAATGCATGAAAAAAACAGGCAACACGAACGAGAATAATGAGGCTCAACGCAAGAAGTTCGAGCCTCGCTCGCGAAATCGGCGAAACGCTTTTTGCAATGTTTAATTTCTGAATTTTGGTACCCTTCATGTACGCACGCAGATATTGTAGATTAATTCATTGAAAACAAAAAAGAATTCATTATCAAAATGCAGTTGATATACGCGGTTAAGAATTATTTGTATCCAGCAAAAGTCAGATAGCTATAAAAAGTTCAACGAACCGCCAACGAGCCTCCAGCCTGTCCTGCGCTACATCAATGTATGGGCTGTTCCATACCAACGCGAAATATTTTGAAAAATATATAATTTCATGAAATACAAGTCGTGTTCATTTTTGTGAAAAACAAATCAACGAACTACAAATGATTCATTATATAACCAACCATCGTAAATGTACAATCTAATCGGGAAGATGTACACATTTTTTAATCCCACAACATCTCTGCCACCTTCGTATCTGTTTTTGAGCATTGTAAACATTTGATGGGCGTGTAAGAAACAAATAAAATATCGGTGGTCCCGAAATTAACGTTTATTATTCATTCATCTTCAGTATTTTTGTTTTGCGAGGGTTTTTTGCTATAATTAGGAGTCCATAATTTCCGTTCAGATTTTTAAAAAATTACTTACATTTAGGAGCAAAAATAAAACTGATTTTTTCATTTCGACACTTAGTTTATGAGCAATATTTATCGCGAAAAAAAACTTTCCCGACGAGGGTGCAATCCCGGGCTCTGCGCACGTTACTCCAGCGTGCTAACCATTGAACTATCACTTGCATCACTATAATAAGTAGTTTTTTAATATTTAAGCAGTTCCCCCGGGATGGAGTTTAGATTCGGTTTGGATTGTTGGTTGGTTTGAGGTTTGATGTAAATTCTATATTCTTTTATTTTTGTTTGTCACCGAATAAAAATAAAACATTTGCGGTATCGATCGGCTCCAAGTCGAAAAATTACTGATATATTGACATTTCATAACTATGAACAAAAGCGTATCAATATAATTCATCAATTTCATAGAAAAAATGTACGACAAACTATTTCGAATCACCGCGTTTCCCGGCGTTTCCGGTATCGCCGCAGTAGAGGCGCCGCCACGCGGTAGGTGGTGTGAGTCGTAGCCGTCATCGCTTTTTCAGACCATTTCTCCAACACCGCGTTCAGGCTCCTTTACCTCTAGTCTCCATTATGTAAGACCGTGGTCTCCATGCGCCAAACCAGGAAGACTAGAGTAAAGGAGTGGACCATGGAGCCTAGATACCAGGAGGTTCAGCGAGGCCTTTCAACTCGTCCCCAAAACGAGAACGAGAAATGATGGCGCTGGGGTGCTCCGCAACCTATATGTATATAGATATACGCTAAACATAGGTGTGATCTAAGACAGATCACAGATGATGTACCTAACCCTCATTAGTGTTAAGGGATAACACCACTCTAGGACTTTGGAAAGACGTTTTCTTTCCTAAAAATACTTTGGTGTCATAAAAACAATATGCAATTGGTCCTGTAGCAAATTTTTTTATTTAAAGGTTCAATTATCGATTTGGCCGCAGCGCCTTGGACCGCGCGCTGAGTTGCTCGTACAACTTTAAACGCGTTTTTCTCGAAACCACTTTTTTCGATCTCGGAAGACGGATTACTCGACCACCTTTGCATGCATCAATTTTGATAGCACTTTTTTCGATCTCGGAAGACGGATTACTCGACCACCTTTGCATGCATCGATTTCGAGGTTGAAATTTTGATGGCAGCTTCACAATTATATTTTTTATGGGAGTACGTACCCGTTTTTTTTATTAAATGTAAACTTCTTTTTATAAACAATTTACTGCTTTTTTGGCAAAAAATCGATTTATTTCCTTCAAAATGCGCTGTTTTTGCAAATCTGAAAGCAAGTTTCTAGGTAGTCTCATAGCTAGAAATATATAAATTATCATTTTTGTTGGTTTTTATTTCAGGTCTTATATTTTACGAGAAAACCGTTCTCCCGTGAAGCTATATGGAAAAAAAACACGTTTTTCTAGATGGGCTGTATCGCCGCCATTTTGAGTTTGAGATCGTTTCTCGCTTTTGCGTTTTTTTTTCCGAACCGTCATGAGGAAATTATGAATCGGCGGATATTTCGACGTTTGATGTCACGATCGGTCTGTCGTGAGGTTAGAAACTCATCCGATCACTTTCACCTCGTTGACCAATATATTACTATATATGTCGGTCGCGCTGCACCCCAGCGCCATCACTTCGGGCCATTTTCGGGGACGCTTTTTTCAGCGCCTTTGCATTGCCGCTGAACCTCCTGGTATCTAGGCTCCATGGAGTGGACACTGTGTGCTAGCGATGTGGCTCCAAAATCACGGAAAATAAGAGTTGTAGGTGGCGCTGCAATCGGCTTTCCCTTATATATAGATATACTCTCTTGCTTAGCTTTCCGTCGGCTACTTATACATGGTTGTCTTTGGATTGAATTCATGCTCGAAAATAAAGTATTATATGATATGTAAAAAAATTATAAATAAAAACTCACATTTTGAATAAGTTTTGTGTATAGTTATTAATGTTTTATAAGAGGCAATGTTAAATGTGTATAATTTGAGAACGAAATATTTATTTAACCATTCGGTGAATCGTTTTCAAATTTGATAGAAGATTATTACATAGACAAAGTAAAAATGGGTGTAATTGCGATAACTTATTATTTAAAACATTACGCTCGTACAATAGAATATTTGTGATTATTATTATTACTTATTGTGAGAGTCATTTATTATTACACAGACATAATGTACAGCAAAATGCGCCTTGTTAACAGTACAGATTGTTTATTTATTTCATTCGCAGTGAACCATATTTAAATTTATTATTCCAAATTATATTGATTACTTTTCATTGTAACACTTCTGTCTGCCGTTGTTAATCGCACGCATGAACGCTTCCAGCATCGCTCTTAACATTATTGGAACAATAAAAATGGAAAACATTGCAAATCCTCCAGTACGTCATGCATTGAAGCTCAATCTGACTCTGTGCATTTTTTTCAGCGATGCAACAATCTTACCTTTTTCATTCTCATTATCTCACTTTCTACAACCAGAGTGCCGCACATTAGCTCCGTCAACTACGAAACACGAATCGTTTTTGTGTTTTCTAATAAACGAATAATATAACTGAACGCTCGCGAAAAGAAAAAAAACTAAATGTTAGTATAGTACAAGTTTGAAAACATCATGCAATTCCAAAAAAAAAAAACGGAAACCTCGATTTTGCCAACTTTCCTCTAATGCGCATGCCTAGAACCTTTAGCTACAAGTATTACTATATATCGGGGAATTGTGTTATAAGCCACTTCGAATTGAGGCTCTTTTCGGCGACGGGGATCGGGAGGAATCGCGCGCAGGAAAGGTTGAGGTGTCTTAGCACGAGTCCGTTTTGTAACAGGCAAAAATGTAATAACAGTTTATTTAAATAGTTACTCTGATATATATATAAGTTCTAGCTATTACACGCACGAAATTGGGCTAACACCATAGGCGAGATAAGTTGCCGGACCCGCGGGTGTCCGACGAGGCTTCCGCGTATTCGCGCTCACGGCCCTCACGCCCGTGGCTCGTGAGATGTCGATTTTCGGAGCGCGTCCGACTGTTCGCGTAATTTCGGAGGATTTTGCGAACTCGTGCCCGCTAACGCGTTCGCGACCTGCTACCCGCGATTGGTAGGCTTTCTTTTTTTTAACTTTTCAGGTTCTCGTTTCGCTGTGTGACGCTCGCAGATTTCTGGAGTAGAGAGAGCTCCGCTTTTCTTCGCCTCCCTTTATACTCTCACCCCCCTCTCCTAACCTTCCTCAACCGTCCTTCTTTTGAAATCGGCGTCGACAACGTCGCAGTGTATAACAATTGTGATCGCAGCGCCCGTTGCGGTCACTTAAAAGTCGGGATTTTGGGGCCGTCTTTCGCTGCTTATCTCCTATGGAGTGTTCACTCCTTTACTCTAGTCCACGGTCTTACATACAGGTCTGACAACGGCGGTAGTGGGGGTAGGCACCTTTAGATGTTTTGCTTTTTATTCCGATTTCTGCCGCTTGGTGCGTGACGGCAAGGGGAAGTAGTGGTGCGACGAAGAGAGAAATAGCTCTTGTGTCCTTTTCCCTCCTGACCGCAACGCATGCGCCGTTGGCTGCGTGACGTAAACACCTTTGGCCCATTCGCCGGTGAGGTAAGGGGGAAACTACTTCCCCTCGCTAGTAGCGACGCGTAGCGGCGCCTAGTGAATCGAAAATTAAAACATATAAGAGTGCCTACCCCCACCACGAAAATTTAGCTTCGTTGCAAGACCTGTATGTAAGACCGTGCTCTAGTCTCCCTGCGCCAAACGTTGGGTGCTTTTGGCATGAAACACGGTCGTATATACAGGTCTGGGCACTCCGTTCAAAAATGCGTGACTCTAAGAGCGTGTTCCGATATACGCTGCCGCTACTGACCAGTGGTGGCAGTGCCTGCAGATGCGTTCCTATATAGGCCTCCAGTCCTCTGTCACAGTGCCCTAGGGACAATCATGACGTCATTGATAGCCTCCATCTTTGTACTGCAAGCGCTGGTCCTCCGGAAGGTAAGGCACTCACAGTACAACAAAGGCGGCAAATCGCCAGTATACTGTAACGTGTCCCGTTTTAAAGTATCCACCGGTGTACGAATTAAAAACGGAACAGCGCCGCAGTACACTGAGTTGACGTCATGCCGCACAGCATTCACAGCGTATATCGGAACACGCTCTCAGTGACGCCTCTATTCGCGCATTCCGCCGCGGCGCTAGTGAAGGGAGGCACTTTTGTTTATACCGCGTTTACGGGGCATGGCATGCACGATGTGTGCCCAGGTAGCAATTTGAAAATAGTTGTCTATTAGTTGTCCAAATGGGTACCAAATGTCCGCTTGAAAGTTACCTATAAGTTATCATGTGTCCAAAAGTTATCTTTTTGGATGGTTGTTGACTTTAAGATAACTTCCGGGCGGACATTTGGCACCCTTTTAGTCGACTTTTAGACAACTTTTTGAAAATTGCTACCTGGGTGGTGACGGTCGTATGTACGTGTGGCCTAACCTCGTTTTGGCGGGGTGATTTCGAGTGTATCGTAGCCACGGTTTTTATTCAATACGGAATAACAAAAGATGAAGTGTCTATATATTGCGATGCCGAAGCGGTGCATGATTCCGGGATGCAGAAGTGGATACATAAATATCCCGGAGCACGTCTCATTATTTAAAATTCCCAATGATGACTACTGATAGTTTCTACTACTTTTCTACTACTACTACTAATGAAAGGAAAACGTGCTACACGTAAATTTCGAATGTTCTTCTTTTCCGTAAACGAAAAAAAAACGTAATTAGATTGAGCGATAGTTAAATCGGCATATCCATGTCAAAGACGATGAGTATCATGAACTAATGGCTCATCGCTCATATTTTCGGTTTATGCTTTTAGTTTTTGTGTCCGACTAATTATTTAGAATGTATTAATTTTTCATCATAGCCACGTGAAGGGAAAGAATTCGCATACGCGCATACATCGCGCCCTGTCGCACATGCCTCCGAGATAGCAACGCTCCACGCTTTTGCGGCCAGTTCCGCAAATCGAGGCGTCAGATAGAGGCACGCTTTGGAGTATACGGAATATACGGGAGTGCCCAGCCTTCTATATACGACCGTGGCATGAAAACACTATAATTCTCTTTTGGTGACTTTTAGTCATTTTTTGGTGGAAGATATTGCGGACGAGTTTAGCGGTTTTCGGTGGGATTTCGAGTGGCAGTTAGCGAGGTGCTGACAATGCGAGCTACAACACGACCCGAGAACCGTAATAGGCCCCCTGAAAGTTTTTTCAAAATTTGGGAATATATCGACCGTTAGACTCTTTCCGCAACAATATCACATGTAAAAAATAAGTTTCATCTCAATTGATCGTATCGTTCGGTCGGAATCAGGGTTCAAATTTTCGTAGTGCTCGAATCGTGTAATACATGGCCTTGACGAGGTCTCCAAGTTATCTCTTGGGACTGCCATTCATTTCTCAATATAGAACATTGCGGCGACGTACTACACTTTTTCACCAGTGCGAAAATACGGTCTAGACTGCTCTAAATCGACACAGCTCATTGGAATACAATTGGATCGCGCCTACGCGAAAAATTGACAGACAGTGACGGTGCTCGACTCTTCTCAGAATGTTTGCGGAATAATTTCAAATCGCTTCTGGCAGCTATCTCCCTCGCACCTGTGGCGAGTTCATGGTGTTGGACTACAGCGCGATCCGCACGTACGCGTCGTCGCGATAACCAATGAGAACACTTATATTTACCGCGAATTTTCAATTTGTTTTCTCCTATTGGCTATCGCGCAAATGTTATCATAAATCGCGCGAATCGCGAAACGTGTGTGTAAGCCCATACGGTGCGACCACTGCGGAGATGACGTGGATATAATACATCGAGTTGCTATCCCCAATGGCTGCCAACTCATCGCAATGTTGACGGAGCTCCGTTGACAATTTCTCCTTAAAATCGTCCGTATTATTCGTTCGTTGAAGCCACGAAAATTGAACGCTAGCTGAAGAGAAGAGAAAATAAATCGCGATATAACGTGTTTCATCAAAATTTACAATAATGTACAGCTCGAAGGTGGCGATTGTCGCGTTGGCTTTTCTCATTGTCGACGTTCATTGTATAATGTGGTATATGGAGCCGAATGATCAGAAGTGTTTGAAGGAAGAGATTCAGGGTGATGTTCTTATGATCGGCGAATACGAAATAACCGAGGGACCCGGTCAGCGAATCGATTATTCCGTGAGTATCGCGGTATCGCGAGGATCTCGATTCTTTTCCAAAAGCTTATAGGTTATGTTCGCTAACCTGCAATATGGTTTCGACAATCATAAATTCCGTAACGTAATTTTATCTTTTGCGCCTTCGGTTCCAGATAAAAGACTCCAAAGGACACATTCTTGCCCAGAAGGACGACATACCGCCTGGAAAGCCCTTCAAATTCTCATTCGTCACCGAAACATACGACACGTTTGAAATATGCTTCGTTTCTAAAGTACCACACTGTACGTATTTATTATTTCTACGCTAAATGCCGGGACTTTTTTTTTTCTCGTCCCCGTTTGCATTTATTTCCTAAACACTTTTGCACAGCTCGAATCATAGCATCATGATTGTGTTGAGATGAGACAATGAATCTTCTTACGATGAAAAAAAGTCAATACGAAATCTCGCCACTTTTTTTATACACCTTGAAAGATGGTTTATTTCGTTCCAAATTTTGAGGTTTGCACCGTTTGCCATATGTCAGGGATTTTGTCACAGCTGTCAAAATCACATGGTACATTGTATCTTTTTTTTTTCTGGGTTTCTAAGGCCACAGAATCTCTATAATGCCCTCCGCCCTCTTCTATTGCAGTAAAATTTAATTCACAAATCTTGAATCATTTGTGAAAGTTGGATCTAGTGAGTGCGTCTTTGTAAAGAATTGATTTTTCATTTAGTATTAACGTCACGAGAGCACACAACAAGCTTCGGATCCTTCGTCAAGTGATTTCCATGCGTGTTTGCTTAGAAATTTTTAATATAATTTCTACTTCCATGAATTATCAGGACAGTGTAAAATTATATGATTGTACGTCTTATCCTAGTGATCTTTAATGATTACCCGCAAACTTATTCATTTCAGATCAGCGCGGAGTGAGACAAGAAGTGAAACTAGTCACGAAACACGGCATAGAGGCCAAAAGCTACGAGGGCGTAAGTTTTCCTTTTCTGTAACTGTGCTCCGAACTGATATTCAGTAATGAAATCATAATTTTCTCAATCTACTTTCTCTCTTTTTGTTTTTATGTCACTTGTATCGGCGCGCAGCTGGTAAATGGGAAATGTTTTATCTTTTTTCATGCGTTTTATAGTTTAGAAAAGCCCTGTACGTGGTTGTTGCTTGTTTAACGACCTTTGTGTCTTGATTTAATCACATCTTTTCAATGATTTCGTGTTTTTTTTGTTCTTCACTCAACCGGCATGATGTGTGTACGTAAGGTATCCCTGGTATTCCAGCCAGTTTTTCCATTCCGTAATATTGAGCCAAAATAAATAGACTATTTGGCACCCTTTCGTTATTGTAACACCTCCGACGATCACGCCTTTATCATTTTGTCGTCTTGTAAACGCCATAAAACGATGTTATGTGGTTTTCACAAAAATTTGCCGCATACCATCCATTCTCCTGATGTAACTCCAAGTAACCGGCCAATTTCGTTGTTCGATAGATCGGTGAGGCTGCGAAACTCAAGCCTATCGAAGTGGAGCTCAAACGGCTGGAAGATTTGTCAGAGGCCGTTGTCCAAGACTTTGCGCGAATGCGCCAAAACGAGGAACAGATGAGAGACACCAACGGTAAAGAAAAATTTAATCCCTAATAAAGTGGAAGATTCAGATATTCTTTGGCAACTGACGAAAGTCTTATCTCGGTATTTGTTGCAGATTAAAATGTTAGACACATTCATTCAAAAGCTAGAGAAGTTTTTTCGCTAAATGTCCTATCGGGGTGACAATTTTATTCTGGAGCCTGCCAATGTTCAATCGCTAGACTCTAGGCAATTATCTGAAATTGAACCAACATATAGTTTTGGTACCTTAAGCGAAAAAAAAAAACGTCTGAAAAAACTTCATTGCTGCAGAGCAGATATTTTGAGAACAGGGCAGAAAAAACTTCTTGTTTGGTTTTATTATTGATTCCTACTATTCTATTGGGTTGTTCGGAAAGTGATTCCGTTCTTTCCTGAAAATGTCATTGACAGAAAACAAATGGTCCAATGCCATAAAGCTTCGTACCGAACTGTGTTCGATCAAACAAAATAGGCTTTTATAGAGAAGAAAAAGAAAATAGAATAAATTTCTATATTCTTGCATTACAGAAGTGACAAACTCTCGTGTGCTGTACTTCAGCATATTCTCGATGTGTTGCCTCTTGGGCCTGGCGACCTGGCAAGTGTTCTACCTCAGACGTTTCTTCAGAGCAAAGAAGCTCATAGAGTAAGCAATAAAATAGTCGCCCGACGTATGGATTTCTGTACCGGGGACACCTCTCGAGATGCATCGCCAATTTGTACCGTAAGGAAGGATCGCAACGTCATACATGAAGCGGAGAACTCAACACGACGTTGCTTTAGTGGCGGAGGGGGGAGGGAGATAAAAAATCGAAGACATAAGAGAAGATAACACATGTATCGTGTATTAAGAATATTGTACAAAGAAGATCCTGACCATTTTCACTACACCAGCCATGTTTCATATTCTATACATATGTCTTATGAAGAAAAAAAAACGACGGAAAGCATTAAAAGCAGAACAAAGGACGTAACAACGTACGTACTTTGTATGCGGTGATCAAATGAACGATTAGCGTAAGAAAATCACGTGATTCAATTTCATATCATAAGTGAATAAATATTTATCAAGGAATCATTTGGCACCGAACGAACAGCGGAAACAACGCGAATCGCATGCTCTTTCATGTATAACATTTGTTTTCATGCATGTGACGAAAATATCTCATAATTCGTATATAAATAGCCGCATTTTTTAAACGTGCGGATTTTTCATCGGTTCGCTTTTTTCTGCTGTGGAAAGCTCTTGATTTTTATCGATCAAACATATTTCGCGCAAAACTCCATACGGCAACTGATTCCATCAAGTATCGATATTGTTATGATTAGACACTATTAAATATTCTGTCGAACGTTTCCTAATTTATTTTACTTCGACGTAGCAGGTTAGGTTTTTTGACGCGATATAAAATAATTTCGCATTAGATATATGCTGTGCAAACAATTTTTTTGCGCGATCACGCGATCGCGGGCCTAGCACGTCGCGTCGCTTCAATGGAAACCGGGCACGAGTTGAACCAAGAGGGGGAGAGTAGACTCTTCAGTTTCCATAGTAAATACAAAACGCGACACGTGTTTCTTCGTACGTTAAAGTTAAGGACGCCGACAGTAATATTTGGATAATTGTCAATTATCTATACAAAATATGGGACGGTTGAAAAAGGTAACGACGTACACATGTACGATGAAGTAATGTTTATGTTGGGCGCTATTAGCGGCCGATCGGTCATCTTCGGATCGGTGATTCACTTTTTTAAGGTTATGTCACCCCATTGACAAACACAGCTAATGAAGCATTTAGGGACGCTATTCCAGATTACGCTATTTTTCTTCCCAACAAATTATTTTCCGTTGATTGAATAGCAGATTATATGTCACTAACGAATTTCGATGTTATGCACGCAGGGTCGTTGCGTCAAACGGAACAAGCAAATTGACGAGGTAGAAAAGGATGAGCTGGTACGAGCTCCCCACTCGTTCGTCATTCACCGCGGACTCCCTGGCGAACACATAGTCGAACTGACTAAAGACTTTCGCAGAGTTATGGAGCCTTTCACAGCGTCTTCCCTCAAAGCCAGAAGACGTAACGCCATAAAGGACTTTGTCTCCATAGCGGGTATTCTCCACGTCAGTCACATGTCCATTTTCACAAAAACTGAGCTCGGAATGTATCTCAAGCTTTGCAGGTACTAAAATCAAGAAACCTACGATAGGCGTATCTTCTTTGTACATTTTGTCCTTCTTTCTAGCCGTCGGCCCTTTAAGAGCCACGTCAGCTTTCTTAGCGCCGGTAAACGCGTGAGATCCCTGGGTACCCTATTTTGTTAAGGGATCATCACAGTGTAACGAGTAAAAAAATAGCTGATTTTTGCAATTTTTTTTCGATAATTAAAATACTCTAATCAGTCGGATTGTTTTATGTCAAATCAAAGCACTCATGACGAACAGAAAATAAAATTTTAAACGTTTATTTTTATTTAGAAGAAAAATGTTACGTTTAAGAATGTCTGAAAAAAGGAGTCCTCACAGTGTACTAGCTTGTGGTCGTAAATATTATCTGAAACAAAATTTGTAAAAAAATTATTAGTCAGTATTGTCAGTATCAAAGCCGCTATCTCGCTATGGAGGTTTTAAAAAATGAAAATTGACAAAATGGCGGCGATTTGAACAAAAAGTATCGCATTTCGGCTATTTTTTCGAAAGTTTTTCGTTAAAACAACAAAAAAACAGCTTCCATAGCAAGATAAAGAATGGCGTGAAAAATGTTGTGTCAAGATTTGATTGCGAGAAAAACGCGTTTGAAGTGTCGAGTGCGAAATTTTGACATAAATTTTCTACTTACCATCAATCGGCGGGGCCAGATCCATGTTTATAACCGTCTATAATATCGGATAATGCAAAAAAAATCGATTTGTTTTTAACTTTGCACTGTGATCCCTGAAGGCCTTAGGCCACAGTAACGAGTATAAAATCATGTGCGAATTTAACAATTTTTTTTCGCATGAAAAAGTGATTGACTCATAAAATTAATTATACATCTATTTAGTATGAATATCGTGCTGTTAGGAAATATATATATATATTTTTTTCTATGTACAAAATGGCCGACTACTCGAAACAGCTTTTTTCCAATTGCCGTGACAAATAACTTCAACAATTTTCACTCGATTTACTTCAAATTTAAAAGTTACGTTCCTAATTGCATTTCGCAGAGAAGTACTTATGGTATTTCTGATTAATCGAAAACTTTTCATTTTATGAGCAGTTATAACGAAATTTTTCGCTGAAAATTCATTTCTTAAGTTCAAATACCTACAACTTTTGAATAAAACAATATTTTTTAAATTCCGTACGTACTTCTCTAGGTATTTTAATGTAGATTGACAAGAATTTTTGTTTTTTTGTTCTGGGTAAAAAATAGTGGATGCTAAATGTCACGCCGCGGAGCGCCTAAAAAAAATATTAGTCGGCCATTTTGTATATCGAAAAAAGAAATATATATATAAATTTTCTAACAACTTGATATTCATGGTCAATAGTTGCGTAATTAATTTTATGAGTGAATCACTTTTTGATACGAAAAAAGATTGTTAAATTCGCAACTTGATTTTAGTTTCCCTCACAAACTTAGAAGTTGTCTTTAAAAATAGCGATCGTTCATACATCCTGCAACAAGGATGAATTAATAACGTATTTTGCATTGATCGTTAAAAAATGGAAGCCGATGTTGAAATGGAAAATTGAAAAATGGTTTGAGCAGTGCGAGAAAAATGTGGTGTTCTTCAGGGACCCCTGCGCGCCTAACGGAGAGTTAACGATACAATACGACTCGCACCTGCGTAATTGAGTCGTCCAACCTTTTTTCTCAGGTTACCAAGAGGTCCGACATTGTCGTTCAAAATCTTGAACTTCTCGCTCGCGAGGGACGTCGTTTCGGCGCTCAAGAAACAAATGGTTTTCGAGGAGGCGTTCAAAAGTTCCCCGCTCATCGTTCTGAACAACTTCAGCGGAGAAGGCATGCAGATGAAATTGATGGCTTCAATGTTTCAGAATATGTTTCCGACCATCAATCTCACTACGGTCGGTACACGAATAATCAAACGATGCATAAACTTACAATCGACTGTCCACTCTTTACGTTCGATTTATCGCAGCCTCGTACTGCATAACTCATTGTCCAGCGTTTACCTTTCAGGTAAATTTAAATACGATAAGACGCTGCGTCTGCCTGAATTACAATGCTGCGACCAAGTCCATCGACTTTCGCCACTACGCGATCAAAGTCGTGCCCGTGGGTCTATCAAGAGGCGTGAAGAAGATAGTCCAAGCCAAGATACCGAATCTCTCGAGGTGCCAGGATTACTCGGAGTTTCTCACGAAAGCGACAATGTCCGAAAGCGAGGCCGAAGACGACCCGGCCAGTCACGTTGTATTGCCGCAAAAACTGTCGTCTCGAGGCAATCAGGAAAAAGGCACGAGCGCTATTCGCTTGTACGAGCTTGGGCCACGAATCACGATGCAGGTGAGTGCGAACATTCCTCATATCACGATCGCGCTTCATCGAATTGAAAATGGTAGTCTTATATAAAATTTCTCGAGAAGATGAAACAAAAACCGATACATTATTACTCCGGTAAGAAAAATACTTTTGACCGGAAGTTTGAAGCATGGTTTATACTGTCTGCCACTCACGGCTGATTTTCCTTTGAATCCAGGTTACCTATTTGGGAATTAAATATTTTGACTACTTTTTCCGAGATGTTTAATCTATGGAAAAAAAAACCTTTGCAGCTGATGAAAGTCGAGGACGGTCTTCTGGACGGTGAAGTATTGTTCCACGAGCTGGTTCACAAAACTGAGAAGGAAAAACTGAGGATAAAGAAGAAACGCGACGATAAGAAGAAACTGAAGCACAAGCGAAAGACCATTCAAAACGAAAACACGAAGAAAAAGGATTTGAAGAAACAGAACGACAAGGACAAGTCCCTCAAAGGCATGAAGAAGAGAAAGGAGAGCGAAGTATTGATGCAGAAATACGCGAGCGAAGCTTACGAGAGTACGAAAACCGAGGATGACGATGACGCGCAATATTATAGGGAAGAAGTCGGCGAAGAACCCGACAGAGGTATGGACTTACGTTTCTTAAGATATCCCGATTCAAAGTGGATACGCTTTTCGCAATGACATTCGTGTAATTCTTTTTTTCGTTTCGCAGACTTGTTCAGTGGTAGCAGCTCGTCGATGAAGAGGCCGCGAAACTTCGGACCACGTTACAAACCCAAGAATAAAAAACCTCGTATTGCTGACAATGCTTGATGAAATATATATATATATATATACGTATCTATATATATATATATATCTTTTCAAATGTTTGAAACTGTTAAACCGACACATGTATATAACGTTATTGATACTTGGTGCCATCCAAAAAGCGTTTTGCAGCTTGATTGGTCGAACAATTACGCCGTTCGATGCCTGGTGATTAAAAAGACACCACGATACAACTTCTTCAAGTTATCACTAATTCTTACGCCAGTAACACCCGATCATTTTATTCTTCGGCTACAAATGCGAGAGCGAGGCATGCTTTCAATGTTTGGTAATTTTTTATGGGACAAAAGTGGCTCGTAAAAATTCGTAAGCAACTTAGCTCGCAAACAAGGATTGTCTTCAAAATAATTGTTTTTCAAAAGCTTTTCTTCAATATTTGTTGTGATTTTTCTCACGCTTCCATTTCCTTTCTATTACGTTTTTGAAAATAGATAAGGCGAAGACAAAATTTATTGGAATTAAACTAATTACTTTGCTCGATCGCTTTGGCTTTCCCAATTTTTTCAAGTCTTGTCTAACAATTGTTCCGCACATAATAGAAAAAAGTAAAATATTTGAAGCGATGAAGACATCATCGTAGCAAAGGAATGTATTTGTTTCTACTGTGAGCAATAGACATGGAAGGGTGGTAGATGAATTACGTCGATTCTGAAGCCGTTACCTCTGAGAACAAAAATGTTGACCTTTTTTAAATTTGCTCAAGTGATGTATACACGTCACAAGAATTACAGGCGGAAAAATGTTTAGAGCTCATTTTCCGAATCACCTGTGAGCGCTCCGAAACACGAAACAGCTTAGACGGTGAAAGTAGCAATTTTGAGTCGTTTCTACAAAAAATATACAACGTCCTAACAGCTGAATACCTACTACCAAAATGTCTCGGTGGGAATACGCGGAATTCGAATGAGAGCTTCCTTTTTGAAACTCAACGTGTTTTCGTAGAAACCACGTTTTCGAAATCGGGAGCACGCATAATTGGCAGTTTTCATCCGATTTACTTTAAATTCTAACTGTAGGTTCTTAGATTAATTCCGTAAAGAACAATACACGATTTTTACGATTCATTAACAATTCTCATTATGAACAAATTAAGACCGATTTTTAATGAAAAAAAAATCTCAAAATGATGCGGATCTGATCAAAATGACGGGGAATGAGGCTATCTTGCGGAAAACCCATATTTTTAATAAGTGTATTGTCACTAGCAAAAATAATGTTAATTACGATTTTTTTTGTCTCGTGCTAATCCATAAACGTCTGCTTACTCCGACAGCGCCTAAAAAACGATAGTATAGCTAGACTGAACCGACATTTTTTTGTAAAATTGTTTTTCCCCTTAATTTTTTTTTTTTCACAAAATTTTGTTTATTGTACACGTCAATAGATCTAGAATAAACCATCCAAATCTCATTTTCATTGCCGTTTCAGCATTCTCAAAAAAAAAAACCCAAGAAAGTCTCATTTTTCGGTGAGCCACATAGATGTAACGCCTTAAGCCTTCACTAGGCGCGTATTTCGTATGGTCAGTACGAGCGTCGAGACCAAATTCTGTTGACTGTTTCCATCCATACATCCTGCAGCAAACATAAACAAGGTACACATTCCCATTTATTGTTAAAAAGTGTTAGACGATTTTAAAAAAGGTGCAGCGGTGACGACAGAAATGCAGACACCTGGGGTCTCCAAAGATTCCACGTGCCCAACGAGTACTCAAGTCAAATATCAACGCACCGAAAATACTTCTGTGGAAAGAGGACGGATTTATAAACACTAAAGTCAATTTTATAGAGCGAGATTCGAAATAATGGTAATATTTAAAGAGTCTGAAGTGGTAACAACGAAGAACTCGCGAACGTACTCAAAAATATGTCCGCTTCCTTTTTATTTTGAGCACATTGTTGCACACGCATGCGTCATTTTTCATGAAATCTTCATAATAACGAAGTGGAAAAGAGTAAATGGAAAGAAATGCCGCGAAGGAAAATTGTCATTTCATTTAATTGGTTTGGGGATGAATACTTATTTGTTGGCGCCGTGTGAAAATTAGTAGGAACGCCGACCGCTTGCGTTTTACGTGATGTGGCAGTGCTTGCACAATGGCTGCCCTCGCTGCAGCCCTCGTCGCATCTCGTACACCGTTTTGTTGTGGTAATTTAATAGCCTTACCACTACTACCTCGAAAAGCTCACGTCGTTACTGTACCGCATAAATCGGTAATATAATTCTAAAAAACCCGCTACACGCGTCTGTCGGATTTCTTTTCGTATCATTGGAAAGATAAATAAAAAAAATACAAGTTCCCTTTTAATCCGTAGATATAGTTGAAGGAGTTCGTTTGTGATGTGCGTACACCCAAGTGGACATCCGTTGCTATGAATTTCCGTGTTGTACACGCGAGAGACCGCACTGGCTCTCCAATCAGTTACTCCATGTAAACATCGCAGTTGCATTACGGTAAATCTTACCCTTGCACTCCGAGCGAGCGAGGAGTGGTTTTTTTTTTTTTTCCTGTCGTTTCATCTTTTCACGATAATTTTGTGAACGAGGGACGCGCGACTTCGAAGTGCGAAAGTACGACAATTTCGCGAGGTTCTCTTTCGTTTCAAGTAAACACGAGAAAAACGCGTACGTGCCTTGAAAGCCGTGACGCGACGAGGTTATGCGTTCGAGCGTTTCCTCGAGAGATTTGTTAAGAACGTGGCTGCGACTTGGTGAGCCCTCGTTCATTTCAATTCTCAATGCTATTTCCAAAATATCGCTCTATACTCAACTTCATTGTGTTATCATTCTCGCGTGACATTATTTCGATTCCAACCTACAAAATTTGTAGCGTTAAATGCAATTGAGTCGCTTACTTACGGAATCTACGCGAATATCGTATTGCAGAATTTACCCATTCATTAAAATAGACCTTGTTTATTCCAATTCAATATTTTTGATGAACCTTCTTTTACTCGTCTCCTATTTTCAAGCACATTGTCTGATTAAGTGCAACGAACGCTGCGCAACGCAAAATCCCCTTGTGCTCCAGGTTTTCGGCAAACGCAATGTTATCGCTTACATTTCTCAGAGATTATGAAATTGTCAATTTCGTAATCGTCTTTTTTGCTTTTGCAAACAAGAAATATAATTTTTAGCGTGACTTCATGTCTTCATGTCTAAGGCTTCATGTCTTCATGTCTAAGACTTCATGTGATCATGTCTAGGACTTCATGTCTTATTTGCTTTTAACAAGAAATATCATTTTTATAATGACAATTTTTCAGACCATGGATTCATAAATCCAATGGGCTTGGAGTTTGCATCGTTGGTAAGCGACGAACATGATTTTCAATTCCTCATTTTTATCATTGTTGAAAATAATGTTTTGTGGATTTAGGTTGGAGATCGCTAAACGAGAATCCCAAAAGATGTATGTAAGATTTTTGTGGCTTAAATCTGGCAAAGAAAATTTGAGAAATTCAGAAAGAAAATATTTGCATTGCAACAATGCAAACTTCAGTGTCGTGGGTTACAGTGAACTTTTCACAATAGATATACAACATAAGTGAGCTAGGAAGAATATGTGTAGAGAAACCTGATCCATGGAATGGGAAGATAAAAAACAAATGTACAGATAAAGATCATTCGGCCTAGAATTCCCAGCCCACAGCAAAAAAATAGAAATTCGAATAGGATAAGTAGCACAAAAAAATGGATAATTCTATAAACTTGCATTGAAAATAGTAAGGGCCGACACATATACACACGGTGCCAATCCGCATGCATAAACCAGCAATTACACTTTACTATATAGCACATAGTAAAGTGTCTTACCATCATAGCATGAAACAACCACTATGTAAAAATACATCGTCGGGTTGTGCATTCGCGATTTACATTGCAAGTTTCTGCTATGCTGACCCTACTATGTATGTGTGCACTGACGATTGATAACGTCCAAAAGAAACTGCAACGTTGGTGGGAACAAACACAATTTGTATTTATTTCCAATCTTTGCGCAACCCACGCAGCAATGAAGCAAACCAATATGAGATACTAGTTTCTAAAAATAAGATTAATAATAAAAGCAAATATAAAACTCGTTTACTCACTGGCTACCTTGGTTTTGCGTCTGTTGTCAGGGAACTCCATGAGTCAATAAAACACCAAATAAGAGAACATGGATGGCAAAAGCTTGAGTTCATCGCTGGCGGACACGACGAGTAAAACTGAACCAGTCACGAAAGAAGGAGCAGGCCATGAGGTCATCCCAGAATCAGCGGGGCTCAAAGATCATTTAGAATGCGAAGAATCGCCGGGCGTTCCCAAAGTGGAGATTATCGTCAAAGCCGAGATCCCATCGATATCAGCACCGATCGTCAGCATCGAGACGTCGACTAGTGAAGGGGAAAGCAAGACGAACAACGAAGATGAAAAGATTGACGAAAGTATATCCGGTGTACCCAGTCCGAAGGGCGACTCGGACGGGATCGACAATATCGAAACGACATATCCGAACGAATCCTGTGGCGATGCGGAAGCACCGGAGCGATCCTGCGATACGGCGAGAAGCTTGACTAGTGAATTGAAAACGGAAGAAAATAGGGTCGTGGCAATGGAAGACGTTGCGGCGGGCGAAGAAAAAATGGATATAGATCCAGATGAAACGATAGATATTCCGAGTCCAGCCGCCGTGAAGATCGAGTCTGAAGTTCAGATTAGCGTTGACTTTGCTCCTGACCACATTGCACAAAATAACGAAAACATGGACCAGGATGACAACGTGAAGATGGAGGAAACGAGCCACGCCGACGAGAGCACAAGCGTCGCGCAGCCGAGGAGTCGCGAATTCTCCGATGTGGCGGAGGAATCGTCGCGAGAAAACGCTACGGAAGAAATGTCCGTAGATCAATCACTCGTACCGGCGCAGCCGATCGACGAATCGAGCAGAGGCTACGAGGATGACGTGAAAATCGAGAGAACAACGGAAATCATCGAGTTCGTGGAATACACGGGCGTGGATAATACGAACGAAAGCATCGCGAAGAATTCGGAAGTAGTCGAGATCGTGGTGCAATCGAAAGACGAGGGAAGCGCGAACGGGCTCGAGATCGTCCAACTTAAAAATACAACGACGACTACGACCACGAAGACGACGAGCTATGAGATGGAAAGCGACAACGAGGTGGGGCCGCGTTCCGCGTACACGAAGGATCCCGAGAAACTCCGTAGCGAGGCGACATCGGACAAGCCGATGAATAACGGAGAGTCCGTGTCTCCGAAGATGAACGTCGCCTTGCCCGAGATGCCAACTGAGAAAACGACGGATTCGACGATCTCGTCGTCGTCGTCCGATGCTCCTAAGCAGCGAAGCGTCATTGAGGACATCTTCGACGACTGGCAGGACGAGAATCCCGAAGACGACTCGAGTCAACAACTGGCAAAGTCTCACGACTCGGTCGAGATGGAGCTCAAGATTTTGCTCCACGACGAGAAATCGACAGACGAGTCTCGCGAGCCAACCGTCCGGAGCATCGCCCCGAACGAGATCGTGCAGAAAATTACCGAAAAATCTGAGGTGGCAAGGCCAAAGTTGTCGAAGGAGCGCGCGGCGATCAGCGAGACCACCAGACGCGAAGCGACCAAGCAGGTGTCGGAGAGCCAGAAAAGAAAGAAGGAAATTGTGCCAATCGAGGAAGCAACGGAACGCGTTGAGACTCGAAAAATCGACAAAGTCGGCGAGATCGTGCCGATCGGCAGAGATAGGCCGATCAAACAGAAGCCTCTGGCCCCGAGGCCAGGGGTCAAAGTGCCGGGTATCCTGCTGACCAGTCCGATAGTCTCCAAGAGCGCCGTCTCGAAGGTCCTCAAGGAGCGTATACGGGAGCAACAGAAGGAATTCGATTCGCCAACGAAAGCCGATCTATTCTTCGTCAAGAAGATAACTCAGCGGTTGTCGCACAAATTGGCGGCAGCCTCGGTGGCTCAGGTGCCGGGACTTTTGCCGTTGCCGCATATAAGCAAGAGCTCGACAACGATCGAGGCGAAGAAAACGACGACGAGCGGCGTGGACAAGGAATTACTGGCGATCTTAGAGGGGGACGTTGATCCGGACTGGTCGAATTTGAAAGGTCCGAATCTCGCCGAGGAGGCCAAGTCTGCCATCCTCGAGCGCAACGCCCCGGCGAAATTGGATCCGTTGACCGAGCGAGAAATCGCTCTGAAGCAACTTCTCGAGTTGCCCAGCAGTGCGCCGAAAAAGAGCACGATCAAGAAGAGTCCGGCTAAGCCGTCCCGCAATAAAACCACCAAAGTAATCGAGCCGAAAGAAACGCCGCCGCGAATCAACGCGAAGATTGACGACGAGGTGGAAACGTCGAGGCCCGACGCAACGAATATCGAGGCCGTGGCCAAGGACGACTCCATGGATTCGTGTGAATCCCTCCAGGAGTTCAAGGCCGACGAGTCGCGCTCGGGAAGGAAACGCAAGCCAACGGAAAAGGCACGGGAACACGAGTTCACGACGAAACGTCTGAAGGTCTTCAAGGGTAAAGCTACCGGTACCAAAGCGAAGAGCCAACAGGAGGAAAAGTCCTTGGTCGCTGATCGAACGATCGCTCGCAAGAGTGAACCGATCGATACCAGCGAGATCGAAGTTCCTACGGCGAAGGCCGAGATCGCCACGGTGAGCGAGCCAACCGGAAAACGCGTCATCGATTCGACCATCGTACAGGTTGATTCTTCGAGCGAAGCTACCAGGCCCGAAGACGCCGCGAAAAAAGTCTCCGTTAAGCCGAACGCCAAGAGAAAAGTGCCAATTGCTCAGAAGCTCATGAGACAAAAAATAACGCCGAACAAAAAGTCCTCGATGGGCCTGAAGAGCAAGTTTCCCAAGGTCATCGCGAAGAAAACCGTGAACAAGCTGGCCGTGACGAGCAGCAAGGGGCCGAAGCAACGCAACGGCGACTCCACGCACGCCGAGGCGACAAAACCAAAGAAAAAGACGATAAACGAGATCGACAGGTTGCTCCAGGACGAGGGCGTCGTGAATCTGTTGTACGACGTCGAGCAACCGGACAAAAAACGTCTCGTGCCGATCACCAAGTCGCAAACGAAAGTCATGGATCTTCAGAAGATTCAGCGAGAGCTGAAGATTCGCACGAAACTCGTGCGAAACGCTGTGCTCAGGCTGCGAACGTCGAGTATTACGACCAACAAGGTATCGCCGCGGTCGAAAAGATCGATCTCCCACGTGAGCGATTCTCAGGCGGAAAAGACGCCGAGTGAGACAAAAATCGTACGATCAACCTCGCCCGTGGATTTTATATATCCGGCGAAAATTCGCAATGCCGCGGACGCCTCGGTGATAATAAGGAGGCACTCGTCGAGCTCGTTCTCGAGCGCTTCGGCGAGTCCGCGAGCGAGCATAGACGCGCCCGAGAGATCGTCCGTGGACGGTGCACGTTCGGACGAGACGGCGTCGCACGTTCTCAGGTCGAACAAGCGTCGAAAATCGCAGGAGGACGAGGAAAAGAAGAAGAAGACCAGGCAATCCCTGGAGCCCAAGAGAAATCGTCGACGAATCACAGATCGATCGGAATCCGAGACGAAAGGTATCGACGAGGAAAGCTCGCCAGTCCCGAACGTCGCGACCAAGGGCAAATCCATCGTTGCTTTGACGAGTGACACCTCGTCACTCGTTAAAGTGAAAAAAATCGACGGCAGGAAAAACCAAAAGTCGTTGAAGCAGCAGAATCAACGGGGCGAGCAGGTGATCGAGGTCGATGAGAACAACGGCGTTGGTAAAATCGCCACGAGATCCAACGCGTCTACCACGGGAGGAGGAAAGGTTATGCCAAAAAGTAAGAAACCGGTCAAGGTCACGTTTGCCAAAGGGAGCGAGTCGTTTAATAAGAAAATGGAATCGCCCGGACAACAAGACGAATTGTCAGCTTGTTTGGCCGAGGCGGTCACTGCTCTGTCGAACGACAGCGGAGGTTCTTCCCGAACCAGAAGTAACATCCCTGTCAGTCGTAACAAAACCAAAGGTACCGGGCTGCGTCCTCATCAGCCGATCCCTTCTCGCTTACCATCGCTTCGTTCTACCGAAACTCTTTCAGTCTTTCTCTTTTTCGTTCTTCCTAAGTATTCGATGCTACGACGAAAACCCCGGCTAATCTTGTTGCTTGGGAAACGAGTCATTTTGGAAATCTTCGGTAAAATTAGACCAAGCAAATCCAAAAGGGGATTTTTGAAAATTTGGGGTAGATTGTATACACTACCGGCGAAAAGTATGGATAAACTTTTACGATTTTCGACTCGGACAAAAGGTACTCGGCAAACATATCTCGACCGGAAAAGATGCATACAACGTTCGAAGTAGCATTTGAAATATTGAAAAACGGGCTCAATTAGAAAAGTGCTCGTAACTCGAAATCTTTGAGGCTCAAAATATGTAGACGAAAATGAGTGCGATCTAATAATTATATAAACAGTTTTGAGTTAAGGGGAGATATACACCTAGGAGCCGGAAAAAAGGTCATTTTTGTGAATTTTTTCAAGGAAAACTATTTGAAATTTCGGATTGGGGTTTTAATTATCTAGAAGTTCAAAAATATGTTTAATTTTCTTTATTTAAAAATATCAAAAATATACAAGGATATTGTATGATCCTTGGAGCGTCGTAAAAAAATCTGCGTATACGGTACCCACTGGCGTTTCTTAAAAAATCATCTGAAAAGAAAACCAAAAAGATTATTAAATTGGATACTATAATCTAGTACTTGTCATAGCCGATTTTGAAAATATCGATTTATGACAAAATGGCGGACGTTTGAACATATATAGTGATTTTTGGGCCAAAAATTAGTTATTATTTTGCCTATAAAACAAAAACTAAGTTACGGAAAAAAATCCTATGACAAGTACTAGATAATGGTGTATAGAATAACCACAAAAAACCTCAAGGCAATCGGTCAATTGGTTTTCGAGAAATTTTGGGTACCGCTTTGAAAATCGTGGTTTTGAGAAAAACGCGTTTGAAAATTTGGGAATGAATAAATCATGAAATTTGTCAACTTAGATGGAATCGTCGATACCAGGCACATAGTGTAGGTCTTCTACGGTCGACGGGATGTTCATAGCTTCTAAATCCTCGACCTCGACCATCTAGGTGTATATCTCTCCTTAAGAAAAATATTTTGGAAACTTTGTTTTGATTGCTGCTTGTCGAAAAAGGAAAAAATGTATGTCTGGACTCTTCGCCCGTAGGGCACGTCCATCGACCTGGGTGAAAGTTTTTCCTCACAAGAGGAGTACATGGCACAGTGCCTAAGGTTACGTAGTGGCGCATGTGATATCCTTTTTCCGAGTAGAGTCGTCCGAAACCCAGAGATTCAACGCTACTCACATTTTCTGTATTTTTCAAATAACAATAGACGTTTTCTTGATCGATGTACCATGGGATTAAAAATCCCCGTGAATCTTTGATTCAACACGTTCGAACGCAGTACTTGTCTCGTCGCAGCACGAAAGCTAACGAGTTCAGAAATTTGTCTTCATGCACTCAGCAAAAAAATTGAAGGAGCAGAAAGATTTCAAAAAATGTTCAGTGATTTTTGAAAGGCCGTATCTTCGTGAAAAATGATCGTATCGGGGGAAAAAGAGCATTTTGAAGCTTAAAATCTCTAGCTTAAGAATCTCGCGGAGAATTTTTTTTTTTTGACATCACGCTCCGCGCTGTCATAAGACATAGGGCGAGTAAAAACTTTTCGATTTTTTTTTCATAATCGTCCATAAGCTCAAAAAATTATGATCTGTTCAGTGTTGATGCGATTTTTTTTGCATGCCATAATTTATGGAGTTAAAATTAATTTTAAATTCGTTGAGATAAATTTCAAATTTCAATTAGTTAAGTTAAACCTAATTAAAATTAATTAAGTTAATTTTTAAAAAATATTTCTTTTGTTCAAAATTTTGTGTTTTCTTTCGAGATTTGACGAGTAGTTAATGCAAAATTGTGAGAAAAATAACATTTAAAAAAAAAATTTCATCTAATTCATCATCAATTGACGTTTAAGGAGCAATAAAAGAGCTCCTTTAATTTTTGATAAAACTTTGACGATTCGGGTAAAAAAAAACGCTATAACCGATCGATTAAAAAATGTACAGGGTCTTTGGGCATGGATTGAGCTCTAAAAAACCTGGAATCATTGGTAATTTTCGCAATATTTGCAAAGTGGTGGTGGATTTTTCCAAACGGCAAAGAAACGTTTTTTTTGTACTTTTTCAAATCAATATTGAGCTTCAAAAAATGCCTCTAAGATACCAAAAAGAACTCATAGAGGATTTATTCAAGTTTCCGAAAACCACTTCCCGTTCGCTGTACGATCATTAGTTTATGAGATATCGAAAGAAAAAAGCTGACTTTTCATTCAATCGGCGATACCTCAGCGACAAATGGTTGCACAGTGAGCAAAAAATACCAAATTAAAGCTAAAGAATCAGGTTAAAAGACCCTAGCATCAATTCAGCCAGGAAGCAATTTTTAGAGCCGATAGACGATGTTGATTTGAAAAATCGAATTTTTTTTACTCACGCCATTGCTCATGAAAGCGCCGAGCGTGATACTAAAAAAAAAAGTTCTCTGCGAGATTCTTAAGCTAGAGATTTCAAGCTTTAAAATGCTTGTTTCCCCGATACGTCCATTTTCACGACGTTACGTCCTTTAAAAAAAAATAAGGAAATTTTTTTAAAATTACTTTGCGCCTTTAATTTTTTGCTGAATGTATCTTGAGAACAGGAAGATCGATAATCTTAAATATCGAACGAGCAAGCGAGCAAAATAATCAAATACTCATGCTGTACACTTGAGCGTCTTTTTGTCTCATGATCTTCGCACTCAATCGACTAACAGAAAATATTTTTCACTATTTTCAGGTAATTCGAGCGTCACCGCGAAAAGTTTCGACAGTGACGAGAAGCAATTAAAAACAGAGCCCAGAGTACAATTTAGCAATAACGAGATAATTGTTCAGCGTCATGGCAAACTTGTGCAATTGTTAATGGCACCGTCGATCACGACGAACATACGAAACGGAATTACGCTTCAGGTGATTAGACGGAATATCTGCTATGATATCGCGCGTGTCGATTTCGCAATTATCCTTTTTGTGACGTTCGTATATCGTAGATCATGCAAGAAATACGGGAAAATCTTTCGATATTGAAGAAAGACGAGGATTGCCGTGTCGTTCTGTTGACCTCGACGGGCACGAGCTTCTGCGAGGGCCTCGAACTCTCGACCCTCCTGCATGAGAATAAGGAAGAGCGACGTCTCCGAGCAGAAGAACTCGCCAATGCCGTCAAGTACATGCACTATTCTTAAGGGGTTAGGTCACAGTAACGGGTATAAAATCATGTGCGAAATTAACAATTTTTTTTCGTATGAAAAAGTGATTCACTCATAAAATTAATTACACATCTATTTGGTATAAATATCAAGCTGTTAAAAAATATATATATTTTTTTTTTCGATGTACAAAATGGCCGACTACTAATATTTTATTTGTTGTCTTTTTTTAGGCGCTTCGCGGCGTGACGTCCACCATTTTTTACCTAAAACAAAAAACAAAAATTCTCGTCAATCTACATTAGAATACCTAGAGAAGTATGTACGGAATAAAAAAATATTGTTTTATTGAAAAGTTGTAGATATTTGAACTTAAGAAATGAATTTGGAGTGAAAAATTTCGTTATAAGTGCTTCGTACTTCTCTGCGAAATGCAATTAGTAACATAACTTTTACATTTGAAGTAAATCAAGTGAAAATTGTTGAAGTTATTTGTCACGCCAATTGGAAAACAGCTGTTTCGAGAAGTTTCGAGTAGTCGGCAATTTTGTACATCGAAAAAAAAAAAAAAATCTGACAGCTTGATACTAATGCTAAATAGATGTGTAATTAATTTTATGAGTGAATCACTTTTTCATACGAAAATAATTGTTAAATTCGCACATGATTTTATACCCGTTACTGTGACCTAACCCCTTAAACAACTTATGCTCTACCCACCGTGAAATATTTAACTTTGTTATCTTCCTTCCGTTTGTCCTATTCAGAGAGTTTATCAAAAGTTTGGCAACGTTCAACAAACCAATTGTCGCGGGAGTTCAAGGAACCGCGATCGGCCTCGGCGTTACGATGCTACCGTGGTTCGATCTCGTTATAGCGAGTGACAAGGCGACCTTTAGCACTCCTTACGGGAAACTCGGACAAATCGCCGAGGGCGCTGCCATTTTCACACTTTCACACATTCTCGGAAGCGCAGTAGTTAGTATGCGAGAATATATTAGAGTTTGCACAGTAGTGGACGCGAGATCGACGTGTAGCTTCGGCGATTGCCCATCTTGAGCAGCGTTGGCCTGGGCCGATACTTGGATGGGTGACCGCTTAGCCGCGCATGTGACTTGTTCGCCGATTACCGAGCGGGCCGGCCGTTTTACCGAATTACCAATGGCGAGCATAATCATGGCTGTTACGGATATGGAAAACCGGGAAAACTCGCGAAATTTCTTTTCTCCTGGAATAATCAGGGAGTTTTGAAAATTCTCTGGAACTTTTTCGGAATTCACGCTTTGCTAGAATTACGAAAAATGAAACTGACTTGAAAGAAAAACTGAAAAGTATAAAAATAAATATATTATATTCAAAATATTTACATTATTCTTCATTATTTACAAAAAAAAGTTATGTCAGTGCCAAACATTGAAAATTCGCAAACTAAAAACTAATTGACTCTAAGCCATGGGTGGCCACCCGCGGGCCGCATGCGCTCCGCCGGGGGTCGTTTTATGGCCTAAGGAGCTGGGTCAAATGAACATAAATGTTAACTTTGATTGTACATATCACCTAAAGAACACCAGAAGCAAACCTGCTTGTTTCCTTGAATTAGCAAAAAAAAAGGAAATGAGGTTGGAAAAAAGGTTGGCCACCCTGCTCTGAAGCTTTATTCAGTTGCATTCGAAACGTCGATACACAACCACACAATTATTATTGTCGATAAGTGTTTATATTTATTTTTTATTTATTGGCACCGACACTAAAATTTCTGTTTATAATGAAGAGAAGGTTCTGTATTTGCTTCTAATATATATATTTTTAAATTTGGTGTTTAAACTATTATTCGAATTTCAGTTTTTTCTTTTCAATTTTTTATTTTAATATTTAATATTTTCAAATATTTGATCTTAAATAACATTGTTCTTTATTTGACCCCAATCTCCCTGGACTATTTGCAAAACCTGGATGAAAAACCTGAAAAAGTCGGAGAATTTCTGAGTCAATAATGCGTAAAAACCATGTTAATTGAAACTCAGGTTTTACAGTTTCCCTGTGCCCTCGTGAAATTGCGATGCAGTAATACATTGGGAAAAATCGCAGTGACAAGTGTCCGTTAAAAAAGCAGGGGTCGGACAGCAAAAGCCCGCAAGCATACCGAGAAACATTAGAAATTATATCATTTTTGAACAAAACATCGAAAAAACTTGTTTCTCAAATTTTACCTGTTTGCATAATATTTTTGCAGCAAAAATTATATTACGTTTGTCTAGTATATTAATCAAACGTCTTTAAAAATATTACATGCCCGAATGATTTTTTATTCACCTTGTATTTACGAGGGCATTTCTTCTTCTCAGACGAGCGAACTTTTGTTGGGAGGACGAACGCTAACGGCCAACGAAGCACTACGAGCGGGTCTAGTGTCGAGGGTCCTCTGGCCGGATCGTTTCAAGGACGAGCTTTTACCATCGTTGCGGGCCATGAGCGAACAGTCGTCCCAGGTAAATCGGGTTGAAAAAAAGGTTCACCCAAATCATGTGAATCGTTGTTAACGGCGGATGTCGAGTTGAGGAAACGCTAGTGACGTTAATTGGGATCTGTCAAATGGCGATATGACATCTGGTGGCGGAAAATCAAAGTACATTCGGGGCAATTATACGTAGCCGTGCGATAAAAGTATTTAATTTCAATTAAAAACGTAGAATCGCTTTAAATGGAACGCGCGAAGTTTTCTCCGCGTAAAAACTACCGAAAGAACATTAAACGTGCTGTGAAAGATTGCGAAAGCACTTCGAGTAAGGAGTTGGAAGTCCGTTTCCACAAGTTTCCCATTGCAGGGGAACGCTTCTTTTACGTGAAAAATGATTTCGGAAATGTACAAAAAAACCGATCAATTAGAGGCTTGGATGAGAGCCTTGAAAATGTAAAGAAGTGAATTCAGAGATGAAAGTGTGCTCATTGCTGTGTGACACCATCGGGATCGCAAACGCCGCTAATTTTAGCACATATTAAAATGCGCCCTGTCTTCAAAATACGTTCGCCTTCCACAAAATTGCACTAATACTTATCGTAATATCACAGGAATTCGCACTAAACTACACGACTGTTTACGTTTGACGATCATTTTTCCGAAACCTGTTTCGAATTACATACGCTATAGGCGAAAATTATGGACACTGCCCCTTTTTTCGACCAGATGGCGCCATAAAAACAAAATTTTAAACCTTTTTTTTTTCAATTGACCCTTTTCCCTCTAGATACTTTGGTTCGAATCCCCTAGTTCTCGAAGTACAGCGCACTTTCGAAAACGGTGCTACTTTTAAAAACACTGAACAACCTAGCAGAATTCAGAAAAAAAATTGCGAGGGGAAAATTGGAGGTTAATATCGACGTTTTGAGTCTCTGTGAGAAAGCATTTTTAGAAAAGCCTCAATAATCAGCCAAGTTCAAGTACACCTAACGAGTACGAAAATAGAGCAAAAGAAATAAGAAGCGAAGCTCATTTTTTTTCGATCGCATACACCCTTTTGCATTTTTTTCTACCGAGATCTGTAACTTTACCCGTCCGATGATAAATTCGGAATGAAAACTCATACTTTTCGCCAGTAGCCTACAGCAGCATTTTTTTATTGCATACATTGCTCGAGTCACGTTCACTCCCATGGAACACAGTACGCCTTGTAAGCCGGCCCACTGTAGAGGAATTCGTTCACGTTTTTCTGGTCACGATCTTTGGATATGCACAAATGTCGCTCGGGGCACGTGCAACGATAATACACGGAGAACGTGTCCGCTCTGATGTATCCACAAAAGTCCATTCTATCGCACATTGTTTGCTGTGCGTAAAAGAGAGAAATGACAATATTGAACCAATGGTGTTCCTCGTTAAAGCAAACGCTCACCTTTAGGCATCTGAACATTTGAAAAACACTGTTGTCATCCTCAAACGTGTATTTCTGCAGTTTCCAGTAGTACGTCTTCGGACATTTGCAATTAACTTGTATGCTGCGCGCTATCAGTCCAGTCTGATCGTCATTTGTACGCCCGCGTACCACAGCAGCTGTTTCCTTGCGCGTGCACGTTTTCTTTTTTGGCGCTTCGCAAAACTGTTTTCCCCACGCATACACACGTAAATGGATCAGGTTTGACACGACAACTGCAGCTCGATAGAGATATTATCATCGGGAATATCGAAGGTGTATAAAAAACAATGTTTCGTTATTGACAGTGCGCCAGTAGGATCTGAAGATTTCAAAATTTACGCATTTTCAGTTGAGGTAATTTAACGGCAAGCTTTTCCGACTACGAAACATTGATAATATTTTGATATGGTTGAAACGCGAAATGTTATGCTGTTTTTCGAAACAGAGCCGTTCTCGAACTTTTGCTCGTTTTGAATATACGTAATATCGAATGACAGCACGTTGAAATTATTTACTTTTATCGCTCAAGGAATCATAATTTTTCCTGACAAGATTTTACACCCTCGAGATACTATTGACTTTGAGGAAGAATAGAGACTAAAATACTCATAGTTGTGGCTAACGTGTTAAAAAAATGTATATTATTCGTAACTCGAGAGACACTGCTTTTCTTTTTCAAACAATAATCGGTAAATGTCTAGAATCGGGGCTCATGACCAAAAACGTCAATAAAATTGTTTTTTGCCATGAGCAGCTTCAATTGGTCTCCACTAATGATATTTCGTCGGTGGAGGCTAACAATTTTTATTAATTTTATAAATTTCGGGTTTTTCTTAATTGGGAAAACATGCAATGAAATTGCGGATTTTCAACACTTCGACGTGAAGATTGAGGCCAGGGGGTAGGGCACACACACGCGCGCACGCGCACCCACGCGCGCATCCTTGAAAAAAACCGCCGCTTAGCTGTTTCGAGCAGATTTTTGTGTGCGTGTAAAATATCTTTTATTTGAGAAATTGTCTTCCGCCGAGTTGTATAATCATAAGAAAGTACCCTGAAAAACATCAGCTCGGTGAAAATATGTTCAATCCCTTTTTGGCCAGGAGCCCCGATTCCAGACATTTACCCAATAATCTTAGCTCCTTGACGTGAAAAATGCGATGGTAGGGTCGTCGCTATTTACCTTGAGAGTGGATCTGTTGTTGAGGGTCATCGAGTAATTGCTCGATTCCAAGGACCACGGGCATTCGAATCCTTCCGGACATCGACAAATTCGTTCGACCAGAATCGGCGACCAAAATATCTCGTGAATCACATTGCACGCCTCGTGCCGATTGCATTCTTGCAGCTTTCTCTCGCTGCTGGCCTGCGTCAAGCGTCAACCAAAAGTACTCGCGTGACTTTGCGGCTTTTACAATGATATTTCACCCGATATTCGCACTTTTCATCCGTACTCCTTCATAGCTGCAGACCTACATACCTCTTCCGGATATTTGAACATAATATTGTCCGGTTTACTGTTGATTCTCGTGTACTTTCCGCGGCAACCGGACAACTGCCACGTTAAAACCATTATCGCGAGTAAATCGTACACGAGCGACATTTTGGTAGACGAACCGCGGAAAATACAATGTAGAAAAATTTGTACGTGGAAAATTTAAGAACGATGCCGGCGAGAGGACATATTAATGTAACTGCGAGTATGGCGAAGTACCGACTATTCCAAATCGAAGTCTCGATGGTGGATCGCACCTACGCGCGCGCGTTGCCCACGCAATGTGCGCGGGTAGAAAAATATTGAGTAATAATCCTCACTGTCATATTTGTAATCTCGTATTTCACGATTTCTCCGTTACTTCGTTATCGAAACATACGGTTTTTCGTTGCTTCGCTGTGCTTCTCAATTTTCATTGCTTCGCTTTATTTTTCGTTGCAGTCGATGGAGGCGACGAAGGCACTGCTTCGTCACAGTCTGAGAAAAAAATTGGACGCCGCTCTCGAGTCCGAGAGTTATCTGTTGGTTCAGCACTGGTGTTCGGCCGAGTGTCAAGCCGCGATAACAGCTTACGTCGACGACAAGTTTCAGTGAGCAATCGCTAATTGTAGTATAGATTCATTTGTTACATAAGCAGTAAGTGGGTCTCCGAGAATTTTTACAAAAAGAGACGTTCTCGATAACGAATATGTGATGACGATGAAAAAAAAAAGGAAAATATAAAACATATATATATATATCTATATATATATGTGTGTGATTATTAAATTATACGCAACTTTGTAGATAATGATGATGATCAGCTGAAGCCGTGGCTGTATTTTGAAAGAGAGAGAAACAAAGAAAGAGCCGAAAAAACAATACAAATCAATTTTTCGCCTTGCGTCGTGATGAAAATCAATCGATAAGAGTTGAGGTACGCGTGTCGAGCGCGTAATCGTGAATTAAATTTGAAATGTGTATTATATATTATCGCGAGAGATGATTTTCGAGAAAGGAAAATCGTTGAAACGAATACGGCTCTTCGAGAGAATAACGTGGCCTTTACGGCCACCAATAAATAACCGGATGCACACGGGGAGGTATCTCGTGCCTCGAAATCTTTTTCACAAAGACTACAGAAAAAGAAAACAGCGGAAGAACATGTTACTCGATAATCACACGATGAGTCCAAAAGCATAGTTACGATTATTGTATTTCACTGCACTATTACTTTATTCCCGAGAGATGATTATGAAATGGCTTGGACGAGATGAACTATTTTAATAATAGCTTTCGGTTAGGTGAGAGAAAAAAAAACGTATATTGCGTTATCGTGGGTCCTCGATCGTGTATTCTCTACGCGTAAGTACACCTCTGTTGATATCGATATCGTGTTACGCATCCTGCGTACGTGAAACTTCGCGAAATAATTTCTTTTCGCATTTTATTATTGCTAGAATGGAATAAAATTGAATTGCGAATATTTATATATACATACACAAAATTTAGGATTCGGGAAAAAAAAAAGTAATAAATCGAAGCCACCGTGTCAGGATGCATTATTCCCGGACCCTTGCACGGCGAATGAGCCCATTTCCGCAATATAATGAACTGTCTATAGTACACATTTATTATTGATAAATATATAAAAACCCGTACAAATATAAATGAAATATTCACAAGCCGATTTATAATTTGCGTGTATTAAAAATATAAGTATATGTATGTATGTAAATATTCATACGTTTGAAATAGTAACACACGTTTCTTTTAGTAGTCCCGTAACAGGGCAAGGAGTTAGGGGGGGGGGGGGGGGTTCGATCGCCTTCTCAGTCAGTAGGCAAAGAATTAGGCGTCTTTCGTCGTTTCTCTTTTCGTTCACGTGACACAGAGGTTAAAAGTTTAAAAATAGAAGACTCCTAGACTACAGTTACAAAAAAGAAATGAAAAGTAACGTGGCGTGATTAATTTTGTTGTTTGTTATTCGTTGATCGTTTATCTTTCGGATGCGAGGACAGTCATGTGTTCGCAGCCCGGCTAACTGCTTCACGTGCTTTATCAGAAGAGACCTATTTTCTTCTTGACGTTTATCTGTTTCCATGCCGGAAGTCTTTCAAACTCTTCGATATTCATTCCTAGTAATTCCTGGGGGAGAAAAAAACGAACAAACGGGATATACGATAGTTGGGAAATGTCGTGCTTCATTTCTTTTCCGTTGGATCATTGATTTTACCTCGAAGTGCTGGGGTGACAGGTATGTCTCGAGAATCGTAGGATCAACGCCGTCGGGCAAAGGTCGTTGGAGCAATTGCGCTATAGGATAAGTGCTTTGCGTCAGGCGAGCCAGCTCGCCTTCTACCGTCAGCACTTCGCCGGAATCGCGGCCGTCCTACGAGAGAAAAAAAAACACTTTATTCTTATCGTTTACATTGCGGAAGACGTTCCGCGTTGGAGTGAGAATGAAGGTCACGATGTCCCGTCAAATCGTCGGACTAGAAGTAAATACGCTGGAATTTGACAGTTTAGGAGGGCCGTGTTTCGTGGGGGCTCAAGGAGGGCCCTTCTGAATCGTTGGTAAATTACAGGGGCGTTTGGTTAAAATAAGTCACAGTCAATTATTATACCCAATGATAAACTGAAATAATTTTTTTTTGTTATTCTTTAAATAAGTGACTTTTTTGAAAAATGAGTCTAAAATAATTTTTTCTGCTATTTTTTCATTTGTTGGGTTATAAATGATGATATTAATTCGGGGGAAGCTCAAATTCACCCCCCCCCCCCCCATAAAATGTTATGGGGTTTTGAAGTTCGTGGAAACACGTGATAAAATAGTGATTTTTTGAACATTTCGACGCTTATATTGAGTTTGCTTGGGTTGAAATGTTCAAAAACCCAAACTCAGTAAATCATATTTTATCGAAGAAATCGGATAATATTTTTCGGAAAAGTCACTTATCTACAGAATTACCAAAGTTTTGCGCAAATTTAGTAGATTCAGACATTTTTACATTTTCTCTGAAAAGTCACGACTACGAAAATTCTTCTGCTAGTCACATTTTTCTAAGTTTCATCTTCAATATTTTCTTGAAATATTCGGCGATACCCTGTTTTTATTGTCGTTACGGAATATTTAGATTTATTTACACACGTGAGCAGGTTGTATCAAGCATCTAGAGTTATTCAGTGTGTAAGTAATAATTTATACACTAAATAATTTAAAAGAATAATAATTTTAAAGAGTTCTTTAGTGTATAATTAATCATTTATACACGAAATAATTTAAAAGAATAATAATTTTAAAGAGTTATTTGGTGTATAAATAATAATGTATACACTAAAAACTCTAGATGCCTGATACAAGCTGCTTTTGTATCAGGTATCATTTTGTATCATTATCGTAGTCATAAATTTTGGTAGTCGTCACGATAGAAATGTGGCCAGCGTGTCATCTCCATAAAGCGCTGTATAAATGAGACGATGTTTAGATCTGTAATTTTTCGTTATAAGTTCGGCAATTTGGCTTGAAATTTGACCACTCTACAGCGATGTATTTCTACTCGATTATAGACGAAAATCAGTTAATGGTTAAATATTCTGTTTCGTGAAAGGAATACTTCAAGGCGAAATGACGCAGGTCGATGTCAACTATATGATCTGTGAATGAGTTACACTTCCACATGTTGTCACGATTATCAGCAGTTACGTATACGACAATTTTCGGGATCTTTCTGACCGAGTTATTCGCAGAATAATTCAAGTGCCAAAAAATGCGTGTTTGTACGATGGCTAGGTATGAGATTGAAGTTTGCATCGTCGGAATGCAATGAAAGTTATTTTTCAATTTCTCAAATTTCTTTTGACAAATCTTCACTACGAAAAACTCTTAATCATTTAGCAAATCGCTTATTTGGCGATCTACGATTTACATCTGAGAAGAAAGATTTTGTAAAGTAATCGAAATGAGGAAATAAAAATATAAAAAAGAATTTTCGTTGCATTCCAACGATGCAAACTTCAAGACCATGGCTAGGTCGAGTATGTTCTCGATTTGCCATTAGCTCAAATTATATTAGCTCAAAAGGTGATTTCTTTGTCAAATACACGAATATCCGTGACATACAGGTCCTTCCCTTTCATAATCAGACGCCGACTTGTGCGTATTTTGAATCATTCGATTCAACCGTTGTAGACAAAAATTCCGAAAAAAATATTCACATATTTCACCGGCGACGAATCGTGCGTCATTTTGCCTTAAATTTATCCTATTATTGCACCGATCGACTCCAACTTGTGTTTACCCTGATGTTGAGTTCGGCGCTTTCATCGCGATAATTCCAAGTAGGAAACAAGTTTGTAAACTCGAGAGGCTCCAGGCCAGCCCAGACCAAGTAAACGGGACAATCTTCGCTCCCGGGGTTGAGTTTTTCCCAGTAACGCATAGCGGCTATCATGGCGGCCCTTCGTTCGGCTTGCCATCTAACGGCGCCGCTTCCGGTTTGATCCTCCGAACCGGTATCCGGCCACCAACCTTGCCACAGCCAGAGTTTGTCTTTGTTGTCGAGCAAAAAGAGAGCTGTCACCGGCAATAAAAAAAAGATCGCGTGAGTAACTCCAGCCCACACCGGTTTCTTCGTTTTGGTCGTTCGTTTTTCTCACCTGGCTGATTCACCTGGTAGAGCTCATCCTGGAGAAAGGGGAACGGTGTCCCGAGGTCGGATCGATGAGGACACAAAAGTTCGGTCGCCGCGAATTCCCCGGAAACACTGCTCAGATGAAACAATCTCGGGGTGTGCTTCAGTTCCGTGTTACCCTGCACGGGTACGTACAGCTGCTTGTTCATACCACCGAGAGCTACGAAATCAAATAGTCCCCGTTGGATCGATATCAAGTACATGTACACTGCCGACCATAAGTTTTCGAACGCTTCAGATAATTAAAAACTTTCGATTACTGGATAATTGCCAAATAATGTTAGAATGATATAATTCATTTCATTGATTATTTTACAAAAATACTATATAGCTCTATACAAGGAATTATTATTATTATTATTTAAGCTTCCATCTGTACTGGATCCTTCCCCCTTAACACCTTTCCCACCACATTCAACTTTACATTTCCATCCTATATAATAAATGTTATTATTCTAATATAATTTTACAATTATTCGAAGTGATTGAAAGTTTTGCAATAATCTGATGTTTCCGAAACTTTTGACCGGTTGTGCATGTCAACGAAAATCAACGAGCACGACCACAAAACGTTATAATTACCCTCGAAAAACGCGGCCGGCTCTTCATCTGACTCGTTTACTTCGCAGATCGTCACGTCCGCGTGACCGCTCAATCCAGCCTCCTCGGGACGATTTTTTCTCAGTATGTTGGCGGCTCTCAGGGCATTCTTCAAGAAAAAAAAGATAATGGATCGGAATGAAGCTTCTGATGTTGTGGTTCGTTAATGATGTACGTTTATTTCCGGCTTATCGAGTTAAACGTTTGAAGCACTTGTTAGGGTAATCCTATCGCTTCACACTAGTCATACCGCTGATCATACCTGAGACTTGTACAATTTATATTTTTAACCTACGCAAAAAAAATAATTTGTAATAAATACAATTTCCCATGTGTAAACTGTTTAATGAATGTTCACATTGAATTGGAAAAATGAAAAACTAGTTATTCCAACGATTTGCGCAATATTTCTAGGTTTGATATTTGGCAACATTGGTTCTATCTCCGTCTCTTTTTACCAGGCTTTTTAGTCGGTCATTTTGTACATCGAAAGAAAAAAAGATACATTTTCTAACAGCTTGATATTCATACTAAACAGATGTGTAATTAATTTTATGAGGGAATCACTTTTTCATACGAAATAAAATTGTTAAATTCGCACATGATTTTATACCCGTTACTGTGGCCTTAAAGCGCACAGTAGACAGATTCTCGCGTGCGATATATATAGATGTTTACTCGAAGCTGTGTGCAATGTGTATTAAAAAAACACCTTTTACAGGGTTTGCTTTAAAAAAGGGAGAGAGTCTTTTTCACTTTTTGTAAGATCTGCGATGTCTGGATGTATGGGGAACATAATGCCAGGCAAAAATAGCAGATATTCGAAATTCCCAAATAAATGTCCTAGATGTAAAGTGGAAAGAGACGGAAGCGTCACAACAGGCTTCAAATTTCCAATTGAAAGGATTTTTGTTTCAAGATTATTTTATCTGCGTTTGCTAATATCTACAACTATGGTTGATTATTGCAAGTGAAAATAACGCGCCTCTACACTCTGGCGACAATGTCTGGGAGCGCCGAACGAGAAAACAATCAGAATTTCACTACGTTACGATAATTTGCCCTGCAATTGTGTAGTGAACGATTGTGCAGATCCCCCCCCCCCCCAAAACATTGTCACAAATCAACTACCCGCGAGAAAAATCTAAAACATTCTGTACCATTTTTCCATGGTACTTTTTCTCATGATATTCGAGAGTAAAGAACGTTCCGTAAGAACGCATGCAAAACTACTGCCAATCAAAAGTGTCATAATTCTTCGAAGGATTACTGAATCGATCGACAATTTTGCATACAGGCTAAAAAACAGAGTGATATACAGTGGGTAAGAAAAGTATTTGTGCATCTCACGCGAAACTGTTGTTAATTTGGCTTCGTTTTTTGTTCGTGTTTTCCCAAGATTTTTGTAAACAGACACCATGTATATTTAGAATAAGCTATCGAATACAGAAACTTAATAAAGCATTTTTTTTTTTTTTCGAAGGATAATTTGAAAAAGACGACGTGTACAAATTCTTCTTTTACCCACTGTATATAATATTCGGCTGGACTTCCGAATAGCTTTTACCTCCGATTGAGGTGAAATTTTGCACAGATGTTCCATTTAATATATAAAGACATCCCCTGAAGAGATTTTTGGCGCATTCCGATAGTTTACGAGATATCGAATTTGTTTGGGTTTTTGTTGTTTTTTTTTGTTTGTTGGCTTTGTGTGTTTGGGTGTTGGGTTCCCCCAGCAGTATAGACATACTTGCAGAGATAAGCGCGGCTCGCTAGCTACCAGTGAAGTCGGAGGAATGGGGATATCGATCGGCCGTGGCGAGCGATATAGATATATCCGTGCGGGCTAAAAAATAAACGTTAAAATTCGATTTCTCGTGAACTATTGGAATGCGCCAAAAATACCTTTGGGGGATGTATTGTTATATTAAGTGGAACATCTGTGCAAAATTTCAGCCAAATCGGGGGTAACGGCTTTTCGGAAGTTTGTCCTAATTTTCGTCGCCATGGTAACGATTCCGCAAGACTCCCACATATCCTTGATCCATGAAGAAAATAAACAAAATTGGCCTAAATGTATAATTGGCTCGTGTGTGTATACTTGTTTGAGATGTGGAAGAGCGGCCCGACCGTGCCACACGTAAATTTTTCCCGCGATAGTATTCAACAGCAGTAGGGAACCCCGACTGCGCAATTGTCGAGTACTGCAAGGAACTTCGGTGAGCGAAGTCTCCGTTTCCTCGCTACCGCGACAGATGTACATTCGCCATTTTTTTCTCGCATTCTTGCCATTGTGGACGACCATACTGCCGGAGAAGAGATTCAAAAAGGCGGCCGGCTCGAAACCCTCGGGAACGCGAATCTGCGGACCTTGCTCCCGATCGAATTCGACGGTGAGCAAAGCCGCGGTGCCTTGCTCGTTCAGGGACGCTTTGCGGCCTTGCCAGATAAAATAGGCGCATCGGTCTCTTCCTTTCGAAGCGTGCTTCGATGGTTCGCCGCTCAGGCCTCGACCTGGAGAGAGAGAGAGAGAGAGGGGGGGGGAGATAGAAAAAGTATCGATCAAACCGGTTGTTGAGTCATTTGATTCAACGGGAAAATGACACACGCGAAGAAAATTCAATGACTATACGTATACAATATTCATTCTGGACTAGTGAAGGACAAATGCACGCAGTTTGTCATTATTTTCGATAATTACCTATACGATAATTTTCGGAATTTTTCTCAGCTATTTGTGCATACAATGCAATGATTCGAGTATCAAAATGCACGTTTCTATCGTGGCTAAGTCAAGGAACTCTTAGATTTGCGATTAAGTCAACCAAAAGTGCATTTCCTAAATTTGTTCGGTTACTGTTTTCTGTAGTAAATTGGTCTGCAATTTCAAAAAACACGAATATCTCGAAGATACGGATTCTTTCCGAAAAAGGGTATTTGACTGTTGTACGGGAATGACCTTAAGGGAAGGGTAGGGCCTTGCACTTTTGAAAAATCGATTTTTTTAAATCTTTTCTTATAGTTAAACATTTCAAGAATATAATCCCAAAATTCCAAGTCAATCAGAGCAAAACTCTCGAAGTTATTGATTATTTAGTCCCGCTCCTCTAACACTGTAGCTCCGACTTCTCTAAACTTCAAACGCGTTTTTCTCGAAACCACTTTTTCAAAGTCCGTGTCAACTGCCATTTGAAAACTACACGACCGATTTATTTCAAACTTGGTACACACTTTCTACATATGAAATACCTCCTCCCAACGGTTAGTATGAGATTTTTTTACATTGAGCGGGTTTTCCACCCCCAAAATGGCGGAATTTTTCGTGAAAAATAGCACTTCTCACTTTACATGACCACCAAAAATTTAGAAGTGAAAAAAAAATTATCAAAGGCCGTTGGGGGGAGGATTTGATGATACTTTGACTAAATTTTAATGGTACTTGATTTCAGATAATTTCTAGCTGAGATACAGTGAACACCGCAAATCGTGTTTTTCCAAAGACGTTCTTGGAAAAGCTTTGTCACCGGCTTGTTTGTGGATATTTTCGCGCACAAATTTCACGGAATGTTCTTGAAATGACACTTAGCAATGTATACAAGGTTTCAATAAATTTACTCTATCGATATGGATGAAAAAAATTCGCAAAAAAGTGTTTTTGTTTCACGCCGAAACCCCTACCCTCCCGTTAAATGGTTCATTATTTTATGTCATGCTCACAATATTTTTTCCTCATCGTGAATGCCAGTTTTTACGATAAAAATAAATGTTCAACCAGACCGCCAAAATGCTCTCGTTGTCAGATATGTAGTCACTTGACTCCTGTGACGTCACATGCCAATAAACAAGGTAAGGGACTTATATCGCCGCTGATTTGTCGTACAGCAAACCTGCCTCTCCGTTCTTATTTAAGGTAGTCCTATCGCTTCACACTGGTCATACCACTGATCATACTTGAGACTTGTACAATTCATATTTTCAACAAAGGCAAAAAAAATTTGTAATATTCACATTTAATTAGAAAAATGAAAAAATAGTTATTCCAACGATTCGCGCAGTATTTCTAGATTTGATATTTGGCAATATTGGTTCTATCTCCGTCTCTTTTTTACTCAACCAGGCGAGTTTAAGCTCCACGCTTTTCAACGTTGATCTGTCAAAACAATGTCAGGTGCGGGAAATATAAAGCATCGTATTCGGGCCACGACTGGTAAAAAGCGTGGAATCTTTGTGTCGGCGAAATATGTCGGTTAAAAATGAAATATGTGTGGAAATTCGAATGAGTGAGATGAGGTTAGGACTACAGTCAGCTGTTGCCTTGCCGTCACGTCTCTTTATCGTAGCAAGTGGTAATAAATCCAATACCGGAAGTTCAAATTAAACTTGATATTACATAAAAATTAGGTCAATAAGCGTAATTTTTTCGCAGAGCACTGGATTACTACAAGTGTTAAGTATGTAAATCTGATTATTTTTAAGAATCTGACGGATTCCCGCTATTTTATACACTTTTGTAGCGACCGGAAAGTGGGTTTTTGTATGTCGTCTCGGAATTCCTTCACAAAAATGCGCAATTTTAATATTTCTTTTCTCTGTAACTTGGTCGATAAACGACCCTGAACATTTACAGAGACAATTATTAATATATTTAGTGAAGCTCGAAAAAAAAATGAAAATCCTATGGATTGAAGCCTGGCGATAGGACTACCTAAAAAGTTGTTAGTATCGTAACTATCATTACAAATAACTATGAATGAACAGAAAAAGCACTAAAATACAATGAAATAAACTAGAAAATCGCTCATTACTCGTCACAGGACTCGTAATGACAATCTGTTTACTGGCATGTGACGTCACTAGAGATCCAACCAATCCTGGAGTCTTTTAGTTCACGTGACTAAACGTTCAAAATTATCTAATTAAAAAATTGAAATATACGAAAGTAATACACATTTTTTCGATAAAATGATGGATTAACACTTTTCAAACACTATAATCTTTTAGGATGACAAGAGAATGAACCATATTTCTATAATAGTCGAATACCTTATTTCAAGGCATTCGGTGAGGCCATTTGTGAGAAAAATTCCGAAAATTTAACATGGTTTTATCCACCGACCGAATCAACGTGTCATTTCACCTCAACCTAGACTCGTATTATTGGGGGTTCCGTATAATTTTTACCGGTAACGGTGACGGTATACATCCATCGTACGATGTAACTGTCGCCCGTGTAAAATTGCCCGATGGAGGAATCGCTGAGGAGAGAGAACGAAAATTCGTCGATGTGCCAGACAGTGACGTTGGTTGTCGCCACTACGAATTGCCGCATCAACTGAAAAATCGTTCGTGTTGTGCACAAGGTTCGTCTCGCTGACGGAATTCCAATGAGTTTATTTACCTCGTCGTCGTACCAGCCTTTGCCCCGACCAAGGTGGCTGCCCTCGAGTATCATATCGACGACGGGACTCTCGGAATCGATCATTACATCGACGTCGGGGGGCTCAATGACGATCTTTCCATCCGTGTGTTCCTTCTCCCTGGATTCCTTGACTCGTATTATGCCCGACACGTTTGGCCAATCGAGAAACTTTTCTCGAAACAGCACGGTCTCCATGTGTTGCGTGAGCTTGCCTATCAGGCACCAATCCGGCCGCGAGGATTCCTTTTTCACGTTATTCTCGAGCCTGGCACGACGTCCTATGATCGACGCGGCGTTTATCGGCGAAACGGTACACTCGGTATAATCGTAACCTTCCTGCCAGAGCTCCTCCGCCAATTGGGTCGCCACTTTTCGCTTCTCCGACGGAGCTATCTTCCCGTTCCAGATGTACATTTCGCTCCCGAAATCAAAGACTAGAATCTGGCCGAACGAGCGGGATTTTATTTACTTTAGATTTACTAGGATGGACTTTAGATTTATTTATTTAGCCCGAATAGCCATCCCGAATAGTAATCCATGGTGCTTAGCGTGTGGAAAGGATTCGGCAGCGATTCAATCATGAAGTACGTGCATGTACTACCTTAAGGTATTAGACATGTGGTCAGCGCGTCATCTCCATAAGGCGGGCCCCAAACGATCAATTATATTGCACAATATTACGAATTGCGCAATGTTTTTGACCTTTAAGGGTTAGTATTGTAGATTGCGCAATGATTGACCAAAGGTTTGAGCGAGTTTAAGGGGTCTTCTCACTTCAGACACTAAAAAAAGGCTATTGTCATGATTTTTTTATAGGTTTATATTATAGATATTGATATAAAAGTTGTTATACTTAATAAATACACTTTCGAAATACATAACAAATTTTTTTTTAATGTATTTATGTAACCTAAACAAACTTTAAGGCGGGATATACATTTAGACAGAAAAAAAGCAATATTGAGGGATTTTTCAAACTAAGAAATAATTATTCTACAATTATCAAACTTCAGGTATACTTTAATAGTATATTCAAGTATACGAAACAAATTTTTTAAATTAATTCATTATCAAAATGACGGAGCTGTGGCAGAGTGTTACAGCAAGGTCGCCGCGGGCGTTGCGAATCGGTGTGCAGTCTAGCTTCCCGTAGACTTTGATTTGCAAAAAAAGTGCAAAACATTTTTTCAGTTAGAACATGTATAGTTTCTATGTGACGGTAATTAATATGAAGAAAAAGCAAATTTGCGAAAATGGCACGCATTTACAAAAAAAAATCAACATTTCACGTAACATTTCTGGAAAATGTGGTTTAAAAAAGTAGTTTTTTTTTCCAATTTGTCAAAAACAATTTTCTTCAAGTAAAAGGTACCAATATTATCAATATTTCTACCAAGTACAACTCAACCGGCTTAATAGTTTTTAAGTAATCCTGCATGCCAATTTCGATAATGCAGTTTTGAGAAAAACGCGTTTGAAGTTCACGCCCGCTCCGAATCCGAGCGGTGAGGCATAGCGTTGACAGGCTGTAACGTTTGAAGTTTTTCGAATTTCGCTTTGAAAGTTTGAGAAAATATTCTACATAAATAGTTCTATAGTTTAAAGAAGAAGAAAAAAAAGAAATCGATTTTTTGATCGTTGTAAATGTATATCCCGCCTTAAACGCGTTTTTCTCGAAACAACGTTTTTCGACGGCTTGTTGATGAAATCTTCGAAACTAATGAACCGATCCTTATGAAATTGTAACCACATATTCTTTACAACTATAGCTATAGCGCATATCAAGGTTTTTTTTAAATTTGGATATTCACTATTTTTTTGTTGCCAAAAACGGTGAAGAACGTTTTTTTGTTTTATCGAAAAATGTCCGCCATTTTGTTATTTTTACATATATCAAATATCGTATGATATGCTCTATAGCCATTAATATACTAAATCTAAAACCGTTTGATTTTTTTGCTTCGGATGATCCGCCTTCGAGATTTCATCAACAGTGCAGACCTACCATTTTTAGGAAGAAATTTCAACTACCATTTTCGTCTATAAATAGTGACTTAAAAAAAAACATTTAAAAAAATGTGTTTCGAAAGTGTATTTATTAAGTGTAACAACTATTATATCAATATCTATAATATAAACCTATCAAATAAATTCATGAAAATACACCTTTTTTAGCGTCCAAAGTGAAAAGACCCCTTAAGGGCGGGGTGAAGTATTTAAATTAAAAATTTTTTTTTTTTAATTTTTAAATGAATGCATAATATATCAAGAATATTGTGTTAAAATTTCAAGTCGATCGGAGTAAAATTGACGAAGTTATGAGTATTTGAGCGTCTATTGCTCCATGCCGTTCTCTTCTCTTCTGCGTTTTTCAAACCGTTTTTCTGAGACTTGTCATATTTGAAGTCCGTGTGAAAAATGTACTGGACCAATCGCTTTGAAATTTTGCACAGTACTTCTTCACATAATTCACCAGGTATTGTCGAGAGCTTTTTTGTTTTTTTTAATAATTACTAATTTTTCAACAACAAATTAGCCGATTTTTTTAGCGAAAATCGGGTTTTTGGCTCCCAAGTGCTACGAAAAATCGAAAAATCGAAAAAAAAAGAATCCTCCCGTCATTACCTCGAGAAACATCTCCTTTAACAAATGCATTTTGATTTTTTTGTTTCAAATGATTCTGTTGCGAGTTATGGTGCACACCGCAAACCAACTTTTTTTCGAGGCGCCTCCGGGGTTTAATTTTCACTCGCTCAATTTTGAATATTTTGCAATGCAAATTTAGGAGAATGTTGTTCAAATGTTACTTCATTATATGTAAATTTTTCAATAAACGAACAGTATTCGTTACGCCAAAAAAAATCTTAAAAACATGCCTTTTTTTCGCCGAATTAACTTTACCCCGCCGTTAACTATTATTGCATCATATCTTTTCATTGCACCGTGTACGATTAGAATTGCGGCATACACTGGCGAGGTCTTGCTCGCGCGAAAACATTGACGCTTATGGGCCGTAAAAGTAATCGCGTGATAATAATTGATCGTTTGGGTTCAAGGTGTTATTCAATATTATTGCACAATTCAAGTATTGTACAATGTTATTGTAAGTCTAGGGCCCGCCTAAGGTGCCGTATATCTGAGATTTTTGAGAGCCGTTATATTTCGGTTAAAGTTCGGTAATTTGGCTTGAAATTTTACCACTACACTGGGATGTATTTTTACTTAATTATGGACGAGAATCAGTTAATTGGTAAATACTTGGGTTCGTGAAAGGAATACCTTAAGGAGTTTCGGTACAGAAGTCAAAATGTTAAGAAAATGATCAAATTTAATGATAATGTTCTTCAACATCAAGTGCGAAAACAAACATTTTTTCAAATTTTTCTTCTACTTAGTTATCGAGTAATTAAGCATTAAAGCAGATTTCTCATGCCCGGAATGTATACCTACATATATGGAAACGCTATGCTTATACACGTGAACTTTAGTGTTAAATTACTCGATAAGTGTGTAGAAGAAAAATCTGAAAAAAATTGTATTGTCAAATTTGGCACTAAAGATTATGTGCACTAAATTTTAAAAAAATTTTGAAATTTTTGAAATTCTGTATGTCTTTAACATGATTTAGCATGGCAACATTGTATCGCCTGTGCCGAAAATCCTTAATTCCATTGGTAAACATTACGCGGGAAAAATTGAATTATCGGGCATTGCGTTCTTCTTTCCCATCCGATTTTCGGGTAATTTACCTTGCTAGGATCGAGCATCTCAATCTTTGGCATAGCACCCCAATAACTGTCGAGGGGCAAAAGTTCATCTTCGCCCACGACTTCGTAAACCATATTAGTGTCCAACAGAGCCGACTCGTAGAGTTCATCCTCGTCCGGGTGTCCGGCATCGGTAACTGCAATTGGAAATATTTTCACAAAAGGTACGATCCGTTTGTCCAAATTCATCGTCGAGGTGAACAGAACGTGTGACTCGACTCGAGCGAATCGAGACTGACCTTCCACGCTGTGACGCGTTTCGGCGCCGAGTATTTTCCAAAAACTCGCTATTTGGTTGCTGGTGCATGTCGGCTTCTCCTCGCTGATTGTTATCACTTGGCTCGCGCGACAACCAAGATCTCGATTTTGCTGTATACTGAGAGCTATTTCCGCTCCCCTAGCTCTCTCGATCACGTTGCTGTACTTGCCAACGTAATTGTAGAGCTGTTTGCAAAAAGTCAAGATAACGATGGCACGACTTTTCTTTCTCGTTCACTCTCTCCAATCTTAACCTTTCGAGGGCACACCGGGTCTGTTTGACTCGACTATTTTCCCGTGCTGCTTCGAATTCAATCACAATCGAACTGTCTTATCGTCAAAATTTAAAAAAAATTGCTAGAAACAAGCCTGCCCATTTTTTTAGAAAAAGTTCACTCGGGGTCAATGACCCTTGGCCCACTTCAAGATTCGCTAAGAACGCGTGCCCTCAAAGGGTTAATTTCTCCATTACTTTCATTATCTGTATGACCGACTAAGGGCGCTCACCTCGTTTTTCGTAACCAAGATAAAATTATCACCCGAATTTATACTAGCTACGGTCGGCTCGACCAGACGAATCTGAACGTGACGTCGACCCTTGACGAGTATCAACATGACATCCTTGTGGGGAGGTAGTCTATTGCCGTGTCCCGTTGCGTCCGCGTCCACATTCTTTAGTGTAACGGCCCCAAAGTCCTCCGTCGAAGCCAAACCCGCCAATGCCTCGACAGCGAGCGACGATTTTTTTGCAACTGTAATAATATCGTGCTGCGTTATGACGAATGTGTAACGGTAATGAGGAATTCGGCAGCAACTTGACAATGTGAAAGTATTGCGAATGTTCGGAAGATAAAGTCGAAAAATCGCATTTAAGAAAATATCCATACGATTGTGATTATTAGTGAAAATATCATTGCGAAAATGCGAATCTATTTTAGTGTCGTGTAACAAGCAGGGGAGGGGGTGCCGGAACAAATGCAAGGGAGCGAGAACCAAACGTGGCGCAAGTCACAATCAAAGAGCCATATAGGAAGGACCTATAAATGTGTCCGTACGTACGTTTTTCAACGTTTAACGTCCTCATTACCCGCTCGGCAACGCCGGTTGTAATTTCGGTGTACTCATCCTTGAGATCGGTTCGCGCGGCTAATGTTCGCAGAGGGTTTTTCGACGGCAAACGACGTCGTTGAGTCTTTACCGTGCGCCTCGTGCCAAGCCTGTAATTTGTATTCGGACGAGTTAACGGAAATTACATGGGACAAGAATTTCTTCGTAAGCCTCCAAATGTTTTATCATACAAAACAATATTACTTCTTGTTAAATCTGCTCCCCCTGTCCCCAACTCACCAGGATCGGAAATTACCTGTGTTTAATTTTAATGCAATTATTTTTATTTTTAATGCAATCAATTTTAATGCAAATTATACCCCAGCGAACTTTCAAGTGCGATAATAGCAATATTAATATCAGCTGTGATGACAATAATGATATTGAAATATCGCAAGCTTTCTGAATTTTACTATCAAATTGTTCTTTTTACAAAATACCACAGCTGAGTGTCACAAACTCTTCTTATCAACAAAAATTACGTAAATTTGTTGTTTTTTTTAAATGAGGAATTTTTTTAAACCAACAACTGGGCCATTTTTTAAAAGATGTTATGATTCGACGTCTTGCGTGGGTTTCATCTTCATTAGGATGTATAGATGAAAAACGACAAATTTTCACTCGCCATTCAACCAATAGTATTACGTATAATAGTACTACGTATATAAATAAAATAGATACTAAATTTGAGCTGTTTAAAAACCTCAATTTCATGATTTTTATGTAGATATTTGGAAGATACATGTAATTCTGACACAAATTAAATAAAGACTTTTTCACCGAGCTGTAATATGTGCAAAAATAGAGACCAGATTTTTAAACAGCTTTCTAAAACTGTAGAGGTCAGTTTGAGGTATCTTTAATCGCATTTGGCAAATATTAATTAGTTATTGAGTGGTTCAAGTTTGAAGGTAAAGAGCGATTTTTTTAGAAAATTAAATAGGAAATACTTTTATCGAGCCTTAAGGCGGTCATCCCATGTGACAGGTCCAAAAAATGTTTTTAGAACATATTGCAAAAAAATGTGTGCATATTATATGGATCCAGCATAGCAGACTAATGGTAAGTCAACATTTTCTTTGTGTAAATCGTACTTGAACTTTTAAACGCGTTTTTCTTAAAACTGTATCCTTCAAATTGACTTCCATGGTATCTCAAAAACTATTGAACGGATTTCGCTCAAATTTGTATGGTACAGTCAGCACATCTATAGATCTCACCCGAACTAGAATATTTCTGATATCTGCCATAGATTTTTTTAAACTGAACAGGTTGAAGAAAAATTACGAAACTTGAAATTCAATTTTTAAAACCATGCCAAAATTTCAATTTTCGATATTTTTACTTTACTTTATTACCGGCGATAGCCTCAAGTCTACAAATTAAAATGCCGATTGATCTTTTAATTTCAGATGAGCAAAACGTCCGGAATGATGGCAGCCATCATCTGACTTTTTTTTTACACATGAGTGTCTTCCGAACGACGTAAAGTCGATTCAACTCGTTATTTTTGTTCGATAAAATTCTGAGGTGCTGTAAAAACGTTAATAAATGTGTGGTAACAATTCAAAGGTAGTGTGTTTTAATGGTTCAGCAAAAAAAAGTCCCATAAAAGCGAGAAAAAGAATAGTCGTCACATGGGATGACCTCCTTAACGAGCTCAAATTTCGCATTAATTTTTTTACACCATTTTTACACATCTTTTTACACATTTTTTACACGTTTTTTTAGATTGGTCTACTGCCTAATCAATTGTTTGAACGGGTAAGACGTGATTCTTTTTTTCAAAGCAGCCCAGTCGCCATATTCTACAAATTTCACGCCCCGTTTCATAATTTTTCGGATCCAGTTCGATGGATATTGCTCGTACGATAATCGTTATAAGTCGGCTCGGTCCACGGAGGGTTAATCGTCAGACGAAAATAATAGCTTTAGGACAATGTACGCTTCAAGTTTCCTCGTATTGTTATGAACACCAGTAATTAAGGAAATAAATAAGAGCTGCCTTACCGCTGCGAAAACGAAGTTACAGCGTCGAAATCGCTCTCGGGAAAATCGAGAGTCTCAGCCTCACATTTGGCGAATGATACGTTGCTGAAGAAGCTCGTAAAGGTTTCGTCATCGGCTCGCGGTACTAACGATATCGTGGCTGGTTGGCGCGTCGATTTCGCTTCGTCGTCTGTCAACAATAAAACGAACATCTCACGACACCGGTCACAGAACGCTTGTGCGGTATGGAATATATACAGGGTGTCCCAAAACTCAATGATAATCTGAGACCGGATGAAAGGCCAAGTTATACCAGTTCTGGGAAAAATAAAAAAAAATCCATATCACTCAGTTCAGCGATAATAGACATTTAAAAAAAAAAGTTGAAATTCGACAACCTTGGTCGCATTTTCAAGTCCTGTGATCACCAATGTCACAATTTCGCTGTGATTTTTTTAATTTCGTGATCTTCATTAACGATGCTATTAATCGCAACTACAAATTAATGCAAAAAACATTGTTAATTTAATAAAATAAGTTAAGTTTTAGTGAGTCATGGTTCACAAAAATATTGTTACTTAACTTTGACACTTCATTTTGAAAAAAAAATGTACTACACTACCCTTGGCAAGTTATTTCAAAAGATGGCGCATTTAAGCAAGATTTCAAAATGGTGCAACACTTGCCACTTTTCTTGCCATTAAAAATTTTATTTCTTATTTTTTTCAAATTGAGCTCATTTTGAACAACTCAACATTAGGAATTTTTGTTACTAAAATTTGTTACTTTTTGTTTCTGGTCTGAAATAAAATTATTATTTTTAGTAAAGATATAATTGAGTCAGTTAATAACCAATTTTTATTGTAAAAAACATATGTTTTTTACAATAAAAATTGGTTATTAACTGACTCAATTACCCAAACAAAAAATAACAAATTTTAGTAACAAAAATTCCTAATGTTGAGTTGTTCAAAATGAGCTCAATTTGAAAAAAATAAGAAATAAAATTTTTAATGGCAAGAAAAGTGGCAAGTGTTGCACCATTTTGAAATCTTGATTAAATGCGCCATCTTTTGAAATAACTTGCCAAGGGTAGTGTAGTACATTTTTTTTCAAAATGAAGTGTCAAAGTTAAGTAACAATATTTTTGTGAACCATGCCTCACTAAAACTTAACTTATTTTATTAAATTAACAATGTTTTTTGCATTAATTTGTAGTTGCGATTAATAGCATCGTTAATGAAGATCGCGAAATTAAAAAAATCACAGCGAAATTGTGACATTGGTGATCGCAGGACTTGAAAATGCGACCAAGGGTGTCGAATTTCAACTTTTTTTTTAAATGTCTATTATCGCTGAACTGAGTGATATGGATTTTTTTAAATTTTTCCCAGAACTGGTATAACTTGGCCTTTCATCCGGTCTCAGATTATCGTTGAGTTTTGGGACACCCTGTATAAGAACAAGGAAATCCATCCAAGGATACCTTTACGACTACCCCTAAGTTTTTATCGAAAAACAATTGTGTGAGTTGTAATGTATTAGAATAAAAAATCCATGCGAGATGGCTATCCAACAATAGTTACGGATAAATTGGAAAGTAAATTAAGGGGTAAAGCCACCCCAAAGTTTTCAAATTTTGTGGGAAAAAAGGAAGACGACAATGTTAATTTGGAAGGCCAAATGTATGGTGCTGGTATTGCAGATTAAAGGTAAATCGAATTTTTTGTTGCTAAATGTTCGTTCAAATTTTAAACGCCTTTTCCTCGAAATCATGTTTTTTAAATTGACGGAAAACGCAACTCACAACGAACATCAGTTAAGGCCGGAGCCTGAATTGGAAGGATTGAAAAATCGTGTTTTTATTGCTTCAATTGATGGAAAAAATATCCAAGAATATATTTACAGAGTTATAGAAGTCAATTGTAAATATTTTCGAAGATATAAGGCCAAAAGCAGAGAAGCGATTGATATTTGATATTGATATTTCCTCCTATTGAAAACTTTAAAGCACGTTTTCTCCAGTTTTCATTTTCACGATATTCCCAAACTGGCGGGCGTGATTGCAAAAAAACTAAACGACCTATTGAATCAAACCAAAGTTTATTTTTTTCAGTATGAAAATCTCTTCTATGTGAATTAAAAAAGTCGTTGAAAAAGTCTTTTTGAATAATTTTTATAGCATGTTAAAGTGTTTTTTTTTAACACATTTTTTTCAAACCTGAGAAAAGTCATAATTTCACGATTTTTTCAGCTTTTTCTTAATTCACCTAGAAGAAAAATATATGACAATTTACAATTTCATTGGTTTTTTGCTTCAGTCAAGAATTACGAGTTACATCTATCCCGCCGATTGGGGACTGCAGTGGCAAGACACACATGGAATAGGCTGATAAATCTGCAGTCAATTATTGTTTCATGTTGAACCATTTTTTCCACATTAAGGAGGTACGGTGATTGGAGCGAGTCCAAGATAAAAGCCCGTTTTTTTTTAATAACATTGTCGAGAGCTTCGTCCATGCGTATGCGGAGTTTCCACGAGATTTACCGTACAGTTTCCGAGTTATTAATTGTTAAAGTTGGTCAATTAGTCACACGTAGACGACAAAATGTGCCTGTCCTCTCATATATCGATTTTTTTGTGCTACTTGGAGCCAAGACACGCGTAAAAAAAACTGACGGTTGCGTTCGTTGGTTCGTTGTGATCAATAAGGCAACTTGAATTGGAAAGCTCACCGCAGAAATAAGCAATAAATTTAGAAATAAAGTCGCGAAAAACCGAAGTATTCGGCGAGAGAGACGTCTCGTGACGTAACCGCAGCCATCTTGCTCGAAGTGTGGCAACGCCGAATACCCGCGCAAATTTGATTCTTCTATCGGATATTTTCAACGCGAATTAAAAATATGGTTGAGTGAAGCCGTACGTTTTTTAATCGATTATAAAAGGTCTTTCGCCGATATTTACTCAAAGTTCTTTTATGTATAGCTAAGGCATCTCAATCTTTCTGGCGACATGCATTCAACGCATTTATATGTAAATTCAGCATGGACAAACCGTCATATAAAATGAACGTTCGTTTTTATATCTGCAAATATTGTGAAAATTATGAAAGGGAAAAATAACATAACAATTGATGAAATATGTTTTGACTTCGGACAGATTGGACATTGGATATTGAGGTTAACGTCAACGCGACGTTTTTCATTTGCATTCGCAATATCATCTTTTCACTCTCTAATTCTTGTCCGACAGAATCTACCTTTGTCTCTAAACTGGACTTCAGGTACAATCCTGTTACTCTCTTGATAAACTTCTACAGTACTTATTTTCATTCTCCATGTTCACCGGCTACTAAAAATAATAAGCCGAGCGCGTGGGACCGATGACAGCTATCGAAAATGCAACGATGCTAAACGTCGACGATATGGCGTACTACTGAAGTCGAGTAGTAGATTATTACGTTTGTTTTCATATTATAAAAATAATAAGTAGCTTGAAATTCAATACTTAAAAAATATTTCTCGAAATATAGGCCACACACATATGTCTAAAACGTAGCGGTATTATGGCGAAAAATAGACTCTTAGTTTACTAGCGTGGTCATCACCGTACCTCCTTAAGATCTACACATTCGAAGTTTGTATTCTCGATATATGGCTTTTTGCTATTCGTGGTATTACCAATATTAGATACCTATTTTTTTCTATTTCGGAGATATGAATGTTGTAGTTCGTTCGAATTTGTATTTGTATGACTCAAACTGCAGACTATCTGAATACATGTTCTCGAATAAATAATCCTTTGGTGTAATAGTTATTCGATTTCGTCATCGGTCGAAGGATAAAATTTCGAATAATTTAACCTTCGTTATTTTGAGTTTATAATTCTGTCATTTCGAAATCTTTGTCGTTCTATATTTGGCCATTCAACGTTTTGACCCCCACTCAAAATAACAGTAAGCAAATAGTAGCTTCTGGCATTCTTTGACGTCTCCGTGCATTGTAATTTGACGAAACTCACCGCTCTCCTCGCTAACCGATCCCGACGAGCCGTCGCGAATCTCATTTGTCCCTTCGACGTTGCACGCAACGTTCGTGGCGTCTTTCGCCAGCCTACAGCTGCGAAAACGCTCGGGACGCGGAGTCTTTTTTTTGCCGTCATTCGCGTTGATCGCCGCTACCTCGACAAGCGGTGACAATTGATCGGCGTTGTCGACCTGTTGCTCGACTCGCATCTTCCCGGCGACGGAGAATTTCACGGCGTCCGTCACGGCGACGCGTTTTCGCCATCCCTCCGCTGCTGATTCTAATTTTTCTAAGCGCTCGGCTAATTTTCGTTGTTTTTTCGCAAGCTCGTCTCTCTCCGCTTGGCTCGCAGTCTCTGTTGTCGCGGTGTCCTACGAAAATCAATAGAATTCTTGTAAAAAGCGTATTCTCTGCCAATTGAGTGCGAGGAGATACGATTGTCGCGACAGTGGGAACCGAAAGAACCAAACTTTGGATCATTTTCATTGATGATTTTCGCACGCATACGTGTGTTCGAAGCGGTTTTCTAGTGTGAACGCCCATTTTCAAGGTGATGTTTGGGAATTAAATTTAGAGAAACGGTTGAATCTACAGTGTTCGTATTTCACAGTTATATTTATACATGTTTGAAGTAACATCTTTAAGTTTTTCAAAGCATTTTATTCGAAATTGTACTTAATATTGGATGTTGCGCAGGTCATGTCGCAAAATTTTTATTTATCGTTGGGCGTTGTGATTGCCGCCGTCCTTGTCATTAGAAACAAACTTTCTTTTTTAATTCTATTCTTTACGGTTGTGGTTATCATTCAGCCCTCGAATAAAAATTTTTTGGAAAAATGTGTACAAAATGGCGGTGTTTGAAAGAGAGTTCTCTGATTTTTACAATAAAATTTTCTGGAAATATAGTAATTATGAAGCAATAAAAAAGATGGAGGACCGAACGATAACCACTTTCGTAAAGAATAGAATTTTTTTTAATATTTTATTTCAGATGACAAGGACGGCTGCAATCACAACGCTCGATGATAACAAAATTTCGCGACATGACCTGCGCAACATCAAATATAATATACAATTTCGAACAAAATGCTGTGAAAAAATGTAAGATGTTACTTCAAACAAATACTAACACTGTAGATTTAACCGTTTCTCTAAATCCAATTCCCGAAAGATTATTGAAAATGGTTGTTCACAGTATAACACGGCCTTCAAAACGAAATAAATGCATGCTGTAAAAAGTGTAGCCCATTGAAAGACTTTTTGATGACGGCAATATGCGAGAAACATTTAAAAAACTAAGATCGCGGTTGAATCCGTTGTTTATTAAACAAACGGTATTCATCGCGTACTTGGTACTCAAACTTTTTCGCCCACTGTCTAATATATGGCGTACCGAACCTTTTTTAACGAAAAACCGTTTCGCTCAATTTTTTTCTAAAAAAAAATGACTTTAAACTAACCCTTACAATTTCACTGGACAGTACTGTCTGAATTTCATTGCCAAGAATTATTTCCGACTTTCAAACCGAATGGTCAACAACTCTATTGATTATTTATCTATTCTCAGACATCTCTCTTTTCAAATATCTCTATTCTGGAGCAGGTTTAATCAGAATCATCTCTGTTCCAAAATATCTTATGTCTAAAGCATTTCTCTGCCGAAACATATCTATTCGCGAAGATCCCAATGCCACAATAATTCAGTTCTGAAATATTACTACTCTCAAATACCTTCATTCTACAATCTTTCGTATCCGAAACTTTTCGATTCTTAAATATCTGTATTCTTCAAAATCTCACGTGACATCCAAAACATCTGTATTCCGACACTTTCATCTCACAATATCTCTCTTCAGAAACGTCTCTATTCCATTCGTAACATTGCGTTAACTATATTGGCCATGAATAAAACAGGTGCAACGCAGGGGCTCTTGGAATAGAAATGTTTCGGAAGATATTGTGAGATGAAATTGTCGGAATACAGATGCTTTAGATGTCACATGAGGTTTTGAAGAGTACAGATATTTAACGGCGGGGTAGAGTTAATTCGGCGAAAAACGGCATGTTTTTAAGATTTTTTTTTGGCGTTACGAATAGTGTTCGTTTATTGAAAAATTTACATATAATAAAGTAACATTTGAACAACATTCTCCTAAATTTGCATTGCAAAATATTCAAAATTGAGCGAGTGAAAATTAAACCCCGGAGGCGCCTCGAAAAAAAGTTGGTTTGCGGTGTGCACCATAACTCGCAACAGAATCATTTGAAACAAAAAAATCAAAATGCATTTGTTAAAGGAGATGTTTCTCGAGGTAATGACGGGAGGATTTTTTTTTCTTTCGATTTTTCGATTTTCCGTAACACTTGGGAGCCAAAAACCCGATTTTCGCTAAAAAAAATCGGCTAATTTGTTGTTGAAAAATTAGTAATTATTAAAAAAAACAAAAAAGCTCTCGACAATACCTGGTGAACTATGTGAAGAAGTACTGTGCAAAATTTCAAAGCGATTGGTCCAGTAGATTTTGAGTTATCGTGCACACGGACTTCAAATATGACGAGTCTTAGAAAAACGGTTTGAACAACGCAGAAGAGAAGAGAACGGCATGGAGCAATAGACGCTCAAATACTCATAACTTCGTCAATTTTACTCCGATCGACTTGAAATTTTAACACAATATTCTTGATATATTATGCATTCATTTAAAAAAATTTTTAAAAATGAAAAAAAAAATTTTAATACTTTACCCCGCCCTTAAGAATAGAAGAGTTTCGGATACGAAAGATTGTGGAATGAAGATATTTAAGAGCAGCAATATTTCAGAACTGAATTATTGTGGCATTGTGATCTTTACCAATAGAGATATTTCGGCAGAGAAATGTTATAGACATGAGATATTTTGTAATAGCGATGTTTCTGATTAAACCAGCTCCAGAATAGAGATATTTAAGGAGAGAGATGTCTGAGAATAAAGGAATGAAGAATAGAGTTGATGTCCTGCCGGTTGGGAGGATGAGAAGGGGGCGCTGCGGATACTTCGACCGGAATTAAGGCTGGATATACATTTACAACGATCAAAAAAACGATTTCTTTTTTTTTCCTTAAACGATAGAACTATATATGTAGAATATTTTCCCAAAGTTTCAAAGCGAAATTCGAAAAACTTCAAACGTTACAGCCCGTCAACGCTGTGCCTCACCGCTCGGATTCGGAACGGGCGTGAACTTAAAACGCGTTTTTCTCAAAACTGCATTATCGAAATTGGCGTGCAGGATTACTCAAAAACTATTGAGCCGATTGAGTTGAAACTTGGTAGAAATATTGATAATGTTGGTACCTTCTACTTGACGGGAATTGTTTGTGAAAAATTGGAAAAAAACTACTTTTTTAATTCACATTTTGCCATTTCACAAATGCGTGCCATTTTTTTGAATTTGCACTTTCTTCATTTTAATTATCGTCACAGAAACTATACATGTTCTAACTGAAAAAATGTTTGAACTTTTTTGCAAATCAAAGTCTACGGGAAGCTAGACTGTACGCCGATTTGCAACTCCCGCGACGACCTTGCTGTAACACTCTGCCACAGCTCCGCCATTTTCATGATGGATTAATTTAAAAAAATTGTTTCGTATACATAAATACACAATAAAAGTATACCTAATGTTTGATAATTGTAGAATAATGATTTCTTAGTTTAAAAAATCCCTCAACATTGCTTATTGTTTTCCCGTCTAAATGTATATCTCGCCTCAAGAGAGTTCCTAGTAGCTGCAAAGTCGTAAAAAAAAGTGACCGGAAGCAAGAAACTCCGCTCCTTTGTGTTTGTTTTTCTTTGAATAAACTCGTATTCCTTTTTCACAAATACCCTCGTATCTCGTCAGCCAAAACAGTCATGCTCGTAACAATATTTACGTACGTTGTTGGAACATTTAACGACGTTCGAAGGCGCGATAACGGTTTCAGCGTTGACGCGGCGTTTCCAATCAGTCGTGCCGCTGCGCTGAAGTGCCGCCAATCGATCGGCGATGCTAATACTAGGAAAGTCAATTTGTTGGGTGTCCCCGAGATGCTTGTCCCTCTTAGCGAACGACACACTATCACTTTCCGCAAGGGAGTACATTTTTTCGATGGTCGTTGCGCGTTGTATAGCGCGTTGTCTCGTAAAGAGACCCGCGTTCGTAGCAGTATCAACATTGTCGGCCGTATCGTAGTCGTCTCTTATCTCGCTCGTGTCCGTCTTATCGTGCGACACGATCTTATCGTACGACGAGTAGAGCACCCGGCTATTTTCAGAATGCTCCAGAGCGTCAGAATTCGAATGAAAATTCGCCTCCACGTTCTCGGCCTTGTGAGCGCTCTTGACGGTTTTTCTCTCGTCTCTCGTCGCAGAGTCGAGCTCACCGTTGCGTTTGCGCCTCTGCCAGCGACGAGTATTGAACTCTTTTCTCGTGAGCTTGAGCTCGGAGCTCAGAAGATAAGCTTCGTCTATGATACCGGCCGTATCAGTCTCCTTGCGAGGGGAGTCGCGCGGGCGATTTGCGCGGCCACCCTCGTTGGCAGTTTGCGAGGTTTGCGATGAATACTTGAGAATACTACGAGGTGGTGTAACGTTGCTTGAAGCCTGAGGCAGCAATCTGACGCTGGAAATGACGCCCGTGTACTCGTCCGAATCCGACTCCGTGGCATTTCCCTCTTGTTTCTCCGAAGGAAATATACGCGAGGCAACCTCGACTTCCTCGGACGTGACGGGTTGAGTCTTGTAGCGATTAGCCGGTCGTCTGCGCTGCGAACGTTCGCTCGACAGGCCAACCACCTTGGCAACACTCTCCGTGGCTATTCGACGATTGAACAGTCTCACACGATCTGCCAAACTCAATTTCGACGGTTCGATCTCGCTCGTCTCGCGTTCCAAATCCGAGCAACGATTGGTCCCGTGAAACTCGGCGGTCGCGGCTTTTCGCTGATTCTGCAATACCGCCTCCCTCACCTCTTCGTACGTGATCGGCTGCGTGTTGAATCTGTCGTATCTCAGCTGATCCCTCGCGTCTCTACCGTGCTTCTGGCAGCTGCCCCGTCGCTCGGACGAAATCTCGCTCGATCTCATCTGCTCCTCGAGGATCTTAAAGTGTTGAGCTATCCTCGATACCTTCGAGCCGTTCTCAGCCGCTGACGTGCCTTTCTCGTCGTCCGAATTTTCCTTCGTTCCTCTGCTCGCGCTACGATTTTCTCTGCCGTTCGCCGTTTTCGCAACGGCGGATGCGTGACGTGATTTCTGCTCCGCAATCGAGAGCAAAGAATCCGAGCTAACGATTCGCGAATTCCATCGGTCTCTTCGACGACCGGAACTCTGTGTCGATGTGAGGCGTGACTCGTTGTCGTTTTCGTTGTCATCGTCGTCGTCCTCCTCGTCGGACCCTTGATCCTCGCAATTGTAACGAAAATTCGGCCCACCCGGATTGGTCCCTTCTTCACCGATTGAGGCATACTCGTCGTCGTCCACCTCGTAACGGTTGTTCATCTCGTGTCTGAAACAATCAGCGCATTGAAGCTCGCTCGAGACATTGCGGTGGGAGAATAAGTGACTCGAGAGTGATCGAGCGTGTAGATGGACACAGATATTGGCGTGATCTTTACGTCAACGTGAAGCGCGTTACTGGCGATCGAATGATAACGAGCCATCGAGTGCGTATCGCACCACGCGTTAAGGGGGGAGGCACCTTTAGGCCGGACATTTTTTTTGCTAATTTTCATGTTTTTTTTTAAGGATAGATTTCTTTACCGCTTATCGGTTTTATTACTATTTTCGGCTGTAACATCGTATTTTTTTAATTTTTGTTAGGGGGTAAGGCCACAGTAGAATTTTCAAAAAATCGATTTTTTTCCGCTAAAACGGTGCTTTATCTTCGGTAGCATGTCATAATATCACACGACAAAACATCACGACCATAAAATATCACAATTCTATTATCCTTCCCCCGCGAGAGTGGGAATGGTTTCTGATATACAGCGTCTATCGAATGTGGAGGGGACGCGAGAGTGGGGATGATTTCTGATATACAGCGTGATCTATCGCGTGATTAGAATTTAGTATTAATTCTGTATTGCCTCTCAATGCCTCTCAAATTTCTCAAATCTCAGAAAGGCAAGCCGCTCCTTATACACGACGGCTTCGTATATTCGCGTCATCGTGAAAACGAGGAAGCGATTACTTGGCGCTGCACTTTATACAAGAAAAAATCTTGTAACTGTTATATTCGAACTACTTCCGATAAGCGCACAGGTAATATTTCTTTTTCCGCTGTTTTGTTATTTGCGATGTATTCTTATATCTAAATTTTGATGACCAGGCTCTGTCGTTGGTGATTGAATAAAAATCCCCCTCTTGCTCATTCACCCAGACCAAACCCACCCCCCCTTCAGCGACACCACCAAAAAGGTGTCCTGATTGCGTCCCAAGTTTCTGGACTTTCTGGGGATATTTTATCGTCGTCATGTTTTGTCGTGGTGATATTTTGTCGTGTGATCAGGTGACATGAAGCGTTATCATCATAAGAATAAGTTACTATTCGATGTATAGCAAGACATTTTTTTCACCGAATTTGAGCGTATAACGTAAGCCCACCTCTGGCAAGGCCAGAGACATATGTAAAACTTCAAACGCGTTTTTCTCGAAACAGATTGTTTCCAATTGGCCTGACAAATAACTTCAACAATTTTCACTCCATTTACTTTAAATTAAATAGTTGTGTTCATAATTGCATTTCGCAGAGACGTACGTATGGAATTTCTGATTAATCGAAAACTTTTCATTTTATGAGCAGTTTTATACGAAATTTTTCACTGAAAATTCATTCAAATACCTACAACTTTTGAATGAAACAATATTTTTTTACTTCCGTACGTACTTCTCTAGGTATTCCAATGTAGAGTGACTAGAATTTTTGTTTTTTGTTCTAGGTAAAAAATTGTGAATGCTAAATGTCACGCCGCGGAGCGCTTAAAAAAAAGATAACAAAAGAAAATATTAGCAGTCGACCATTTTGTGGATCGAAAAAAAATATACATATTTCCTAACAGCTTGATATTCATACTAAATAGATGTGTAATTCATTTTATGAGTGAATCACATTTTCATACGAAAAAAAAGTGGTTAAATTCGCACATAATTTTATACCCGTTACTGTGGCCTAACCCCTTAATCTTGAAAAATGGCGGCCGTAAGGCACGGTCTTTAAACTGCATTGTCAAAACTGACCTGACGTATAGCTAGAAAAAATAATTAACCGATTCTAATGACATTTGGTATAAATCTTTCTAACCGTATTGTCTAAAGCACGACCCCAAAGGTTTTCGTAAAAAAAACAGTACTTTATTATTGCAAAATGTAGCCATTTTTGTTCGGAAAAATCAATCTTTTTGTTTCAAAGCGTACCATTGCGTCGATTTTCAACATTTCTCACTTTTTTTTTGTTCATGTGCTGCGTATGAGTGTCAATGAAAAAAAAAATCTTCGTTGGTTTTTTTAAGAATTAATCCCGCCGACCCTACATGTCACGCCGTCCGACAACAACCCCCGCAATCCGTTTAGAAGACCGTTCCATAGATCCGCCATTTTTAAAGATGAATAAAAAAAAATACCATGTAAAATAGCCAAAAGTAGTAGTAAAACATACCCTGAGTCTCCAAAATGGTGTAAAAATGTTTCCTTTTTGAAAAAATCGTGAAAATGAGCCATTTTTTCCTCGCCAAAAAGTATCTCCACCCTTAAACCAGAGTTCCGTAGCTCGTAGAAAACACACACAATTGTGATAGTTGATTTAAACTTCTTTACATTGTTCTGACACGTGTGATTTTTTAAATATAATGGAAAATACAGCAGAAATTAAGAACAGTTTTGCCTGCCGTTCCGGATCTGATTATTTTACATTGACTATGGTTTTGCTTGGAAGTGCTTACTGAATGCTATTATCATGGATGATACCACATTTCGAAACCGAAGAGTTTGAAAAAATAGAAAAGGGAGTCTCTCCATGAAAGACTTTAGAAGCTCGCAACTATCGATTGGCACGATGGAAGTTTCTCGTTTAAATAGTGTTATTGTAAGTAGGATCTTTTTGACCTACCCAACGATAGGTCAAGACCTACTCCATGGGTACCCGATTTTTTCCTTCGGCACTTCCTACATGCGGGAAAAAGACTTCCAAAAATTGTATTCACAAATTTATCGTCACACGCGATTGAGCGTATATTTGAAGCTTGTCGCTGACAAACATCAGCACTATAGGTAGCGAGTTGTCAAAGACGCAGAGTTGTGACGACTCGACGAAACCGTAAGGGTTCCTAGTAGCGGCTACGGAGCCCAAAAACGTGCAACGACTTTCGAGCTCTTAGGCTATTATAACGGCCTAAAAAAGGGTCCAATTTTAAGATGCGGTTGGTAAAAATATTAAACATCCGATCGATTTGATGTTTTGTAACATAAAAGAATAAAACGTGTACACATTTTTGTAAATGATCATGAATATTGCCGTAGAAGGGCCCTGTGCTGCCGAACCTTGTTTTCAGAGGTTCGAACGGTATGCCTTATAACGCCGTTTTGGAATGACCAGAACGAAGAAAAAAATCACTTTTCTTTTATTAAATATACTTCTATACCTGAACATTAACGGAGCCAATTTTTAATTTTTCAAAAATTCACATAATAAGAGAGTTTAAAAGTTTTTAGCGAACATCGAAACTTCTCTTTCAAATCTGACATGAAAATCTCCACAAAAAAATGAATCTGTAAATGCTTAGGTAGAAATGTAGGGTCAAATTGGGAACAGTGGTAACAGTGGGTACACTGAACTTTTCTATTTCTCAGAAGTGGACATGTATATATGTGGGTTTTTTTCACATTAGGACCGCCCTCGGACGCCAATAGGTATGAACCTGTCTGTGAGTCGCTCCCGCGCAATTCGGTTGTGAGAGATGATTTTATATTATTTTTGGTGTCAAAAGTTAAAAAACCAGCTGAGTTTGTATGCTTTTTGCTTCTTTATCTATCGCAGTTATGTTCGAAGTCATTGTTCTCCGGCAATATACAGCTGTATTGCGGCATTTGAGCATTGTGTTTGTTAACCTAACGAAAATAGAAATTTGTCAATATCCACTTTAGAAAAAAGAGAGAGTCGGTACACAGTCGCTCAGTTTTCCGAGGTACACATAGGTAAGTCATAATATGAATATTTTCGCGTTGTGATTTATATAGGTACTGGTACTACGGCATTAGGTAGGTACTCATTGTTGATTAATATTCAATAAATGATTGCGATTGATCTCATAATATGCTGTTTTTTTAAATTAATTTTTCAATAGTTTACTGTACAATACTTCCCATTGTATAGAGAAAAGCACAGTGGATCAGGGTAATTTTCTTCGAATTTTGCTTGATTTTGAAATTTTGTTTGACTCCGAAATTAGGCATGTTCCACTGTGTACACCGCCAAGTACACAGTGGATCAAATCCCATTTTGTTTAAAACGGTTATTATCTGAATATCCATTGGGTTAGGCCGTTCAGTGTCTTTCAACAAAATGAAGCCATTTATGCCGTTATGGAATGACTAGAACGAAAAAAACCTTTTTCTTTTAGGAGTTTCGATACCAAAATCGAAATGGTTGTAGACGATTGAAATTCACATCACCGAGAGATTAATTAAGGATGCATTAACTGTCCAAAAATTAATCCGATTCACACATAGTTTCGCAGATTTTGAAGGTTCAAGTTGAGTTTTGCTCGAGTATTATTAATGAATCAAGTGGAGAAACCACTCAATTTTTTAACACGACATTCCTGACACTAATCGCAGTTTGTTCGGTTTTTAAAATTTACATCGAAGCATTATTTTAACCCCTACAGCCCTATAACTAGTGTTTACCAAGTGCGACGTGTATTGCCAAATAGATGAAGGTTCACGTTGAACCTTCATGGCACGTGGCACTTCGTAAAAACTAGTTATAGGGCTGCAGGGGTTAAAGTAATGCTTCAATTTAAATGAAAAAAAAAATTAACAAACTGCGATGAGTGTCACGAATGTCGTGTTTAAAAATTAAGCGATTTCTCCACTTGGCTCATTAATAATACTCGAACAAAACTCAACTTGAACGTTCAAAATCTCCGAAACTATTCGGTGAAACGGATTAATTTTTGGACAGTTAATGCATCCTAAATTAATCTCTCGGTGATATGAATTTCAATCGTCTACAACCATTTCGATTTTGGTATCGAAACTCCTTAAATATACTTCTATACCTGACCATTAACGGAGCCATATTCTAATTTTTCAAAAATTCACATAATAAGAGAGTTAAAAAGTTTTTAGCGAACATTGGCACTTCTCTTTCAAATCTAGCATCAAAATTTCTACCAAAAAATAAAACTGTGAATGCTTAGGTGGAAATGTGCTTCGTAAAAATTTGTTTTTATTTTGGATAATCCAAAAATGAGTTAGGAGATACACCGTTCGACCGTCTGAAGGACCAGCAGCCTTCGCACAGTGATTACGATGATTTTTCAAATGATCATCATCGACGTCCTACTTTTTCAACACACTTAAATACTGTGCAAGACCGCAAATCGTGCAAATATTTAGCTTTTTTTTACAAAACCCATCCGATTATCAGATACTTTTCCGGTTGTTCAGAATATACTGACTTTGCGGCTCGCCAGGCCGCTAATTATCATTGCAGCCGTCTCGAGGTAACTGTCTCTCGGTATACTCGTGGCGGCACTTTAATACCAAGCGAGTATCTGATTCGTAGATGGGTAACGGGGTCATCCGCATTAGGCGATCGAGAATGACGACCCGGGAGACGGACGAAGAGGCGGAAAAAAAAGAGAAGAATAAAGAGAGGAAAAGAAAATGAAGTCGCAGTACGTTGGACAGGCGAAAATGGATGTTCGAGGACTTACCTACTAGGCAACTTGAATGAGACTATAGGTGCGATTGATGACGTAGCGTTGGTGGTGGTGGTAGTGGTAATGGTCGTGGTGGTGGTGGTATTGGTAGTAGTAGCAGTATCGATACATTCGTTAGAACGTGGCGAAGTGACTATTTGATTGGGATTTCGATCGTTCGTAATCATTGAAAAATTAGCTTTTTCCTGTCTAGCCTCGGCCCTTAGCCAATCTTCGGCCTCGTTCGAGCTCGATTGCATGTGGCCTAGTGAGCGCGCGCGTTTCCGCAAAAAGAGATCCTTCGTTGTCAGGCTGAAGGAGTCTCGGGGTGACGCGTTAGCCGAGAGGCTCGAGCGCGACGGCGACGAGCTCTCGCGCGGCGAGGATTGCTTGAGTATGGGCCTGACGACGTCGCATTCGGGCAGACTATTGGTGCGACGTTGAATCGAGCGATACTTGAGCATCGAGAGTTTCTTGGGCGAGGCAGCGTCGATCTCGTTGGCCGAATCCTCTTGGGAACTCTTGCGCGACGATTTCAATATCGTTTTCGGTCTCTCGTCGTGTTCGTCGCTGTCGGTGCTGGATTTTTTCTTCAGTATCGGTCGAGGCTCGAGGGACGGTGGATCGCTGGACGAGGATTCCTCGCGGCTGAATTTCTTCTTGAGAATCGGTCGTACCTCGGAGCCGTTCGCGAGTTCTTTGGCACAGCCGAGGGTTTTGGCGACGGCGGCCGCGATGCTCACGTGATGACCGTAGCCGCTGTTCTTCGAGCTGTTGCCCGAAGAACGCTTGAGTATACTCGTGGGCTCACTCGCGCAGGCTTGGCCGTCATCGCGATCCTCGTCGCCCAATGATTTTCTCTTGAGTATCGAGGGCGGATGATGGGGCTGCGATTGATAATGATGATGATGCTGATAGGGTTGATTCTGATTATCCGGACTGTCCAATCTCTTGACGAGGTCATCCAGCGAGGAGCGCCTCTCGTGCTTGAGAATAGGCTTGAATTCGGCCCCGTTGATCTCCGGATAAACCGTGTCCGGTGAACAGCTACGACGTCGGCGCAATATCTCGTTGTCGTCGAGGCTACTTCGTTTCTTAAGTATGCCGTGCCTCTTCGTCAGCTTGTCGATTATCGATGTACGAACGACGCTCGTCGCCTGGACGAGGCTCCTGTAACCGCCGCAACTTCCGGACGCGTCCGAATTTTCCGTTGAACACTTGTTGTGCTTGAGTATGGATATCGGCGGTTGGCGAATCTTCTGGCGAGTGCTCGTCGCACTAGTCTCGACCGGAGCCTCCACGGCTTGGTCGCCGTTGCTAACGTTGCCCTTGGCGATAACAGCCTTCGTGGCTTCCGCTCCGCGTGCACTCGTCGGGTCCTGGCTGTCCGCGAGTCTGGACCCTCTTTTCGCGACGGACGAATTTTTCGAGGACGTAGCTGTGGACGGACAAGCACTCGTGTGATGCTCGGCGCTGTTGCCTCCTCCGGTTAGCCGCGATTTTCCGTTGATCGTCGGACTCGAGTGCGAGGTCAGTCGCTCAACGCGTTCCATCGTTGCTCTCGTCAGAGCTGTCAGTGCGTCGACCCTCCGCAACACCTCGGAATTCTCCGCTCCCACCATCGTACTGCTAGGGGACAAATCGAAATAAAAAAAGGACTACTTCCGGCTCAACGTCGGCTGAGAAGACGTCTCGGGAGATTTTTCTTTTGTCGCAGAGACAAATAACATTAGCGACGTTCTTTCTGCATTCGTTCATTTTTTTCGGTTGTATGTTTTTGTTTTCGCGAACGCGCCAGGCGACGAGTCGAGTTTCGAGTCTACGTGTCCGCGATTACGGCATGCAAGTGAATACACGAAGCGCTCGAAGCTACTTGGACATAGTCGCCCAACGTTGAGATAGAGCACGGGACGAAGGCGCGTTTTGCTATAATTGAATTCCCAGCTCCCTGTGGACGAATGGTCATTGATTGTGAAGTATCGTGGCCCTTTATTAAGGCGGGTGCCTGAATTAGAAGGTTCGAAAAATCGTTTTTCCTTTAATTGCTTGAAGCGGGATACACATTTAGACAGATAGAGAAAATAAGCAATATTGAGGGATTTTTTAAACTGAGAAATAATTATTCTACAATGATCAAGCTTTAGGTATACTTTAATAGTATATATAAGTACACAAAACAATTTTTTTAAATTAATTCACCATCAAAATGGCGAAGCTGTGGCAGAGTGTTACAGCAAGGTCGCCGCGGGAGTTACGAATCGGCGTGCAGTCTAGCTTCCCGTGGACTTTGATTTGCCAAAAAGTTCAAACATTTTTTCAGTTAAAACGTGTGTAGTTTCTATTTGACGGTAATGAAAATGAAGATAATGCAAATTTAAGAAAATGGCTCGCATTTACAAAAAAAATCAACATTTCATGCAATATTTCTGTAAATTGTGGATTAAAAGTCGTTTTTTTACAATTTTTCAGAAAAAATTCCCGTCAAGTAGAAGGTACCAATGTTATCAATATTTCTACTAAGTTTCAATTTAATCAGGTTAATAGTTTTTGAGTCATCCTGCACGCCAATTTCGATAATGCAGTTTTCGGAAAAACGCGTTTGAAGTTCACGCCCGCTCCGAATCCGAGCGGTGAAGAAAACATTCTATATATATATATATCGTTTAAAGATGAAAAAATAAATCCATTTCCATTATAAAAAATAAATCCATTTTTAAAGATGAAAAAATAAATCCATCCATAGTTTATCTATCGATTTAAGGCGCCCGCCTTAAATCGATAGATAAACTATCCAAGAATATATTTATAAACTTACAGAGGCCAACTGTAAATATTTTCGAAGATACAACGCCAAAAGCAGAGAAGCGATTGATATTTGATATTGATATTTCCTCGAATTGAAAACTTTGAAGCGCGTTTTCTCCAGTTTTAATTTTTACGATTTTTCCAAATTGGCGGGCGCGATAGCAAAAAAAAGTAAGGCACCTATTGAATCAAACCAAAGTTTATTTTCTTCAGTATGAATATCTCTTCTAAGTGAATGAAAAAAGTCCTTTTTAAATCATTTTTATAGCACGTTAAAGTGTCTTTTAAACACATTTTATTTTCAAACCTGAGAAAAGTTATAATTTCACGATTTTTTCAGCTTTTTCTCAATTCACCCAGAAGAAAAATATATGACGATTGAACATTTTATGGGTCTATTTGATTCAGTCAAGAGTTACGAGCTGCATCTTTTTCGCCGATTAGGGACTGCAGTGGCAAGACGCGCATGGAATAGGCTGATAAATCTGCAGTTGTTTCATGTTGATAAATTGATAAATATTATTTGATAAATTAGTTTGATAATTAGTTGATTAATTTATAATTAGTTATAATTATAACGTTAATAATGATAATGATAATAATGATAAACGATGATAATTAATTTACCAAATATTATTTGATAATTACTTGATAAATTGATTAATTTGATAATTAGTTGATAAATTGATAAATATTGATTTGTTTGTTATACACTTCAAATATGCATGAAAAGATACCTCAATGTTTACTGGGATGACTTGTTTTTGCCCCGTTAAATTTTTTTTCGAAAACACGCTTTTTTGGACCTTCTAATTCAAGCTCCCGCCTTAAGCGCGTCAGCTTTCGCAATGTCAGTAAGCACGCATGGGCCTCTGGCGACCCCATTTTAGTGTAATTTTCTAAAGCTCGAATCCACTTTCAGAAGTTTGCAATAAATGTTATGAACGTCCGTATTATACCGCGACAAGAATTATAACAGGTTGCACGTTTGAAATTCGTTGTTGGATGGTGGTAGTCGATTTTGACGCAAACGATTGTAGCAGTGAGGACGAATATGTCGGGACGTTGCGTCTTCAGAGACCCCACGCGCCTAATGAACGGTTTACGTCTCGACGTTTTGAATAACCGATCAGGACGGAATAAATGCGCAACACTCAGATCGGATGAACACTTTACACAAATTATCAGACCCGTGAATATTCCATTCATTCACCAAAAACGTAGAAAAGCATGAAAAACCTCCGTACAAAAAATATCAATACTTATTATTGAGTCGTTAAACGAACGGATCAGGAACATTAGTTCTCAGACGTTTTGGGAAACTCGAATAATTCAATATTGCACAATCCTCGTTGTATCTGCCGCAACAGGATTGACGCGAGAATTAATTTTGTGTAAACATCAATGTTATAATTTTTTTTCAATTTATATACATTTTTATAAGGATATTTTTTATATCGTATACGCATTTTAATTTCGTACCTATCATTGTATCTATACTTTTTATTTTCCATGTGTCATTCTTGATCGTTATAACTTTTTGTATCTGGGGAAAATAATTTTGAAGCGGCCACTTTCACTAGAATTATTCGAATCGTCGCTTTCGACGGATGTGAGCGAACTGATCGTTTTGAATGTTTTTCGTTTCGAATATTCACGATCGCTTCTCGAGCAACTGTTTGTCGAAATGATGGCAAATGGCAAGAAGCGTGTTAAGCGTGAAAAGTATTTCTCTCCCTCCCTTCTGTCTCTTGCTCTCTCCCTCTTTCTCGATCTTTCCCTCTCTCTCTCTCTCTCTCTCTCTCTCGCTCTCTCGTGCCATTAGACTGCGTAGAAAAACGGGTTAGTGGCAAGCTCATTAGCAATAAACGCGAGTGAGTTCGAATTATTTCGAAAAAGTACTGTTTCAATATTCTCAGCGATATCTTTTCCAATGAACGCTTCCTCGCTCTCATAACTTTTCAAACTCGAAGCCCATCTTTTTCACTTATTGAAGTAAAGTGGGTGAAAGATAACTTGTGTGTGTTCTAAGAGACGCCGAGCCGATACATAAAAGGAAAAGAAAAGTGTAAAAGAGAAAATTAATGGGTGAGTAATCGCAATTAAGAGGCAAGATCCTTCTTTTATAATGTTAAGAAGAGCTTATGGCCAATAATGAACTCCGCGAGGAAGTTTGGGCGACTACTTTATGGCCCCGGAATCGCCGATTAATCGTTAAGTCATTGGGTCACAACATTTTTGAGTCTTGAAACTTTGAACACGTTTTCCTCAAAGCCACTTTTCTCGTGAATCTCGTACAAGATAACTCAAAAACTATCTGAACGATTGATCCGAAATTTTGCACACTTTTAGATAACATAATTACCGTCTATGTGACCCTAAAAATGTGCCTTGAACATTACTTTAACAAAACTTTTTTATTAACAAATACTATAGTGTAAAAATTTCATGAAAAATAGAACATTCCTTCAAACACTTTTCAAATTTTTCCTTTCATTTAGAAAATCAAACATTTTTCAAATTTGTGCTTTTCTTTAAATTTTTTAGGTTCACATAGAGCGTGTGGGTCTCAGAAATCTAAAACTTCTTGGCTCTCATGTTTCAGATCAATGCACCAGACTCTAGGATATACGAGGTGTAACAACTCAGGCGCCAACCGTCACTGAAGCAAGAGTCGTAGAGCCGCCATTTTCAAATGTAAGAAAAAAATTGGAAGATTAAAATATGTACATAAAATTTTTATTATGTACAATAAATAGTTGCGAAACAAAAAAATGTTGAGAAATCGCATATTTTCGGCTGTCCAAAGACTTAGATCTCCTTTCTCACCGGCAATTAAAATGATGAGGGGGCTATACCAGTGTGACACTTTCAAAAAATCGATTTTTTTACCTTTTTCGACAGTTTATACTTTCAAGAATGTCCTGTAAAAATTTCAAGGCCGTATCTCTAATAATTTTATCTTGCAAAAATCGATAGTTAAATCTTTAAACGCGTTTTTCCCGAAATGAGATTTTTCAAATTTGCTGACATTGTAACTCAAAGAGCAATTATCCGATTGACTTGAATTTTGAACTGAGTACTCTTGAATATATTTACTTTACAATGACGTAGGATATTTTTGATTGGATGAAAATTGACGATGTGGAATTGAAAAAAACTACCATTTTATAGACAAGAGAACAGACTTTTTTTCATAACCACGCCATTTTGTTAGATTTCGTTATTTTTCGAAAATTCTACCCCATTGTACAGGAAATATCTTCCAGTTTAACGACATTTTTTTCCTTTTTCGATTTCAGCTACTCAATCGGCCGGAATCATGTCAGCAGTGGAGGAACTTTTTTTTGGCGCCTCCGAAGGCAGTGCATAAGTCGCTTGGATCCCAATATTTTTCTATGAAAAAATTGTGTAATAGGTAAAATATAGCCAATTATATTCTCAATTTTCCGAACCATTTAATTGAGTACTTTTCTTCCAAAAATTCTCGAAAATCACCCAAATTTTCAGCGTTCACACTGGTATAGCCCCTTAAATTATCGTAATAATAATTTTGAAAAAGCGCATGAGAAAAGTTGCGTAGTTAGTTAGGAACTTTATCAAATTGAATAACTATTATTCAATTGAACTTTTATTACTTTTTTACACCGAATTTTTAAAAATTTGACAAATTTAAGACCATTGTCCTTATTTTTTTCCAAAATAAATTATTCTACCGTAAGCCTCGACAAATTTACTTGACAGTGCTCGCTCAATGCCATTTCCTCAAACAAGCCCAACCAAAATAGGGAGAAGGACATTTTTTTCAATTGCTTCAAGGGAGGACACCACTGTAAAATTTTCGAAAAATCGTTTTTTTTTTAACACTTTAAAAAAATCCTTGGAACCTTCAAAAATATGATGCATACTCGTTTATAGCTGAACAAAAAAAACAGTTTTAAGTGGTTTTCGAGCTATTTTTTAAAGGAGTCTCCGAGCGGTAAAAAGCGCCTTCGGCGATGTCACGCGGGTAGATGCAGTTCTTGACTCTCGTAAGCCTTGGGAAAAAAGTTACCGACCAAAAATAGTTTTATTTTCTACCAATCGGTGGCATTTGATTACGGAAAACAAATTTCATCAGCTGTAGCGTCTATAAAACCGTTGATTTCACACACGATTTTCTCAAAACGAAGTTTTTGAAATCGGCACGCAGCAGAACTCGAACAATTTTCGTCCAGGGGACTTGAACTTTTAACTGTAGCTTGCTAAATTGCTTTAAGGTAGAACGAGCGCGCGCTCTTGATTTCTATAGATTTTGTTCAAATTTTAACCAGACATTGTTCATATAACTATGCATGTTTGAGTGAAATTTAAGAACATTCGACTATTTAGATTGGGAGATAATGAGTTTTAAAATTGCAACTTTTAACACTGCAGGGTCTGCATTGATATTCACACAGAATAATTTCCCATAAAAAATATTTGTCCCCTATAACAATGAGATATATGACGACACCGCATCGTCCCACATATCCAATAAAGTAAGTTTGCGCGGCATATTTAAAATAATACTGCAACACAAATTTTCATTTGAAAGTAATTTTAATCGAACACATTTTTTAATTAGTTATGAATTAACCAACACTTTATTTGCTAATGAAGACAACGTAAACAATATAAAATATTAATATTTATAAGGCAAACATTTTTTTATGATAAAAGTTTTTAACTTCAGGAACACGATCATTATTTTTTTCTCGAAATATTGAACAATACTGTTCTGCGGTGTTGCCATATGTCTTCTTTTCAAAGAGGGACAAATATTTTTTTAACGAAGTATTATTCTGTCTTGACTGAACGTTTTTAGCAAAACTGAATAGTAAAGGCAATCCAAACTTTGTTCATTCTTTCCCTAACTAGTTTGCTATCTGAACATAATTTTTTTTTCAAAATTTATAAACCCAATAGATTGGTATTGGAAATAGATTGGTTAAAATTTGAACAAAATCTATAGAAATCAAGAGACCTTAACGGTCGACTACGAGCGCTTTTTTCGATTGATTGAAAATTTAAAAAAATATATCACTTTTTATATGAAAATTATGGTCGAAAAAACGAACTTATCTTCAAACTCGTCTCTATTATTATTTTTTAATCATTTTTTAATTTTCCCCCGTACTTGACTGCTAAAACTGATATCATTAACGAAAATATTTCACTCCCGATTCCCGCATTAAAATAAAGAGCTGTGCAACGATACCAAACTCGGGTAAGGCGATCTTTTCTTTGACCCGAATTTCTCATGCATGAAAAAAAAAAGCCTTGGAAAATAATCCGACAAAGCAACGAGAGCAAGAAATGAAAATTGAAAAAGATATCGAAAGTGGCAGGGCAATAATTTTAGCGAATAATTCAACGTGCCCGTGTCATTGAAAATAGACGAGTAAATATCGAAGAGTATTAGATTGTACCTAGTACGCTGCGTGCTGGAGCGTAATTTCATGCCGGAGGAAGAAGCAATAGCGGACGATGCACGAGACGTCGTGGAAAGACCTGTACTCTGATGTTGGATGTCGGCGCGTCGGGCAGCAGGATCGTGGGTCTCGTTGTTGTCGTTCAGACGCTCCGTTTTGCTGGACGGTGATTGTTTGGCGCTTGTCCTTCGCATTATTCTCGTCCTCTCGCTCCTCTCATCTGCTGACGTAATACGTTTTTTTTCCCCCCGTGAACTCGTAAATTCCAGTAGCTTATCTTTTTGCACGAAGAACAAAAGACCTTGAAGAAAAGACTCACGATGGCTCGTAAGCTCGGCGATACGTTTTTCCTCCGCTTCCGGGGATTTTATCGAAACCGATGTACGCTTTGCAGTCTTATCTCTTTCCCTCGTGACGCATCCCGGTGCAGCTGCTCTATTGCTCGATGACATTGAACTTTTCTAGGAGAAAGTACGATAGATCAGCATCGAGAATATCTTGCGCTTACTTTCTTTTTTCTTCTTTTCTAGCTTGAAAAATCGACAATTCGCAATCATCAAGAAATAATTCGCAAGGATTCCCTCCCGAAAAATGTGCAAAAAGAAGTTTTTCCTTAACGTTTGATTCGTATAACGTCCTCAGAAAAACGGCCGAAATTTCTTTACTTTTAGATTTTTTTTCTCGAAGACTTTTTAAGGCCGGAGCGCGAATTAGAAGGGCCGAAAAATCGTTTTTTTTTAAATTACTTAAATCGATAGATAAACTATCCAAAAATATATTTACAACGTTACAGAGGCAAATTGTAAATATTTTCGAAGATACAACGCCAAAAGCAGAGAAGCGGTTGATATTGATATTTCCTCCTGTTGAAAACTTTGAAGCGCGTTATGTCCAGTTTTCATTTTTACGATTTATCCACATTGGCGGGCGTGATAGCAAAAAAACTAAACGACCTATTGAATTGAACCAAAGTTTATTTTCTTCAGTATAAAAATCTCTTCTAAGTGAATTAAAAAAGTCGCTGAAAAAGTTTTTTTAAATAATTTTTATAGCACGTTAAAGTGTTTTTTTTAACACATTTTTTCTTCAAACTTGAGAAAAGTTATAATTGCACGATTTTTTCAGTTTTTTCTTAATTCACCCAGAAGAAAAATATATGACAACTGAACATTTTATTGGTTCTTTTGTTTCAGTCAAGAATTACGAGCAGCATTTTCCCCGCCGATTGGGGACTGCAGTGGCAAGACGCACATGGAATAGGCTGATAAATCCGCAGTCATTTATCGTTTCATGTTGAAAATTTTCTTTTATGCATTTTAAATATACATGACAAGATACCTCAATGTTTAGTGGGCTCACTTGTTTCGTCCCATCTAAAGGAATCCCGAAAATAGCTTTTTTGGACCTTCTAATTCAGTCTTCGGTCTTAAGGCAGGATTCTACTTTGAAACTTTGAAAAAAAAATTTTTTTTTTTTACATTTTTCGAAAGTAAATATGTTCAAGAATGTTCGGTCAAAATTTTATAAAGTTCCAAGCAGTCTAACTATCCTTTTTCGCCTTTCGAACGCACCAACCTGAGCGCGCTATTGTGACCCGCCCGGCGCGCGGCCCGGACTCACCAAAACTTTAAACGCGTTTTTCTCGAAACGACATTTTCAAGTACCGTGGTCGTGATAACTCAAAAAGTACTGAACCGATCCTTATGAAATTTGGAACACATATTCTATATGTGTGTACCAACCGACCTAACTACAATCAACTTAAAATTTTGATTAGAACTATTTTTTTATTGCAAAAAAAGACCCAAAAAAACGCATTTTTTTCGTATTTTAGCCGCCATTTTGTTAATTTTGCACGTATATAAAATATTTTAGTTAGGTCGGTTCCTGAAGACATACTGAACATGAAACTATTTGATTTTTTTGTTTCAGACCATCCGTCGGGAAGATTTCACGACCACGGCAACGGTAACGGCAACCTGCTTTTCGAGGCGTTGGCTTTAAACATATTTTACGTGTACAAAAAATGAATAAAATACATTTAATTTTTTTTTTATGTACTTAAAGAGTGTATTTATTGAACAGTTTAAACCCCATATCGATATCTTTAATAGTATTCTCAGAAAAAATTCACGAAAATAGCGTTTTTTTCATGGTTTCAAAGTAGAATCCTGCCTTAAACGATGTACAAGATAAATGCTGCAATTGGTAACCAATTTTCGAAATCCCTTAGTTCTCTTCCTAACCGTAGTTACCGCTATCGGGTAGACTACAATTATGAATTTACGACCACGACTCTTTTTCTTAAAAACAAATGTATGTTTTGAGCACGGCGTTTTTTCGAAACTCCATTATCAAAAACTCGCAGAAAACTCATGTACCCGATTTTTCGATTTAATTGTAGCACACGCGATAACGGCACGCAGATATTTTGATAATTTTGGATTTCCCTCATTTGACGACTCTACAGTGATATTTAATGCTGTGATGATAGTGAAATTTGCATCGTTGAAATGCAACTTTCTTCTTTCCAATTTGTTATTCCTTTATTTTGTTCATTATCGAAAGCCTGAGAATACGTAAAAATATTTAAGGGGCCTGCCCACTTTGAAAATTTGAAAAAATCGAAAGCAAGCAAGACTTGAAGAAATCGACGATGATGAGCAATCAGAAGGGATTTTGTACGGTGCAGGAATTGCCGATTGAGTTTAGGTAAGAGTTTTTCATAGTATAAACTTCAAACGCGTTTTTTCTCGAGACAACGTTTTCAAAATCTAGCTCCATCGTATCTCTAAAACTAATAAACCGATTCTCTTGAAATTTGAACCACATATTGTAAACATGATTCGCAACAAGATGACCCTAGATGGTTTTAAAATTTTTATCTATACTTTTTTTGTGTGAAAAACTGCGAAAAAAACGCGTTTTTAAAAACTTTTTTCGTTTTTCATCTGCCAATTTTTTATTTTTTGATAAAACTTTATATCCGAGGATCATTTTGTAGCTGGTGTCATACTGAATCTAATGGACTTTGATTTTTTTGCTTCAGACAAGCCGTTGCCGAGTTGTGATGGAGCTACCTAGCCCACCTATTTTTGAGGCGTTACGTTAAACTATAGTTTTTGTAGTCAAAAATAAATATAAATCAATAAAAATTTTGTTTAAATGTATTTCATGACTTTATTTATCAAGCCCAACAACTTTTATATTCATATATTTTATAAAATCCTTTTAAAAAAGTCTCGCGAAAAGAGCCGCGAAAATAGCCTTTTTCGTGGCTCCCAAGTGGACTGGCCCCTTAAATGTTTTTCCTTGTCTAAATCAGCCAAGAAAACGTTTGAGCAACTAAAAAGAACTGACTTCCGTTGCATTACAACGATGCAAACTCCAAATGACGTTGAAGTTGGCATCGTTGAAATAAAACGCAAATAAATTCTTTTGGATGACACACATTTTTTTGGTCTGTTTAGGCTGCTAAAATCGATCCAACATTTCCAATTTGCAAAAATAAGGTTTTGGATAATGTTTTACATTTTTATACAGATAGTACAGCCGTGCTGTATATTGGAATCGGAAAAAATTAGAAGGCTAGTTTTTTGACAGGTGATTTTGTAGGTGCCACGGGTGCTAAAACCAAGTTTGCCTAAAAATCGGGGGGGTGGGGTTTTTTTAGGGGATGGGGGTGGATTAATGCCAAACTACCACCCCCACGAGGTCGGCGCCGGGAGACAAAATGTTCAGAAAAATCCGGGTTTTATTTTTGTCCATAGTGGCGAAGTCGTGGAAGTTCATTTTGGGGGTGAAAAAGTGGGGTGAAATTTTGAAAAATCAGTTTTCATTCGATAACTCTTTAGGACAAATTCATACAATTTTTGTTCAAATGGAAACGTTGTAACCCTTGAAAAGACGCGTCGATCGAGTATTCGATCAACCCTCTCCAATAATATCTTCACCCCCAAAAGAATTGTTGAAGAATTAACAAAAAAATTGTTTATTGAATAACTCAAAAACAATCGATTTTTCGGGGATGGATCAAATGTACGAAATGTAGAGAATAATTTTCTCTATATTTTCGTTCCTATGCATAACTTTTGAATTTTGCTTTTTCGAACCCCTCTCAGGGGTTGGAAATTCAAAATGAAATTCTGGAAAAACTATTGACTGAAACTAAAGAGATACGAGTTTGGCGCTGTGGACAAAAATGTAGCTGAGGGTTTAAGCTACAAATTCTTCCACGGCCGCGATTTCGTGCCGTCAATAGTTTTCCCAGAATTTCATTTTGAATGTTCAACCCCCGAGAGGGGTTGGCAAATCAAAATTCAAGGGTGGTCCATAGCAACAAAAATATGGAGAAAATTATTCTCTACATTTCGTACATTTGAACCATACTCGAAAAACCGATTGTTTTTGAGTTATCCAATAAACTATTTTTTTTTTTGTTTTTTAACCATTTTTTGGGGGTGATGATATTATCGGAGAGTGATGATCGAATACTCAATCGACGCGTCTTTTCAAAGGCTACAACGTTTCCATTTGAACAAAAAACGTACGATTTTTTTCTAAAGAGTTATTGAATTAAAACCGATTTTTCAAAATTTCACCCCACTTTTTCACCCTCAAAATGAACTTCCACGACTTCGGCGCTGTGGACAAAACTAAAGCCCGGATTTTTCTGAACATTTTGTCTCACAGCGCCGACCTCGTAGGGGTTGTAGTTTGGCATTAATCCACCCCCATCTCCTTTCATCCCCTAAAAAAGAACACTACACCCCGATTTTTTGGCAAACTTGGATTTAGCGCCCGCGGCACCTACAAAATCACCTGTCAAAAAACTAGCCTTCTTCTAATTTTCTCCGATTCCGGGTTTTTTCAGCGACAGCACGACTGTACTAAGAAATAAAAATGAAATAAAAAATATCGTTGTGTTCCAACAATGCAAACTTCAACGTCATAACGTCGTATATTGTGACGAAATGAATGTTTCACGAAAGCTTGATTTAAAATAAATAAAAATATTGTGTATAATCAAATCATGTGTGAATTGTGTCCAAAAACTTTTTTTTTCCAATATCTAGCATAGATTTCGAAAAAAAATGCCGAAAAAAACATACATTTTTCGGCTTTAACTGTTCTCTCGAAAAAGAATAAAAACCAGTCGTTCGCATTGTTCAACATTTTAATCACACGAATGGCACAATATTGCATTCGTTTGAGGGCGTCTCGTATCGGAATCGACACAAGCGGATAATTTCATTTACCCTCGGATTTTATTGCCAATTACAAATTAGTCTCCATATGACGTTGACGTTTGCATCGTTTGAGAGCAAGATCAGTTTTGTCTTCTGATTTTTCGTTTCTTTATTGTTATTATTATCCAAAGCCTATTTTTACAAATTTAGGTCGAAAGTCTCTAATAAGAAGACGTAAAAACGTTATAATCAAGAACAATGAATTTCCGTTGCATTCGGACGACGAAAACTTCAACATCAAGTGTCCTTTGACAAATTCGTGGAAATGTTGGCTTCTTATCGCGGCATTTCCGCGGTGGGTTGATTAGCCGGTGCGACTATTATTCCGGCTTTGCTCGCCTTGTCCCTAATCATCGCGCTATATCTCTAATTATTTACGTATATTCCGCTATCTCGTATACTACTAGCTTGTTATGCCGAAAGTTCGCCCGAATACGGTGTACTCTGTGAATATACAAAGAGGTATTGTGAATGAAAAAATTGATAAATATTACAAGTAAAAGAAAGGAATTAAATTATCGAACCAACTCATCGTCTGTGCTTCCCACAACGACGCTGCAAAGGCGAAACAACCTCGTTTCCAACGATGTACAAATTATTGGAAAACCATTTTAAAGAAACTGCTAGCTGGCAATAATGAACGACATGTGCTGTGTCAAGTAACATTGCTCTCGGCAATGGAAGGGTGACCGTTTCAGCCATATATAACATTGCACACTTGCTAGCGGCAGATTTATTCAGGGATCATCACAGTGTAAAATTTTCGAAAAATCGATTTTGTTGTTGCATTATCCGATAGTACAAACGGTTATAAACATGCTGTACATATACTTACATAAACGTAAGAATACAATTTATATAAAAATTTCTCACTCGAAACTTTAATCGCGTTTTTCTCGAAATGTCGTTTTTCAAAACGGTGTATACTCTTAAAGGAAAAGTTTTCAAGCTGTCCGACTCAAATTTTGACACAGCATTCTTTCTCTTGCCATGGATACTTTTTTTTTAATCTTCCTATCATCGTTAACGAAAAACTGTCGAAAAAATAGGCCAAATTCGAGACTTTTTTTCAAACCGCCGGCATTTTGTCAATTTTGATTTTAAAAAATCTCCATAGCAAGATAGCGGCTTCCATACTGAATAATAATCTTTTCACAAATTTTGTTTCAAATAACATTTACGGCCACAACCGTGTAGACCGTGAGGACTCCTATATTTCCAAGACATTTTCAAACGTTAAAAAAAATGTAAAAGGAATAAAAAATATACGATTAAAAATGTATTTTCTGTTCTTCATGAGTGCTTTGATGTGATATAAAAAAATCAGACTGATAAGCGTATATTAAGCATCGAAAAAAAATCGCGAAAATCAAGTATTCTTCAGCCCGTCACCCTGTGATGATCCCTTCAGTCTCCAATAGTAGCCGCTCATTCAGTGTAAATATAGCTGTTGGTATCGGTACAGGTTTTTCGTAATTTCCTTATGCCCTGGTGCAAATGTGATCGGTTTAGGAAACGAATGACTGGTCAATGCTTCTATTGGCCCACTGAAGCAACAAGTGTGGAGTAAAAGTGAAAAGGATGGCATTGTAATACGAAACCATATTTGAGAGAATTCAAGGGAATCGAGTTGAAATCTTTAAAAATATCGATTTTTGGTTTTCGACGGATTCTCAAAACGTAACATTTCAAAAATAGTCCCTGAAAATATCTAGCTGATCCGATCAAAATTAAGGGGTTATGCGCGTTTATAGGTTCCGTGAACTGGCAAACATTGAACGCGTTTTTCTCAAAACGATTTTTTCAAAATCGGCGACCACGATATCCCAAAAATAACGGCACCGATCAACTTCAAATTATCCAAGCTTCTTTTACACATCAAAAAGCGGTGTTCGAACGAAGGAATTTCTTTTTCGATGCATAGTTTGTTTTTTATCAACGAAAATAGAGCGTTTTTTCACCGAAAATCGATAGTTTCACTCTAGACTGTGACCATTTATTCAAAAATCAATATCTTATCGAATCCTTTGTCCAAGCACTGGATAATTTCATGCAAAAACTAAACGCATTTGGATTTTTTATTTCAGATGATTTATTTCTGTCTCCACAAACCATTGCATCTACCACATTTATAAATATTTGTCAATACAAAAATTGTAGAAGATACTCAAAAGAGTACTCTGCAAAATAAAAAATAAAAAATTCAAAATCTGCACGCCTTTTGCCAGAAAAAATTCACGAAAAATTCTCTTTTCTCCAATCACATCGCTGGGTATAACGCCTAGAAGATTAAAAAAGATGCTCTTGTCCCGAATGACTATATGCGTTCATTAGGCTCAGCCATTCCAAAACCTTGACAATCCTTGACACAAAATTCTTGTCCATTGTTTATTAAAACACCTAACTAATGAAACACTCAATCCTTGTCGCGATCAATAAATAAACAAAGCAACAAATCAGCCCAATTCGTACACTAAGCTCCTGCACACTAACGCGAGTATAGTACACAGGAAACATTGTTCCGTACGATGTAGAAGTTTGCATCGCTGGAATGTAACGAAAATGCTTATTTTTCAATGGCTCGAATTTCTTTTGCCAAATCTTCGTTACGAAAATCCCTCAATCATTTTTTAAGTCGCATATTCAGCGCTCTACAATATAAATCTGCGAAAAAAGATTGTCTAAAATGATGAAGATAAGGAAATCAAAATATGAAAAAGAATTTTCGTTGCGTGTCAACGATGCAAACTTCAATACCATTCCTCCGTTGTTAGACCCAACTCACAGGTTTTCTCAGAGAGGCCGTCACAGTTTGATGACCCAACAGAGGCAGAGTTTCCGCAGTCGTGGATCTTCTGGACGCCGGTCCCGTTCCGTCTGAAAATATACGCGAGTCATGTGGGACGTTGGAAAAGGAGCCGGTGTTTTTGGTTCGAGCGAGTCACCAACCGGTAGGAGATACGATGGAGGCGGCGCGTAATCTCGAAGCTTTGGTCTCTCTTATAGGAGCGGCTTTGCTGCCGGTGGGGCTTCGAACGCTGTTCTTCTTCTCGACTTTGACTGTTCTTTTGCCCTGAACGTCGACGCTTCTCGGTGCATTTTGGGCCTCGTACTGCGAGGTAACGCCGTCGTTGCCCTTAGAGGAGCCGCTATCGCTCGCGGCCATCAACGCAGCTGCCCCAGCTGCTACCATGTCTGTTGTTTTTTCCGCGTTCTATCAGTTTTCACGCGTCCAACGTCATTCCGCATTCGCCGTTCGGCGATTGCACACGGCTAATGTGAAAAATGAGATGCACGTTCGCTCGCTGTACGCCTTCTGCGACCGAGCGGGCAATGATACTCGACGGTATTGCAGTAAAATATGCATCCGTATATGCGCATTTATATGTATATATGTATATACGCGTAAACCTGTACTGGGACCGTAGGAAAAGTTGTTGGCAGTGCGAAACGGAGAGTACAAACTTACTGAGGCAAATCAGTGTGTTTCTTCAATGAAAAAAAAAAAAAAAGAAAACTGCGCCGCAAATCCCGTGTCCGGAGCTTTTCGATGAGAATTCACGGAAGGAGAAAAGAAGCAAATTCGAAGGAGAGATTACAATGAAAGTGACTATTGGTATGTCGGGCTCGTTATCACAGTTAAATTCGTTATTAAATCAACAGCGTTGAAGCTGGGGGAAAGTGTACCTAATGCTCGTAGACAGATATGTAGACATGCGTGTGCCTCTTTCGTGATTCACGCGTCCCGAAAGAGGTCAATATATAAATTGTACTACAAATTCGCGAGGGCACATTTCTGCCTCGCTATAACGATTGCACGTTCACTTGGCGGAGGGAGAAAAAAAAATTTATCACTTTGTTTTTTGTTTTTCCTCCATTAGAAAATGTCACTGTCACTTGCCATTTAATCGTAGATCCGCAAGGCGAGACCACCGATACGCGAACGCTTTCACAGCCGAGCTTGCGCGGCCACGAAGGACTGTTAGTACCGAATCTGGCCACAGGGATCGCGCTCTAGCCGTGTCATCGCTGTTGTTATTATTCTTCTCGTTATTATATTTATTATTTAAAATACGATAATTGCAATGATATTTTCGAGTTCTCGTTGCAGTGGACCTCTACGAATGCGTAGTCAATTGTTTCTTCGCGCGCACGTTTGAACGACGTGCTCAATCTTCCGGCTTGTTTACCAAAATATTATCTCGCGAACTTAAAATTGATCTTAATTAAATTGTTATTCATCGTTGAGTTAGTGTCAATCAGCGAGACGTTGTTTTCCTTTTCAGTTTGCGTGTGTGACACCGCGATGGGTGTACAACGATCCCTCTGGTGAGAACGAGACGAAACGAAGAATCAAAAGAAAGGAGCGCACATCTGACCGTTTCAAAATGGCCGCTTGGTGTTTTGCGCGCTTCGTTGGTACAAATAAACTATGAGAACGAGGGCAATTATCCCGAGTAAACACAGTGATTTATTGACAATAATACAATCGTCGAGGCAAACAGGAAAGTTATAGGTTATAGAAGACAATTGTGTTTACTTCTTGTAAACGCTACTAAATGAGGTAAGCTCGTTTCGTTCGTACGAAATTGTATAGGTTAAGTTTACTCCAAACTACGGTGTACCACACATATTCCTCTGAACTATTATCGGACGAGAGTACTTTCAATTCGAAGGACACGCTGACATTATAAGCAACCTAGAAGCTGGTTTCGCGCTAAAGGAAAAATTGGGAATATTCAAGGTTTTGCTTTTTCACGGTCTCTCCGATCTTTTTGCGCATCAATTTTCGTAGCGTAAGACGCCATTGTTGGAATGCGTCAAAAGAACGAATGTTTACCAAAAATCTGCGCACTACATCAATGTTCGAGAAATTCTACGTTTCAGATCGAGGGAAAAATAAATAATCGCTCGACAAAAGATACGGGAGAAAAATAATTGTGACCAACAAGATAAAGGAAAGCAATGTAAACTTATCACTAGCGATGCGATGCGTCTCGAGGTTAAAGCTGCGTACGTTGGACATACGTGCGAAGTTTCAATCTCGGTACTTTTCTTTCTCTAATCGTGTTATTCGTACACTAAATGAATTATCTCTTCGACTGACTCTTACGGAACTCAATATTATATACAACAGCCTCAAGGGCATGGACATGGTCAACATAACCTCACAAATGTTCCGATCCAGTTTTCTCACACATGGTGAAGTTATGTAGGAGAAACGAAGCATCAGACTCCGGAGGATTTCCTGACGCAGAGCTCAATTATTTTCTTCCCTCCTAAATATCACTCGTCTCTGAGAAATCTCGTTTAGAAAATTCACCTATCTCTCTCACACTTGAATATCACGTGGTACACCGTCTACTTCTCCTCAATAATAAGGCGCACCTAAGCCGAGCAGCCGTTAATGCGAGACAAATAGCTGATTCGTACGTTCCGTGTTCGTTGTAATGCGTGATATTTAGGAAAAAAGAAAATGAAACGCCTTCGGCTCTCTTGAAAGAGAAATTTTTTATTCTTCTTTGGAAAAAACTTGTCTGAGGATTTTTACCGAACACTTTATAGCGAGATTTGAAATGCAATTGCAGGCAAGAGTAGTTAAATTTAAAGCTCTTAAATAGAGACCCAAGATGTAAAGTGCAATCAGTCCTAAGAGTGGTACGTGGACCACTCAGCTGTGATAGACTCAGCTCCAAATTTTCAAGTGATACTGTTTCTTTGAATTATTCTATCTGTGTTTGCTAATATTTACCATTATTCGTGCAAAACTCCCGAGAGATCACCGGCCTCACGTCTGGCACAATTTTTTAGTCGTGCAGCTGGCTGTGGTATCGCCATATGATTTGGTGAAAATGTCCGGGAGAGTCGAACGAGAAAATGAGTCCAATTCTGTCACGTTACAATTCATTGCACTGATATTATTGATAATTGTGAAATTTTACATAAGTAGTTGAAAAACAAGAAATTTCACAGTCAAGTACACAAAACATTACGCGCCATTTTTTCATTATTCTTTCTCACGTTATATCTGAGAGTAGAACTCAAGTCTGTCCCAATTTTTGAGCCGTGCGACTGGCTACGGTATTGCCATATGATTCGGTAGAAATCTATGAGAGAGGCCATCTTTGTTACGTTGCAATTTATTACACTGAGATTATCAATAATCGTGAAATTTCACATAAGAAGTTAAAGATGAGAAAAAATTGTATACAAAAGTACAGGAAACATTACTCACGGTTTTCGACGTTGAAGTTTGCATCGGTGGAATACAATGAGATTTTTTTTTTCTTATTTTTTATTACTAGATTTTGATCATTATCCAAAGCCTTTTGTTGCAAATTGAGGTCGTTAGTTGCTAATAAGAACAAGTAGAAATGTTTGAGCGATTTTCATGGCCCACATCAGCCAACAATGAAAAAGAACAATTGTTCGTCGCATTCCAACTATGCAAACTTCAACATCATATCATTTTTTTGAATCCTTTTTTCACGTTATATCTGAAAACAAACCAACGTAAAACAAGAACGCCAGCAAAACCACTGCGATTTGAAAGCGCTTCATTACTTCAATTTATCAGTGGATTCGATCTAACTTTTGCAAACAGGCTTGGAACAAACGTATCTATGCATTCAATTTCCGTCACCATGGTAGCATTTTGTCCAAGACTCCCAATACGTCCCTGCATATATTAAGGAATATTCCACAAATTATGAGCACCGGAGAATCACTTCAACATCGAGACCCTCTATTCCACAAAAAACGAACTGTTTTTTCAGAAAACGTGACGAGACATCGATCGAAGAAAAATGGCACGTTCTCTGAGATCGCGCAAGCCGCCGCACAAGTATCCCGTGGAAGAGTACGAGTTAGAGACAAAGGCGAGGAGGATCCCCAAAAAGAGTTCGACGGAGGCTAAGGAGGATGAGCTCGAGCCTCGGTCGGAGGCAACTGAGACTGTAAAAAGCCTAGAACGTTCGAAAGCGATCAAAGGTAATTTAAATGCTGGTCGGGGAACCTCAAAGGGGATCCGAACTGCTGTTCTGCAGGACAGAACAAACATACCCGGGGATCCCCTGAAAGTTGATCTTTTGCTGAAACAAGGTACGGGCGTCGGGAACGCGAAGAGATCAGCCAAAACCGCTCGAACAACGGCGGAATCTGCGGGAAACGAGAAACCCAAGATTACCGGTGTGACGACGAGAAAAAAATTACGCAAGGTCGAAACTCGTGACGAATCGTCCCCGGTTGTGGATTCGACGGGAATTCCAGTGACCGCCGTATCGAACAAGGAAAACACCGCGCACAAAGTTGATCCCACCTCGAACAAAGCGACGGCGAAAAAATCGACAAAGTCAGCGAGCAAAAAATTCGAGGCGTCCGAATTGAGCGAGAAAGAAACGGCGAAAAAACCAACTTCAAAAATAATCCGAAAGCCGTCTCGAAAAATGATTTCCGACAAAGAACCATCGTCCAGCGCGAGCGCTGCCGAGCCCGTGGAGTCGAGAATCGAGAAATCTCCCGCTCCGGACGTGGCGATCGACGGAGCTACGACGAACGCGAATAAGCCAGCAAGATCGACGAGACGAGCGCCCAAATCCGTCGAATCGACGACCAAGAACGAGGGCAACGGAGTCGCAACGACAGACTCGAAAAAAAGAACGTCTCGCGAAGTTTCAGACGAAAGAGACACGTCCGTGGACTCGGGTTTGGGCACGAGAGATTTACCCGAGCAAGATAAAGTGCCAGAGACCATTGGCGTCGCGACTTCCAAGACGCTGCGTCTCGCTTCCAAGCGAGCTACTTCCAAGAGAACCTTGCAGGCGAAAAATTTGGACGGCAGTATCGTCGTTTCGCTGTCCCGACGATCCGCCGCAATCCCTGGCAAGAAATTCTTCAAGAGCAAAGCCACGGACGCCGTCGTCCGTATAGTATCACCGGTGAAGCGCCGTGCGGTCAACGCGCGACGCAGAAACATCGGTGCCCGTGGAAATCCACGAATCAGCGTATCCTTCCGTTCCCGACAAACGACCCTCGACGAGTCCTTCGCCAAGCAGGCCGTGAGAAAAGTGCTGCGGCCTCGAGTCGCCGCGAGGAATTATTGCGAGGACACGATGATAGCGTCTAAGCGCGCCTCGAAGAGCGGCGCCGAGGAAGCAACCAGACGAGACGTCCCGGTCTACAAGGCCCTCGAGCCACAGGAGAATTCCGCCAACGACAGGAACGAGATCTACGAGTTTCGATTCGACAGCAACGACTCGCGCGAGAAACTGCCGCCCAAAAGAAGACGAAAAGTAGTCGCGACGAAGAGAGCCAAGGATCAAACGGGCCCGAAGAAGAAATTGCCAAAGGGCGCTCGTCCAAGAGCAGGCCCGAGATCCGACGACGCCAAGACAACGAGGAGCAACAACATTGAGAACGCTCCCGACGTCCAGAGCGGCTCCGGAGTGCCAACGAGACCGCGAGAGCCGAAAATCGTTTCGAGTCCCATGGAGGTCGATCAAGGCTCATCCGAGCCCGCCGAAGAACCTTTACCGCAAGTTACACCTCCGGTCCAGCAAGCACCTGGCCAGATCAGCGGCGTACCAGCCGCGCGACCCGTCATCGTGGAATCGGTCGAGCTCCGTGGTAACGATCGCGTCAACCTCACGACAACGCCGATACTCGCGAAAACTTCCGAGCCCAAGCCTCGACACGCTCTCCAGCCGTCGAAACAGTTCAGAACGATGTTGAATCACGCGTTGCTCAACAAGTCTCTGTCGCCCATCACCAAAGCCATCGAGAACTTCGACCCCGGCAGCCCTTGGAGACCGCCCACGTTCGCGGCTCAACAATTCTCCCGGGTCAAGAACATGGTGCAGAGCACGCCCCAGGTTCGCAACTTTTCGGCCCTACCCGAGACGACCGCGGCGCGCAACAATCCCGACGCCGTTGCGAACGCGGAGAGAGGCACCAGAGTGGCGCAAATCGCCGATAAACGATCGCCCAACAAAGCGACCGGACTCGCCGAGGCTCCGCGGAAATTCGGCACGGTTATATCCAACATCAATAAAGCATCGAACACGGTGACGAATGTGCTCGAGAAGAATAACAAGGGCGATAAAGAAGGCCGGGATGGGAGATTCGCGACGGAAAAAATCAAGCCCGGTGCGATAGAGCGGAGAATCGCGTTTACAAGCGATCAGACGACACCGAGTGGGCCGGAAGAGAGGACAGACGTAATAAACTCCAACGATTATTATTCCGACAAGGAGAACAGTTTTCCGTCTCATCCGAGCCCCAAGAGATCGCCTCTCAAAAGTCTCGATAATTCGGTCCTCAACAAATCGCCACTTAAAGATCGCAACAGATCGCCTCTCAAGAGTCTCAACAGATCGCCTCTGAAGAGTCTCAACACGTCGCCTCTCAAGAGTCCCGACAGATCGCCTTTCAAGAGTCTCAACACATCGCCTCTTAAGAGTCTCGACAGATCGCCTCTCAAGAGTCTCAACAGGCCACCCTTCAAGAGTCTCAAAGGATCATCACCTGTAAAGGTCGCTTCCCAAATTGCGACTAAGGGAAAATCGAACACGGAGAATTCGGAACCTCAGGCTGGTCCCTCCAGCGCGCAAAGCTCTCTTCCCCTGAACGAGTCGCGAATACTTCGACAATCGAATCTTGACAATTTTCTCAATCTCGACGAGATGCCACGGAGCACGAGGATAAGCACGGCTCACGGTATATTCGATGACGCTCATTCGACCCCGATAAACGGACGGGCCGTGAGGAAAGTAGGCAAAGCCTCGGATCTCGAGAACGCCTTTGGTTTCGACGATAACGACGATTCGGACACGGCGATCTCACCCATCGGGAAACCCTTTACCGATCTCCAAGTAGCCAAAAGAACACTCGCCGTAAGACCGGAAAATGCGCGTGGACAAACAAGCCCGCCCGCCAAACCAGCGAGATTGTCCATCGGGGATATAAAGAAGCATATATTGCCGATGCGGAAAAAAGAGAGGGTGAACGAGCAACCGATCATCGAGAGGGTCGAGGAGGAGGAGAAGGAGAATCGGGAAGGGAAGCAAAAGAAGGCGGCGGTTGAGAAGGAGCCGAATGATGACAATCCCGCTCATTTCGTCGATACGTTCGATGTAATTGACGAAAAGGCTGCGTCGAGCGAAACTAGCGTTAAGGAGCTGCCACTTTTCACCGACCTGGAGCCACCGCATTTCAAACGGGTAACGCAATATTGCGCTCATTAAAGGGCTATACTGAACGCTGAAAATTTGGGTGATTTTCGGGAATTTTTGGAAGAAAAGTACTCAATTATATGTTTCGGAAAATTAAGAATATATTTGGCTATATTTGACCTATATTACATAATTTTTTCATAGAACAATTTTGACATCCAAGCGACTTATGCGCTGCCTTCGGAGGCGCCAAAAAAAAAGTTCCTCCATGTCAGCAACATGATTCCGGCCGATTGAGTAGCTGAAACCGAAAAAGGAAAAAATGTCGTTAAACTGGAAGGTATTTTCTGTACAATGACGTAGGATTTTCGAAAAATATCGAAATCTAACAAAATGGCGTAGTTATGAAAAAAGTCTATTTTCTTGCCTATAAAATGGTCGTTTTTTTAAATGCCAAATCGTCAATTTTCATCCAATCAAAAATATCCTACGTCATTGTAGAGTAAATATATTCAAGAGTACTCAGTTCAAATTTCAAGTCAATCGGATAATTGCTCTTTGAGTTACAATGCCAGCAAATCTGGAAAATCTCGTTTCGGGAAAAACGCGTTTAAAGATTTAACTATCGATTTTTTCAAGATAAAATGATTAGAGATACGGCCGTGAAATTTTTACAGGACATTCTTGAAAGTATAAACTGTCGAAAAAGGCAAAAAAATCGATTTTTTGAAAGTGTCACACTGGTATAGCCCCTTAAGGAAGCCTCGTGTGGAGAATAACAATTTGGCTGGCTCAATTGCACTGATAGACAATCAGTCCTTTGGCCTTTTTTCGTTATACTTTTATACGTAATTACAATTTATTGAGCAGAAACGATAGATCATTGGAAAACTATAACTAGTGGCGCAGGGTCATCCGATACACGCTAATTTGGCATGCAATGTAGTGTCCCTAAAACGTTGGCAAGCAATGTTTACAAAACTGATGCAAAATGTATAAAATTACGCTCACAATGAACCTTTTTTTAACACATCAAAATAGTCAATTGATTGAAAGGTGCAACTCCGGAAACCAAGTTGAGAATATCAACAAAAAAATCATTGTGTCGCAAAGAAACAGTAAAGTAGAAAAGATTAATCAAAATATAGGTTCATGCAGAGGAAAATTTAATGATCTTCAGAATTCTCTTATAAGGAAGCTATTCCGATTAAGGTGTTACCCCCACTTGTAGCGCAAAAAAAAGCCTTTTTCATGAATTTTTTTAAAGAAAACTACAAAACTTTTTTAATCGATCAATATACCATCTTAAAGAACACATCTTGAAGAACTTTCAGTAATTTTTTTATTGAAAAATATTACATCGTTTAGTGGCAAATGGCCGTCAATGAAATAATGTTTTTATATACACGGTTTGCGGTGACCAACATTGCGGCGAAGTGGATCATCTGAAAAAAAAATGCGGTTGGATTTAGTCAAATATAAGTATAAACTAGTCTTTAATCGAAGGATTTTAAAAAATATTCATTTTTCACAAAATGGCGGACAGTCAAAGTTAATGGTTCGATTTTAACGAAAAAAAACGGCCGTTTTTTGGCTATAAAACGGCCATTTTTTTTTTCGAAAAAAAAATCGAACGATTAAAGACTACATTTTTATGTATTAAATAAGCCTGCAAAATTTCAAGAAGATCGGTTCTTTAGTGTTCGAGTAATCTTGGTCACCGACTTCAGAAATGCCATTTTGAGAAAAACGCGTTTAAAGTTTCAATTAGCCGGTCGTTTACACAACGGATTCTTCTCTTTCAACGCTCATATCTCAGTCAATTTTGTTCGGATCGACTTGAAATTTTCAGGACATATTCTCAGATACTTATACATCAAAAAAATGCAATAAAAAAATCGATTTTTTCAAAATCGCAAGTGTAACCCGGTTTACTAGGTGTAACCCGTTAAGGGTAACCCCTTAACGGGTTACACCTAGTTCGCGGCCGGAAAAAAGAGGTGTTTTCGTGATTTTTTTTTTGGAAATAGGTGCAGGTTTTTAACTTTTTATTCATAGTAAAGGGTATCATTTAAAGTATCTTTGACAATTTTTTTATTGTGAAATATTTATAAACGACAGCGACACAGTAAATTGCACAGGCCGCTGTGCAAAAAAGGTCCTTCGCGGTGACCACTCCTGCTCGGGAACAAATCATCTGAAATTTAAAAAAAACCAATTGAGTTTAGTTTTTGTACCTTATCATCTAGTCTTTAATCGAAGGATTCAATAAAATAATGATTTTTGAAAAAATGGTCGCCGATCGAAAGTGAACGTCGAAATTTTGGTGAGAAAAACAGTCTATTTTTCTTGATATAAAAAAAGTATGCATTGAAAAAAGTACCCTTCGATTAAGGACTGCCTTTTGATATACAAAAAATGTCTGTCAAATATCGCCAATTGGAAAAAAAAGTGAAACTCAGGGTGTTAGGCTATCGTGACGAACGGAAAATCGGATTCATTTGAAGAAGGAAAAATGTTGAAGGGATAAGTAAAATGATTGAAAAATCGTTGGACATTTATTTATATGTACATTAACCAAGGTGTGTACCAAATTTCATTAAAAAAATATGAATAATTGAAGTTATAAAAAATCTCATGAAGGACCTTTGGACGCAAGGGGCTCAACAGTGTACTCAATTTTGGACTCCGGTTGATGTGAAACAAAAAAAAACGAGTTTTTTCTTAAAATAGATAATCTTGGCTAAGGGGCCGTCCATATATTACGTCATCGATTTTGGCTGATTTTTACCCCCCCCCAATCATCCTATCCTTCCTATCGTCATAATCCAATCATCGTTACCGTCATCCAACGATCAGACCCCCCCCCCCCCATTTTAAAATGACGTAATTTATGGACCGCCCCTAAGACTTGACCGAGCTTTTTTATTGTCCTGTTTTAAACATTAAAAAAATGTTTAATTTTTCCATTTGTCTCGGAAAAATGACAGAACTATTGTTAATAACTAATGAAAAAAAAACGTTAATAAGAAAAACGTTTGTCAAGACTAAACTAATATTACACTGAACAAGTGTACCAAATTTTACGTCAATCCATTCGTTAGATGTTCAAAAATCGTGTACACCGTTTCAAAAAAACATAGTTTCGAGAAAATCTCGTCTCAAGTTTGACTAACAGTCCGATCGTTGTAATCATAAGTTTACCTTCAATCTGCATTCCCTGCACCATATGTTGAAAGATCCTCTTCGATTTGCGTTGCCTCAAGCAACGAATGAATGTTCGTCATTTTCACAGTAGCCTAACCCCTCAAAAGTTTACGAACACTTAGACATAACTTTCATCCACCATCCATTGCAATAAATTCTCCAAAAAGGAAAAACCACACGAAAACTACCTTGATAAGAAAAATGAGCATCTCTTCTCACCGTCAACTATCGTTTTCCAGGCACCGAGATATTCGTACAAGCGAAAACGAGTCGTCGGTTTCGTTCTCTCGGACGACGACGCCAGCAACGACGAGGATAACGAGGATTCGCCGACTGCCGAGCATCATCACGTTGCCAAGAAACGAAAGATAAGCAAAGTCGAGAAGGAAAGACAAAAGCAGATGGACAATTGGGCAAAGGATCTCAATCAGACCTTCGATGAAATCGATCATTTTGATCTTGTCGTCGAGTAGAAGCTCTTCCCTCCGGATAACCTCGACACCCCTCCCCGTACTCTCGTACTCAGATCGAACAAAGAAATCGTAAGATAGGATTGAACAAAAAATATCGACTTTTACCCCAGTGGCGTATGTGAACGCTTCATAAAAGTGCACCGTACGGACATTCGACGGGCCTACTCGAATTTCCGTCTCTTGCACTTTAAACTTTTCTCTTTCCACCTCGTCGTGCGATATTCGGTACAAGCAATTTTACTTTTTATTCTTCGTCTCCGCTCTCTTTTTTTTTGAATATACGACACGAATCGCAACAACGAGCGTGCACGAGAGAGCAAAGATTTTCTATAGAGTATATATATATATATGTGTGTAATTTATTACTTGGTTGTTTATCTTCTTTTTTTTAACTCAATGGAAATATTTAGATATACGGGATGTATTATACTAACGCGTAAGGGCGCAGCACAAGAGCAATTTCTTACGAAAGCATATATAGCATATATTCTGACTGTAATTGCTAAGAGTACAATACAGAGTTTTCCATTTTTTATTACGAATTGCATTGTTTCTTTTTCGAGAAATCAAACGTCGGCTGCTACTAATGTTGTGCCCGAACGAAGATATCTGGTCCACGGTCGAACGTACAGCCGTGGCCAGTCTCAAGGTGGAGCCTCTCAACGGGAAAAGGTGCATGTCAACGTGAGAGCAAATGCTGAGAGTACTCTCACCACTGTTTCTACGTGAGAGTATTTTTCCGTGCATTCCACTCTCGCGAGCAGTTCAGACAGTGGCAGGAGAGTTACTGGCGCAAAGTACTTTCTGGACAATGTCCACTGGAGAGCGTCTGTAACTCGCGAACGTCGCGGCAGTAGTGTCCGAAATGGCTTCTCAGCAACAACGAGTCGCCGCAGCGATGATAGGTGCATTCGAAATTCTACAAAAAAAATTAAAGGACCCACTGGGTTTGGCCCTGGGTATCACGGAGACTCCAACTCGACGTTACTGATAATCTTATACGTGAATTAGGAATGGATTTAGATCAATTTTGGAGATCACTCCATTTTTCAATTCTCTGTTGCGGTGTTCGTCATATTTTACATTCCAAAGCATTTGATTTTTTTCTTCATATTCTTCGATTAAGGGGTCTTCTCACTTTAGACGCTAAAAAGAGGCTATTTTCATGAATATTTGGATCGGTTTATATTATAGTTATTGATATAAAAGTTGTTACACTTAAGGGGTTAGGCCACCGTAATGGGTATACAATCATGCAAATTTCACCATTTTTTTCGTATAAAAAAGTGATTCACTCATAAAATTAATTACACATCTAATTAGTATGAATATCATGCTGTTAGAAAATATATATATTTTTTTTCGATGTGCAAAAATGGCCGACAACTAATATTTTCTTTTATCTTTTTTTGGCGCTTCGCGGCGTGACATTTAGCATCCACAATTTTTTACCTAGAACAAAAAAAAACAAAAATTCTCGTCAATCTACATTAGAATACCTAGAGAAGTACGTACGGAATTTAAAAAATATTGTTTTATTCAAAAGTTGTAGGTATTTGAACTTAAGAAATGAATTTTCAGTGAAAAATTTCGTTCTAACTGCTCATAAACTGCTCGTAAAATGAACAGTTTTCGATTAATCCGAAATTCCGTACGTACTTCTCTGCGAAATGCAATTAGAAACATAACTTTTAAATTTGAAGTAAATCGAGTGAAAATTGTTGAAGTTATTTGTCACGCCAATTGGAAAAAAAGCTGTTTCGAGAAGTTTCGAGTAGTTGGCCATCGGTACATCGAAAAAAAAATATATATTTTCTAACAGTTTGATATTCATACTAAATAGATGTGTAATTAATTTTTTTCGAGAATCACTTTTTCATACGAAAAAAAATTGTTAAATTCGCACATGAATTTAACAATTTGAAGTACCTGAAGTACCTGTTACTGTGGCCTAACCCCTTAATAAGTACACTTTCGAAATACATCTTTAAAAAAAATTACTTATTCAAGTCACCATTTATAGACGAAAATGGTAGTTAAAAAAATTTTAAAGAAAAATTGTAGGTCTGCGCTATTGATGAAGTCTCGGAGATGGATCATCCGAAATAAAAAAAAATAACAGTTTTAGATTCAGTATGTTAATGGCTATAGCGCATATCATACGACTTTTGATATATGCAAAAATAACAAAATGGACATTTTTCGAAAAAAAAAACGTTTTTTTACCGTTTTAAGGCAAAAAAATTGAAAATATCAAAACAAAAAAAACCTTGATATGCGCGATAGCCATAGCTGTAAAGAATCTGTGGTTAAAATTTCATAAGGATCGGTTCGGTAGTTTCGAAGATTTTATCAACAAGCCGTCAAATAACGTTGTTTCGAAAACAACGCGTTTAAAGTTTGTTTGGGTTACATAGATACATTTTTGAAAATTTCAAATGTATTTCGAAAGTGTATTTATTAAGTGTAACAACTTTTATATCAATATCCATAATATAAACCTATAAAAAAAATTCATAAAATAGCCTTTTTTAGCGTCTAAAGTGAGAAAGACCCCTTAACGCGTATCTTTACGCGTTAAGATGCGTATCTTTAGTCCAAGTGCGTCGTGCAATGGTCATAGATCTGAGAGTACTGTCACGATTCTAACTGGGTTCGAATTTTTGCGAGTAACAAGCCCATAATAGCATCTTCGAACTTGTAAACTTGAGAGCAAGCTCTCGCAAGTCTACAGTCCGCGAGTGTTTGACTTTACTGCCTGCGAGTTACTCTCAGAAGCGTGTCCACTGGCGAGTACTGCTTTCGAGAGTAAAACTCGAGAGTTTTACTCTCATGGGAACAGGCATCGTAAATCTACTTCAGAGGCCCGAAAAAAACTTTAACTTCAACAGCTTTTCCGTGGTAAAGTAAACCAAAAATCTGAAGGACTCTTTTCGACGTCTCTTGAAGTGTATGAAATCGTGAGAAAAAATCCACAGAGCAGCAACGCCGGATGTGTAAGCGTAAGTTTTTTTAACGGGAAGTGCTGCTGAGTTGCTTCGTCAGAGTCGCATATCCCGACCAAACACAAAACCAAAAAAAATCACAATCTGCATGACAATAGCCAGATAAATATGTAGGAAGTTCCTACAATATTGTTTTTCCTAGAAATGACAAGCATTTCAAAAAAGTTTCAATTTTACAGTAATCGTGTAAAATCGTTTTAAACGAGGAAGGGGACCGTCCATATATTACGTCATCGATTTTTGCTGATTTTTACCCCTCCCCCCCCCCCCGAAATCATCCTATCCTTCATATCGTTGTAATCAAATTATCGTTACGGTCATCTAACGACTAGACCTCCCTATTTGAAAATGACGTAATTTATGGACGGCCCCAAAGGTACTGTAGAAATGAAAGTTGGTCGGAAAAAATATCTTCACTTTACGCTGCAAGGCAATTTCACAAGCGTTATCTCGGTGCACATCTCTCTAAATCGTCGCCGTACATTATTTTCAATTTGACAGTAAAAGTTGAGGCGTTTCAAGTAGCAACTTAAGGCGGGAGCCTCAATTAGAAAGTCCAAAAAAGCTTTCTTTTTTCGGGAATTTTTTTAGAAGAGCAAAAACAATTGAGCCCAGCAAACATTGAGGTATCTTTTCATGTATATTTAAAATGTATACATTTTTTTTAACATGAAACAATAAATGACTACAAATTTATCAGCCTATTCCATGTGCGTCTGTCCTCTGCAGTCCTCAATCGGCGGGAAAGATGCAACTCGTAATTCTTCACTGAAACAAAAAACCAATAAAATTTTCAGTTGTATATTTTTCTTTTCGATGCATTAAGAAAAAGCTGAAAAAAATCGTGAAATTATAACTTGTCTCAGGTTTGAAAACAAAATGTGTTAAAAAAACACTTTAAGCGGCTATACCGTTGTGAACGCTGAAAATTTGCGTGATTTTCGGGAATTTTTTGGAAGTACTCATTAAATGTTTCGGAATATTATAAATATATTCGGCTATATTTGACCTATATTACATAATTTTTTCATAGAAAAATATTGAGATCCAAGCGACTTATGCGCTGGCTTCGGAGACGCAAAAAAAAGTTCCTCCACTGCTGACACGATTCCGTCCGATTGAGTAGCTGGAACCGAAAAAGGAAATAATGTCGTTAAACTGGAAGGTATTTCCTGTACAATGACGTAGGAGTTTCGAAAAATATCAAAATCTAACAAAATGGCGTAGTTATGAAAAAAAGTCTGTTTTCTTGCCTTTAAAACGGCCGTTTTTTTCAATGCCAAATCGTCAATTTTTATCCAATCAAAAATAGCCCACGTCATCGTAGAGTAAATATATTCAAGAGTACTCAGTTCAAATTTCAAGTCAATCGGATAATTGCTCTTTGAGTTACAATGTCAGAAAATTTGAAAAATCTCATTTTTGCAAGATAAAATGATATTGATATAAATTATATAAATGATAATGATATTCTCGAAAGCATAAACTGTCGTAAAAGGCAAAATAAAAAATCGATTTTTAAAAAGTGTCACACTGGAAGGGGCTACCCTTAACGTGCTATAAAAATTATTTAAAAAGACTTTTTCAACGACTTTTTTAATTCACTTAGAAGAGATCTTCATACTAAAGAAAATAAACTTTGATTTTATTCAATAGGTCGTTTAGTTTTTTTGCTGCCATACCCGCCGATTTTCAAAAATCGTGAAAATGGAAACTGGAAAAAACGCGCTTCAAAGTTTTCAATAGGAGGAAACATCAAATATCAATCGCTTCTCTGCTTTTGGCCTTGTATCTTTGAAAATATTTACAATTGGCCTCTGTAACTTTGTAAATAAATTCTCGAATATTGTATCTAACGATTTAAGCATTTAAAAAAAAACGATTTTTCGAACCTAGCACCGAGTGCAATGGAGATTCGTCTCTCCCCCAGTTTCCCCAAACTCCAATTTCTTTCTTTCCAATCGTACTCTACAAATGCCGCTTCGATTTCTCATATCGACCTGCTACAGTCATATCAGATCGGTCAATGTTTCGAAATCCCATTAGCTGTGGTCACAACGACGAGGCTCTCATTCTCGTATCGCGACGGTCTCCTTACCCTCGATAACGCGCGTACGTATGAAGCGATCGTTTTTCGCAACTGTAAACATACTGCGGTCGCTGAGCCGTTTTTCTTCTTTCTTCGTGTTTCATCTTTCGTTCTACGACGGGCTTTGTTCATACGCTTGGCGCGAGTGCGATAACGCAGACCATCGGTGTTCAGTAAATGATCGTGATTATATGCACCTCCACGTGTGTATGTGTACATAGACGCGAATCTTTCGCAGTTGAGTTATGATTGGAATGTCTCATTCATACATGCGTGCCTTTCGGGAAAAATCCCAAATTGTGGTCGATTGTAGAAACCTGTCGATATGATATGAAGATGAAAGCGTTCTTTGTCGGTTTGCCGCTGCGCTTGACGCATACAAATTACGTTTCGAATTGAGTGACATGAATCCCCTCCCCCCTCCTCCCGCGATGTATGCTTACACACACGCGCATACAAACACACACACACATAATGGCCTTTATATAAATATGACTCCATTCATCCAACGGTTATTTTGAAGACACTAAAGTTCATATAATGTTGATTCTGGGGGCATTTGGCTGTTATGAGAAGTCCTCAAAGTTCCGATTGCTCAAAAATCACATTTCGTGTGTGTGTGTGTGTGTGTGTGTGTGTGTGTGTGTGTGTGTTTGTGTGTGTGTTTGTGCGCGCGCGCCTAGCACCCATACCGTCCACATACTGGCGGCAAGACCTAACCGCTGGTTATTGTTACGTTCTCCCGTGTTTAGCATACAATGGCAGGCTCGCGTGCCCGTTTAGGTGAGCATCGAAATACCTAGAAATAAAAAAACAGCCTTACTCTCGCCATTGTGTTTGAAATCTGACGACGACGACGCGGGCCGCACGATGGAGCTTCGAATTTGACAAGAGCGTTTTGTGCATGCCGCGCGCATCGCGGTTCTTTACGACCGAGAGATTAAGGTTGCATGGGGCCAGGTCAAAATGCTACTAACTAGCTGAAATATTCTTTGCAGGTATAAAAAGCCTTGGTTGATCATCCTGTACAGTTTCGGTACGATCCATAGTGACGGTTATTCAGAAGAAGAAAAAATCGGAAAATCGACATATTTGGTGGGCCGTATGCCTATAATTTTTCATTACATTGTTTATATTGGCAAACAAAAAATACTACGGCGGAGCTGAAAAAATAGGTATGGTCGGACTAATTATCGGATTAAAAATTGGCACCGTGAAAATGGGGATTCACAGCACCGTTGTATTGACGTTATTTTAGGCTGAGCAAACATGGCAACGTCGTAGACGGCACAAATGCTACCTAGTTGTCCATATTCCGTAATTATGCCCGGGGACCGCAAACTACTTGGTCAGGATAATTAACGAGGAATATTATTCGTTCTTATTCTCTCAATTAGTAATAATTACTTAATATTGATCTATGTTCAGAAACGATGAGTTTTTCAACATTTCTGGAAAGACAAAATGCAGTGATGTCTTATAAAAACATAAAAGAATGTTTTAGGTTATTCGAGAATTATTAAAGTTTTTGATTTCATTCGGATAAGCAATCGGACAGTAATTAGAAAAAAGTCTAAAATGTAGTTAGAATGAATAATTAAAACGATCATTCAATCAATATCGTTGTTCAATAATAATGATTTATATTTTTAAATCAATAAATAAAATCTAATAATTCAAATATTGTTCTTCACCTCAAACGAAACACTAATCGTATGACGTCATTCGTGTGTGAACAAACGTTTCCATACGCGTATTGTTCTCTCTTGTTTACTTTTTTTTACATGAAACCAGGATTTAACCAGGACCCCCAAACTTCACAAAAAGGTAAAAAATAACACCTTGCACTTGATTTCGTGGTTAGCTTCTCGTTTGTTTACACACTTATGACGTCACGGGTTCTGATATGACGTGGTATAACGTTTGCGCGGCAATTTAAAAGAAAAAACACTTAGATATAGTTTTAGGTACTTAAAAAGCTTTATTTATATAAAATCACATTTTTCTTGTCTATATATATCCATTATGGCTGATTTTAAACACTTTCTGAAAAGTTGACTGCTTCAGTACACATTTCTTCTTCGATCCAGCGAAAGAATTTTTCTCTCAGACCGATATTCATTGTTGACAGCTTCTCGGGCCGATTTTGAGGTTATGAACTTATGAGCTTATTTCTCTACTTCGCGACACTTCTGCTAGCCTGTTATTATATACCACGATTTACGTTGCCAGTTCGTCTCGATTTAGTAAACTGAGAAAAAATTGTCGAAAATAATTATACGAAGTAATGCAAACATTTCGTGTAATCACCGAATGTTTAATAAGCGTATTTTTATAGATATGTGTAAAATCGCCGCACCGCTTTGTTGCTATCGGCGCGTGGGGCTCTTGTAAAAGTATCGGGATAGTTTGAATCAACGGAAGATTTTCCCCAGTGAGATGAAGCGTCGACGGGTAGACTGTAGAAAAATCATATGTCCAGCCTAAGTGGAATTTTTCACATAGTCATCCAGTAGTTGTCTAAATGGGCACCAAACGTCCGCTTGAGAATTACCTATAAGTCATCACGTGCCCAGCAGTTATACCTTAGGGACGTACGCAAATTACTTAACACAAAATTTCCCAATTTTTTACCCCCCTCCCCCTCCCCTCGCCCCACGTAACGGGACCGTAACGCTTGGCCAGAACCCTCCCTATTCCGTTACATGACGGGTGCTTTGTCGTAAATAATTGTAATTTTTTTTCATAGACATAACTAATTATGAAACGATCGGGCTTATGCTCATTTTATGAAGTATATATTCATCTAATTTTTTACCAATTTTTATGACAAAATCTTGAAAATTCACCGAGATATATGCCTTGATTTGACGACGAAAACAAAAATTTCTCTTCATTGTCCCATCGATATCTTTATGAAAGGGTATCTGTAAATTAAGAGTCAACAATTTATCGATATCTATACAAACGTTGCTATCGTTGTGCATAGCCGTTTTTTTTTTACAAAATGGCGACAGTTTGGACATTTTTCTCTATTTTCAAGGCCCTTTTTCTGTATTCGAGCAGTCTTTAAAAATAGTAATGATGAAATGTTAAAAACGCGGATACGTACAACCTTAGTCACTGCAATTATAAAAATCTTTTTAAAAAAATTGAAAATCGCTTGATAAATTTCTAAGTATTCGGTCGGACAAGGTCGAAAAAACTAGTTTCCAGAAAAACGCGTTCAAAGTTTTCGTACCGTGTTTCTTGATATAAAGTTATGTTTTTTCTAGAATATTGATACTCACATTGAAGTATCTAGTCCCGGGCGATATGACGGTTTTTCATCTTCATGATAGTTCAAAAAATAATAAGAGCCAGTACTTTATCTATTGTAAATGATGCCACACCTGTAGGGACTGAGGGCACTAACCGGTCGCCCTACCTGTTCTCACTAAAGTGACTATAACTCCGTCAATTTTCGGACTTGTGAATAAAAATGTTGCCAACATATTTTTCAAGACATGTACTTTCAAGAATTCTTTAAAAAAAAACAAAATTCCTTCAAATGATGCTTGGGGGATGTGGGAAAGCTACTGTGCAAGTTCTTGCACAGTGACTTTCCCCCTTAACTGACATTGCGTATAGAAAGCTGTGTGATGTCCACGGTAAAATTGCACGCAACGTTTAAATTAAAAACTTGAACATGCAGAAATTTTGCTATTTCTAGCAGTTTTAAAATCGTGACGTAACGCAAACCTTGACTACGTACGTATACCGTAACGCCTGGCCGAACCCCCCAATTGCGTTACGTAATTTACGTACTGCCCCTTATTGGGTGGTTGTTAATATCAAGGTAACCTTCGAGCGGACATTTGGTACCTATTTAGCCGACTTTTGGTAAGCTCTTAGAAAGTTGCTACTAGTGCGGATCGGGAACGACAGCGATACCCAGTTGGATGGAAAAATCGCGAACAAACCCTCCATCTCTCAGTATTGCTTGCGACACAAAGAAGCAGGCTCTCCCTCGAAAAGCGTACGTCGCGCGTGTCACCAATGGCGGGAAGCCCGCTGTGGGCAGAGTGAGGTTAGGTTGTCGGAATTCCAGTGCCGCTGGTGGACAAAAATGTAATTTCTTTTTCTTCCGGGAGAGCAGGAAGGTGGTCTCGAGCTCATCGGATCACGACACCCTATAGAATTGTCCTCGATAGCTCGTGCTACACCTACATCCCGGAGATATAACAGAGGCTCCTCGACGCGCGGGGATAAACAAATGCTATGTCCGTGGAACGTAAATATATACGAGCGAAAAGACACTAGTATCTAAGTTGCTGCTTCTACTATATAAGGGATAATCTCTCTCGTAGACACGCGTGCCTCTGTGTGCGTAGCTTTGAGGCTCGCGGCCTAGCAGTGCATATTCTTTGTTTCGTCAAGCTATATTTGCAATACAAAAGTCAGTCGGAGCACACGTGCTCCGTAGAGAGTGAAAATATAATGCGCGTGTCCGTCCCTTGTGTTGAGGGTCTTGACTCATATTTTTTTTTTCGCTATAGCACAAAGTGCCTGAGTGTGTGTGTATGTACGTGGACGCCTATGACTATCTGAGCATGTGTGTTATAGCTCGTTTGTGTCGACTACTCTCCCTCTCTCTTTCGCTCTCTCCTTAATTTCCGCGCACAGCTGCGGTACAGAGTCCAGAAAGTATATAGCTGCAGCGGCACATGCTCCCCCATTGTTATGTTTGAATTTGTTTTACGATCCGTATGTAAGTTAAACGTCTTGTAACATTGGTGCTATATCAGCGAAAATCCGAACCCATACACCGCGCAGTGCGTGTACGCATGTATATATATATATATATATCTACGTTACTAGAAACGCGCATTACCCCCACTGAATTCGCCAATATACGTACATATTTTTTCCATTGTCGCGTGGAAATATAAAATGCGCGATACAGGCTCGTTAGCGCAGCGTCAGCGCGAGCTCCACATGACGCAATGACTTATTTCCATATATAGATGAGTGTGTGTATGCATATATATATATATATATATATATATATATGTGTGTGTATGGGGAAGCGTGATTTTGAAGACATTCGACTTGGAGGACCTCCCGCATAAATCGAGTGTCCCCATACTCAACATTGCGTAAACATGATGTCTCAGAAATCACGTGTAGATAAATCGAAGCATATTTATGTAAATGTCATTTTGAGGACGGTCCTGTGGCCAAAATCGACGATCCAAAAAAAACGAAGGATCGTGCACAAAACAGCCAGATGGACTGATAGCCAACGATATGCAAATGTAACGGCTTCAAAATAACAGTTTGTGTATATAAAAGTGGGGAAGCGTGATTTTGAAGACATTCGACTTGGAGGACCTCCCGCACAAGTCGAGTATCCCCATACTCAACATTGCGGAAACATGATGTCTCCGAAATCACGTGTAGATAAATCGAAGCATATTCATGTAAATGTCATTTTGAGGACGGTCCTGTGGCCAAAATCGACGATTCGAAAAAAACGAAGGATCGTGCTCAAAACAGCCAGATAAATCTACGTAATGTTGGCTATTAGCTCGAGTGAAAATTAAACCCCGGAGGCGCCTCGAAAAAAAGTTGGTTTGCGGTGTGCACCATAACTCGCGACAGAATCATTTGAAACAAAAAAATCAAAATGCATTTGTTAAAGGAGATGTTTCTCGAGGTAATGACGGGAGGATTTTTTTTCTTCGATTTTTCGATTTTTCGTAGCACTTGGGAGCCAAAAACCCGATTTTCGTTAAAAAAATCGGCTAATTTGTTGTTGAAAAATTAGTAATTATTAAAAAAAAAAACAAAAAAGCTCTCGACAATACCTGGTGAATTATGTGAAGAAGTACTGTGCAAAATTTCAAAGCGATTGGTCCAGTAGATTTTGAGTTATCGTGCACACGGACTTCAAATATGACAAGTCTTAGAAAAACGGTTTGAAAAACGCAGAAGAGAAGAGAACGGCATGGAGCAATAGACGCTCAAATACTCATAACTTTATCAATTTTACTTCGATCGACTTGAAATTTTAACACAATATTCTTGATATATTATGCATTCACTTAAAAAAATTTAAAAAATGAAAAAAAAAATTTTAATACTTTACCCCGCCCTTAATACAATGCGATAATAGAAAACGACGAAACACCGTGGAAGCATCGGGCGGCAAAATATATTAAGGGGGAAGCCACAGTAAAATTTTCAAAAAATCGATTTTATTCTCTCTAAAACGGTGCTTTATCGTCATAAGAATAAGTTACTATTCGATTTATAGCGAGATATTTTTTCTTTCACCGACTTTGAGCGTATAACGTAAGCCCACCTTTGGCACGGCCATAGAGTACCCTAAAACTTTTAACGCGTTTTTTTTCTCGAAACAGCTTTTTTCCAATCGGCGTGACAAATAACTTTAACAATTTTCACTCGATTTACTTCAAATTTAAAAGTTACGTTCCTAATTACATTACGCAGAGAAGTACGTACGAAATTTTTTATTAATAGAAAACTTTTCTTTTTGTGAGCAGTTTTATAATAAATTTTTTACTGAAAATTCATTCAAATACTTACAACTTTTGAATAAAATAATATTTTTTAATTTCCTTACGTACTTCTCTAGGTATTGTAATGTAGATTAACGAGACATTTTGTTTTTTCTTCTAGGTCAAAAATTATGGATGCGCCTAAAAAAAAGATAACAAAAGAAAATATTAGTAGTCGGCCATTTTGTAGATAAAAAAAGTCGAATAGCTTGATATTCATACTAAATAGATGTGTAATTAATTTTATGAGTGTATCACTTTTTCATACGAAAAAAAAATTGTTAAATTCGCACATGATTTTCTACTCGTTACTGTGGCCTAACCCCTTAAAGGGAAGGATAAGGAAACATGGGCGAGGATAAGGTGTGGAAGTATAGAGAGGGATGGAAAAAGGGGGAAGTGGAATGGACTTGTCGGATATGTAAACGAGAAAGAGAAACAATGGAACACCTGATTACGTGTGAAAAAGGAAGAGGGGTAATATCTAAGGTAGCGAAAACATATATAGAGAAGTGGGGAAAGGGGGTAAGGGATAGGATCGGAGTAGAAGATAAATGACCAGAGTTGCTGAAGGGGGAGATGTAAATGTGTGTAATATTTTTAGGGAAATAGAAAGAGGCTGTAAGAAAAGAGAAACGGTGGTAACGGAGAACGAGAATGCAGAGTGCGAGGAAAATTATAAATAATAAAAGAGAAAAGATATAAGTTAGATTGTAAGAGACCGAAGCTCAATGGTGTAACAGCTTTGTAAAAAGCAAAAAAGGTGATGCAAATAAAACTTCTTACTACTACTATGAATTGCTCAAAATTTTATTCTGACTTCTATAAAACATTCACTGACGCAGTTTTCTCATAATAACCATCGATGATGTTCTACGTTTTCACGCAATAGAAATATAAAAACGCATAATCATGCTCTTTAATTGTATATTTTATGAAAAATTAGAATCTACAGAATGAATCTATACCTCGAATGCGTTTCTTTGAGGTTCGTTGAACAAAAATATTTCTAAATCGTTATTTTACTCAACTGGACTGTTTCAACCTCCTTAAAAACAATTAGCCAAATTAAATTATGCGCCGAATGAGAGACGACCATTGGGAGCTGTCATCGTGGACAAAGGATGTACTAAAAGTTCCTCGTGTAAACACGAATCATTGTTCCTTCGGTGTGCAGGTCAATTGCGATTGAAAAAATCAGCTTCTGTGATATTGTTTGTTCGAGTCATATCGCGACTTCGTTGATGAAAACAATGATCACATCTCATGTGTAATACGTCTCAAAACGACCTGACATTTAAATTTATTAATAAAACGTAATATATATTTGAGAAGTACGAATATTTTCATTTTAATATAAGGTACAAACATGGAGGTTATGGCTGGAATACAATATCCGACAAATGGCCGCCTCGTCCCTGTTTGCAAACGTTCCCTCTTTTGACGAAATTTTCAATACCATTTTGCCATAATTGCGGACTAATTTCATTAATGGTACGTCCAATTGCTTCCTTGAGCTCCGGAATGGTCTGTGGATCATTGGCATACACTTTTCCTTTCAGAAAACCGCAAAGAAAGAAATCTTCGCTCGCAGTGTGGCAGCTTGCGCCATCTTGTTAAAAGAATATGTCTTCCAAGTCTATGCCGTTTATGTCATTTATCGGATATTCTGTTCCACACATAACTTCCATATTTGTACCTCACATTAAAATAAAAATATTCCTACTTTTCAAATAAATAATACGTTTTATTAACAAATTTGATTGTCAGGTCATTTTGAGACACCCTTTAGTAAGCGAGGTTTGTAAGCTTCGTGTGAGTTCGCGCGAAGAACGCCACTATCCTCATTTCGAGATTCGGCCACGAGGTTCGCACGCCTGCAATGTCGCGCCCTCAAGCGTCTTTTGTTCGCGATCGCGTTCCTCTTCGAGCACGACTATGCGATATCTCGTTCGTGCCTTATTCCCGTTTCTCGTTGCTTTACTTTTTTGTATTGTCTTTTATTGCGGATCTCGCAATGTAAAGCCTTCCGATAAGATAAAGTCCGGAAACGCACACGTCACTATTCCATTTGAACGTGACGAACGAGTCGAGTAATATACAAAGGACATAACGGCGAAGGTGCTGCAACTTCTGTTTCTCTCGTTTGCTCTTTTTCTTTTACGTTTCCGCAAAGCTTTCCGTCTGCGTGCGGATTGTACGTATATGCTTGAATGATACATAGATCCGTAGACATACGTGTGTGGGGCGGAGGACACTTTGAAATTGTTATATTTATTAGCACATCCTGCTGTATTGAGGGCCTTAAAATTTCTTCAACGGGTCTGCATGGGACTCAAAAAAAAGGTCGATTTTGGATATTTTTTCTGATGGAAGTTTCCGGATAACGAGGTTGGGCTTTTACACACAATTAATACATAATTTTGTCAGGTTCGAGTTTTTTTTTAATTGAAAAATATTGATGAACAATGGAGTTCTTATTATTTAATCAATGTGCCGCCGTTGCTGCATCGCCAATTGACGTAAGTGGTTCTGGCGATTAAAGTGATTTGGAATTTAAAATAATTAAATGTACTTTTAGTACAAAAAAACAACTTTCACTGTATGCTTTTTGGAAATTTTGAAAATTAGAAAAATGGGTAGCTGTAGAAAGAATGGTTCGATTTTCGACCAAAAAGTCACTTTAATAATTTGTTATTAACAAATGAATGAACATACCAGAAAGTTATCTCGTCATACCATAGAAAATGTTGAAAACTATGATCTATCCAAATTTGAAGTGAATCGAATGGATAGAGGTTGAGGTACGACTTACACCGTTACATAAAACATCATTTCGAGAAAAAGGCGAAAGAAAAAATGACAAATCGTAGCGGAGCAGTTCATCGTAGGGCAGTCGGCGATCTGGACCTTCACAAAAATCGACACCACTCGGTCAATTTTTGGAATTGCTCTCGAAACTTTGTTGCCAATTGAAGTTGAGACCCTAGGCTATGAAACTACGCAACAAAAAAATCGTTTTTTCGAAATTTCAAGCGTATACAAATCCTCTGGACGGACAAAATTTCCAAAAATGATATATGTCATCCAGCATTCCGTCCTAACCATATCAGCCTAATTTCAGCAAAAGAAACGAAAGTATAAATAGACCTACAATTTCATAATATTGGCTCCATATATTTTTCTTTTCATTGAGTATGAAATGTCCGATTACCTCAAGTACCTAGTTTGATACCCGATATTTTTATGTTTCACTTCGACAGTTCTTGGTTTTTTCTTATTGTGAAGGTACGTCATCAGCCATTCTGACGCACGTTTTGGTTTGTGATTATCTGTCGAATTGCTTTTCGAAGATTCAATTTTGTAAATCGTGGATGAGTAAAGAAATGGCGTTATTTTCGAATATGAGTTCTGTAGTGGAACTAATACAGCGCAGACACCTCGAAGTGTCAAGGAAGCCTTTAGTAAGGATGTAACTAATGAATATATATATATATATATATATAGTAATTTTATTTACTACCGAAACCAAGTATTATCGCCGTTCTGTACTTTCTATGACCTTCAATGGCCTTATGTTATAGGTCGTTGAACTCGTTTTAAGCTTCTCTTTCATGATACAGAAAAAAAATAACCGATCCTTTTAAGGAGGTTGGAGCGTTAGCGATAATCCAAGGTTAAATTTAATTAAAAAAATACATGTTATTGTTTAGACTATACTGAGTGTTTACGAATTTTTTGAACTTTTTTCATCACCAAACACCAGAGATAAAAAATAGTTTAATGTATGTAATTTAACGTGCGATTAGATGGGCAAGA